>JASUUH010000046.1:1200000-1800000 GCA_030449925.1 Citropsis articulata
TGCAATGACAATGGCAAGGCGAGCTCAGGCCTTACTTATCCAGAGCGATTATGCGTTGCGGCTTCATATTGTGGCTTCGATGGATCTCCGATTTTTTCCTGCATCGTCGTATGCGGTGTGGCCAGATGATGTGATGTTGTTTCGAGAGAGGAAAGATAAAGGCCGACATGGGTCAAGGCTATCGATCGTGGTGCGACTATGCCATCTTATGCCAACGTGGAGCGTGGTGGTGGCAGATAGCGGTAGCTTCATATGGGTATTTGGGTTGAGAGAGCAAGCGGAGAGACTGGTTTCTTTTGAATTTGATTTTGGATTGATTTTGTTTGGATGTCACGTGTGTGGGTATTTGAGCTATTTTGTTTTAGTGTTAGTTTTTTTTTTAATTATAAGTTATGAATAGATCGATTTTTTAATTAACCTAGACTGGAATCCCACTCTTATTGTTGAAAATTTTGTTGATGATGGTTTTTTTTTTAAACCAAAAAATACTTCAATTTCCATTCAGGACGGAAACTCTACTCAATACCAGTAACTGGGCACAAAATGGAAACGGATAAGATTTTATATTCCACAAGCTAAAACAAAAGTACCAGAACCAGTTGCATATCTTCTTTCAAATCATTAATGATCCAATTCCCAGGTAATTCCGAGGTAGAATATCTACTTGCTGCACTTGGCTGCACGCTTCCCTTAGCCTTTCATTGGGAGGTCCCTTTCCACGACGTTTCAGCATTTCAAGCTTGGATAAGCGCTCTTGTTCTTGGCAGGCCATGACGAGAGCTTGTCACCAATGAGCTTCTTCCGTAAAATCTTGTGGGGTGATCTACGGCGATGGGGTTAATCGTGTCCAAATATCTTGGCCCTCGACCGATCGAGGTCACTCATGTAAAATATTCTTAAGCCTCCCTCTTGTAGCTATCGCCACCACCAACTCTACTTGATTGGGCTGATTTGATTATATTAACTTTGTTATGGTTAATTTTAATTCTACAAAATTTTTTAATACTTTAAGGATATTTTTATCTTTTCATTAATATTAATGTGTTATGATTATTAATGTAGTGTGGTTGAAAATAAAAATTCTTTTAACACTTATAAAAAATAAAAAATAAAAAAAAGTGTAAGGGGATAAATTAAATTTTGATAAGGTAGGTAAGTATAAAGTATTATAATACTTGATGATAAATTACAAATAAAATAGAGGGCAAGGCGTTTAATGAAAATTTACATTAACAAATTCACAAAAGACAAAGGCTGTGGTAAGGTACAACCTTGGCAACATAGCCGGACCCGATGGATATATGTATCTCTTCCTAAAAATAGTGAACATATAACTTTTAATTTTTAAAATTAAGGACTGTAGCTGTTCGATTGCTTCTGAGAGCAAAACTTAAGAATTTGAATGCGTTTTTGGTTGTAGGTGAGAGAAAGGTGAGATATGTTTATCTGAGAGGGAGAAAAGAAAACGGAGTTGATCGGAGCCGCCGGCAATGGTGAGTAGTCACAATCTTAGATTATTCATTGCAGATTGGATTCTAGATTTTTTTTGTTCTTTAAGAAGAAGGACTAAAAATTGATAGCAGTTTACTTTGAAATTTGGACAGAGGGACTTCAGATTAATTTACTAAATCAATTGCGACAAGAAGTTGATTTGCAAGAGAATCTAAAAGTTTGTGGGGTGTACCCTGACTTTTGAGTTGAGTGGTGGGCCGGTGCTCCATTTTGCATGAAAGTGGAGCCGAGTAAGGAACTGGTCATCATTAGCCTCTAATAATATATAAACATCAAAAGAAGCTTCTTTTACTATTTATTTACAAATCAACGTTCCAAGTCAAAAATCGCCTACTTAACCAATAAAAAAAAGGGGTTAATTTCGGATTATTACAACAATCTTTAAAATACTCTCAAATTATTGTAATTTGTAAACCTCAATTTATTCTTTATTTTTGTTAAGAATATATATATATAATAGTAATCCACCCTTATTTTCTCTCATATTTTAAACAAGAAAAAAATAAATTAAAATTTTTGAAGATTATAATTTTATACCAATGCTGGGTTATGTTTCCCCCCCAAAAAAAAAGGCAAAGCAAAGAAAAAAAAAGATTATAAAATACATTATGCTTTTTACAAAGATTTTCGTTTGCAAGCCAGGGCGTCTAAAACTAAGAGACGGAAAGCTTTAAAAAAATTTTTTTTTAAAAAAAAGTCGTCTTTTTTAATAGAAATTTAATAAAAATAACAACTTTGTTAAACATCCATGATTAACAACAGTTGGACCGCACATACCATACAGGAAAAGCTTCTTTGTGTGTTTGTGCTTAGCGTGAAGAGCAGCAATGAATGGGTTACAATCTTTATGTCTTGGCGGGCATATCATGAACATCAGCCCACAATCTTTGACCCCCCCCCCCCAATGCCCTTATCAAAGGATTAATCTTCCGCAATCGACATGAGCTTAAGATGTGATTCAACCCAAGCAGACATAATAAAAAAAGTGATTGGAAATTTCTCCTTCCACATGAAGCACATTGATCAAAATCCCAAGTTAGATGAATTTCCCAGTCAAACATACAGTTGTCAGGGCTTTATTCTCTGGAGATCGATAGAAGTTTTGGCTTTCCATGTAGAGATTATACTCCTACCGCGAGCATCTTACTTAATTTGCACTGCACTGCACTGCACTAGATTAATATTTTTCGGGGGTTAATCAATTCATGTTCGTGGTGGTGACTGGTGACGTTACGGCATCAAAAATTTTAGTCCTCACCGTCTATTCTTTGTCGTTGGAACCACTGAAGCACGCCGTTTGGAGTTTATCTCTGTCTTTACCGGCTGGGCCCAATTATGCATTTGGAGAGATCGGGTCTGCTGCTTCACATGCTTAGGCCACAACATCATTCATTCGATAATATAAATTTAGTAGGAGTAAGGACAAACAAATAAATAAATGAATCACCAAAACTGAGGCCTTGTTAAATTTCCACCTTCGCGCCCGCGCGCGCGCGCGTGTTTGTTTATACATATGTTACGTTGATACTGTATTGCTTGCATCAAACCCATCGAAGGAATTCATTTTTTGATGCTGTTTGCCAACTTGTCCATCATCAATTTCAACAGCAACAAATTCAGTGTCCTTTAAATCGGATGGAGGATCACGTTCACGGCCAACAGAATATGAAGGATGAAGCGAAAAAGTAGGTGAGGCATCAAGAGAAAGCGAAGTGTCCAGGGAAACTGAGGCATCATCGACTGATGAGGGTCTCGCTGAGTAATAATCATTGGTCCTGAGGTTTTTTCTGGCTCTGCCTCGCCATCTTTTGAGTCCATGAGCCACACTTTCTGGGAATACCGCATTCTTCATTGATGATCCCATCTGGATTAATATTGCATTAATTGGATTAAAGTATTATGATCAAGGACTAATTAACTAATTAATTAAAATAAATCTAATTAATTACCTGTGTCACCAAAGCATAGAGAGGTAGCGTTACATAGCCACAAAGCATGTGTACTACCACTCCCAACACTATCTTTATGATAATGTCTTCTGTTTTCTCGTGGAAACAAGATCTCAGTCCAAATTTGTACTGCAATTTAGATGAACCAAATTTAATTTGCGCAGAGTCTTAATTTTAATTTAAGATAGATCAATTTCAGTTTGAACAGGACATTTTAAGGTGGTGCTTCATTACCCAAGTCCATGCAAAGAATGCCAGCTGAAAAGAATTCTGCAAGTAATAACTTGAAACATTAGTTCCCAATCATTTGTTGCTCAGAAAATGATCCACAGCACATCTAGAGAAACTGTTTGTCACTGATTACTTCTAAATTACAAGATTTAAGGGGTCAAGTAATAATTACCTGAAGCAATACCAAGTGTATGACGTGTAGAAGCAGTTTAGGCCAGTTAAACCAGAAATAATGGTCACTCGGCCTAACAAGCAAAGGTCCTATAACGACTTGAGATTTGCCATGGCTATCTAAGCACATCTGAGTTATAATGCTTTCCAGCTTAGTTCCCACCACCAATAGCATCTGCATAGACAATGTTGTTATTATAATGCTTTAAATGTTGCAATTTTCTTAGACTTAGTAATCAACTTTGCTGTCATTGATTTTTTTTCCCCTTTTTCTCTCTTACCACTAAAGGTATGAAGGGAAGCCATAAATAATTGTAAAATCCTGCAAAAATTCAATAGATAAATCGAGTTAGAACTACCAAACTAGCTTAACAAAAAGTGGTCCCATTCCATTTATTTGATCATGCCAACTGGGTTCTGTTTTAGTGTTACCTTGTGCATTGAAGAATATGAAAAGTACTGAGATTATCCAAATCCACCAGCTGCCAAAAGAAATTGTCATGTGACGAATTTGCTTTTAGCTGATTAGCTGTAATATTAAATGTGGAAATCTAGTAGTACATAATCGGAAGATATTTACTTACCTCATTCCTGCCACCATTCCAAAATCTTTTTCTAAGGCTCTATTTATGTATCTTTGGAAATTAAAGTGGCTTTCCTTTGCAAAATGCGCCTAGAAAGAGCAATACAAACATCAAATATTATAGTAAATAAAAACAACTAATCCTACTTAAAGATTTTGATATTGATTTTTTTGTTTTTAATAACTTAAACCAGTAGCGGGACAATACCATGATGAATCCACGCCTTAGGGTTAAATAATCTGTTCTGGACACAGATGCATAAAACTGTCGCAGAAAGCATGCCTGCAAGTTGCAATGTGACAATAGTAAAATTAACCAAGTTCGTCTGCAGAAGATTGCACTTGGGTACTCTCCAAATTGTTAATTGACACAGGTTATATAATTCATGATTAACGGATAATGCTAGCCAGCACTTACGGGCCAACGAAGTAATCTGCTGTGTTCGACGCTCCAAAACCTCAGGTGGCGCTTCCCAAATGATGTTTGATGGGTGAATTGGAACCTCCGTGGATCTTCAATGTTGTTATATATGCAGTCCAGTCCAGTCCAGCCCAGTCAGTGATCGGAATTCAGAAACAAGATAACAATCGAGGCACAAACAATGAAGTTCAAAAGCTAGAGGCGAGCTTTTGAAATATACTCACACTAAAACTCAATGTTGCTTGTAATTTTTAATAATATCTTAGACTGAAATGTATGCACCTGCGTCATTTTAACGTAGCCAGACAATTTTTTTTTTTCTTTATATCAATGCTCAAAAGGAATCGATCATGAAATCAAAAGAAATTTATTTAAGTCAATAATTTTGTGCCATCTGTCTTGAATAATACTTAATAAACGAAGTCCGTTGAATCATAATTGGTGGGATAATTTGAACGGAAAAAAGAGAGTACTTTTTCATCATCATGCAATTAACATAGACGTATTATTATTAATACTCATCATATTCGATTAATCAAAATCGTTTAGCTAGTAATAAGGTCCCACAAAAGATTTGAAAACATATATAGATATGCGCACACGCACGTTGACACCTATATAAAATTAAGAAATGAAATATTGTATCTCCAAGAGGGACTGGGGTGGTCTAACCAAAACCTACCATTTGTAAATTGATACTCCAACGTTCTCGTTTCCGCTTCCCAAGATTCCCAACTTCGCATCTGGAAAGAGTTCACGTTAATAGCCAGCAACAACGATACAAGTACTCCAACTTACCCAATCACATTAATTAAAGGAAAGATAATAAGTTACTTAACACATAACAAGTTGTCTTTCTCGGAGAAATTAACTGGATCTTCTATATAATTTGTGGAGTTAATAATTAATTACCTTGGCCATGCCGAGACTGAATGTCAGAACGCAGGACAAAGAATGGAAAAAGGCCAGAACAAATATCAAATACTGAAGTTGATTCACACCTTGCCTTGACAACAAAGAGACCTTCCCCTGTTCAAGAAATTCATCAATAACTGCGACGTTCGTACATGATCAAATTAAAACAACGTTAAAATATATATCATTTTGAAGCCAAATTAATATCAACCCATCCAATCAAAGTGCTGCATGCATGCTATTATATTATGGGGTAATTAATTACCTGCTCCACACATTTGAGTTCTTCCTCGCTATAATCATCCGAGTCCATGGCGCCGCAAGGTAAAAAAGTTTCGGCCATGCTCTTTGGTATGCATATAGTTGAAATCCGCTTTTCACTCACAGTCAGGATCAATGACATGAACCCCAACATCATCAGGTCTAAACAAAGGGACACATACTACTTTTACATGCATATATAATTTAGTTATTAACGTAAAGAAAATTGAGCTTTATATATATATATACACAAAGTGCATGCGATCTTGCCTGTTATTTTTGTTACCTGATTTGATCTTGTCGAGAGTCCGAATGAGGGAGCTCTTCTTCTTCTTATTGAAATACTAAAAGCAAACCAACAAAGAAAAAAATTAAAAAACAAAAGAAATTCAGGAACTGATATGAGGATGAGTTCCATGGCAGTGGAATTGAAGATATACAAGGCTATAGCTGTATGCCTGTATATAAATAACATAACAAATTGAGCTTGGATAATTAATTTAATTTATGTACGTACCTTAGCTAAAAGATGAAGTAAATGCTCAATAAGAACAGAAACGGATATCAAGATGAGGCAAACTGTTGCCAAAGCCCATGTTGGCGTTATTTCAATTGATCTTTCTTCAACTGCTGTCTCTTCAGCCATGTTTTTTTCACTTTTGTTTATATGCATAAATATAACGATTAATAAACAGCACAAGGGGGCTCCCTTGATCTCAGAGCACATATATATGGGGTCAAGAGTTCCAAGTTTCGTACGGAATCAATGACGTGTGCACTATAAAACGACAAAGGAAAAGACGACACTTATTGAATATTATTTACCTGGCAGCATATCTTCGTTCAAGTTTGAAGCACCAGTGTCGCAGCCCCAGCCCCCAAGGCCGCCTCCACTGTGGGAACAAATGTTATTATAATTATCATATTTTTTTTTTCTTTTTTCCGTTTTGACCGTTTACTCGTTCAGACAAATTTAACTGTACATTTTTGTTCAATTTTTATGAGTACATAAATATAACCGCCAAAAAAAACAAAAGAAAGAAAGAAAGAAAGAAATTTCTCAGGTGTTCTCTTGATTTAAGGAAGCTACAGTGCTGTGCTGACAAGTTAACCAAAAGACCAAATGTCAAACAGCACGGGGACCCACAAGGTCAACGAAATTGAATTTTTCAATTTAATGGTAGCTCTCGAGTCTTACGTTATGTAGAGAGAGAGAGAGAGAGAGAGAGAGAGAGAGAGAGAGAGAGAGAGAGACAAATGGTCATTACTATTTCAATTGTAAAAGGGCAGCTTTTTTGGTTTTTCATTTCTTTCTTGTGGGAATGAATAGGGCCCAAATTTCTTCACATTTTGATGAGAGACATGGCTTTTGATTTGATTTTGATGCTTCTACATTTCTAAAGGAGAAACCGCACACATTATGATTCGCACTTGACTTGACGCCCCCACCGCCCTAACAATCTGCCAGTTTAAGCTTGTGAATTTGCTGCCCGACCTCTTGAATTCTAAGGACCACTGAATTGGCAGCTTTCAAGTTTTTAAATCTTGGACTTTATCATACTGTACATATGTAGAGAGAGAGAGAGAGAGAGAGAGAGAGAGAGAGAGAGAGAGAGAGAGAGAGAGAGAGACTATTAAACGCACAAAACATTCGAATTGCATTATCTAAGCGAAAGCAAAAGATGAAACGATTAGTAATATTCAAAGATGAAGGCGAGTTTTTATTCATTATGCCACAAGCTTTCTAAATGGTATATTCTTATATTGTTAATTTTGACACCATTTGCCGTATATGCTATTCATGTGAACAGTACTTTGATCCCAAAAAATGGCTCTAATATCACTTGGCAGCAATCTAATGGTAAATAACTGCACTGCTAATGTGAAATTAGGAATAAAGTTCACACAATGGACACAAGCCTTTATTTAATTCAGCTTTTAACCTACGTCCACGGGTGAAAATAGGAGAATATATTTTTACTAATGAAATGAAATTACAAGTATTCACATAACGGACACAAGACTTTACGCGATTCAGCTTTTAGTATACGTCCACATGTGAAGAAAAGATAAGGTATTTTTACTAATGAAATGAAATTACAAGTATTATAGTATTTTGTCACAACCTAATACTCCAATACATCCAAACTCTCAAAATCATTAAGAATTTTAAAACTCTCAAAACTCTCATAATTCTTCATGTTTTTTACTTTTCCAATTGATGCCCCCTCCATGCTCTCTTCTCCTTAGTTCTTAGGGCAAGCTAAGCCTAAAATGTCTATTTTGTTTGGTTTTAAAATAATAATTCATTTGGTCAAATTTGGTTGGTAATATTTTATTGCCATCACTTCACTATATTTAAACTATGATAATAGGCACTACCACTTAATGTCCTATACGTTTTCTTCTCACGTTTCAATTGGGACTTGCCTGGCACCATCTTTGAGAATCTAAAAAGCCAAACTGGGTCATTAGGCATAGTTTCAATATTTAGATAGTAACATTAGGTCCCATTGATTATGGGAGATGTGTAGCCGTAGGTGAACATATTGCATAATCAAAATGCCAACCTAAAAAGAATTACGTCGAAATCCAAAAGAAAATATGGTTAGTCTAAAACTAAAAGAAGATACAGTATCGACCTTACCTAGATATGGAGTTATTAGGATCAAGCGCTTACCATTGGGCTAAAAGCTTAAGCTGGCCAGTAAAGGCCACTCCCACTTCTCCACATACTCAGAGTCCTTCGAAGCATCTCGTTTCACACCATTGACTTTGACTACCCCCCCGGGATTTACGCCTCCGCTAGGTATCGAACCCAAGACCTCTTTCTCTCCTAAGCGTTAGTCCATTATAGTTGCACCATCTCAACCAACAAGCTTAAGCTGGCCAGTGAAAGCCACTTCTAATTCTCCACATACTCAGAGTCGTTCAGAGCATCTTGTTTCACACCACTGACTTGGCTACCCCCTAGAGATTTACGCCTACGCTAGGTATCGAACCTGAGACCTCCTTCTCTTCAGAGTGTTAGTCCATTATAGTTGCACCATCTCAACCAACAAGTTTAATCTGATAGCCAATGTGCAACTTTATTTCTTTATACCATAGAAACGCAGAGCCCCACATTAAATGGTAGATGAACATGAGAGGTTGCACACATTTGTAATTGTACCAACGGGCCGGGCAGTTAACCATGGGTAACCTTACTGCCACCTCAATAGAATTACACAGAAGAATGTTATACCCACAAACACACAGAAGATTTGTTGGGGCCACATAACCTCAACAGGAGTAACCATTATGCAGTTTATTGACTGTCCAAATGCAGTAAAGATGGCAATAAAATATTGCTAACCAATGACAAAATAAATTATTATTTTAAAACCCACTAATTTTGATAAAACAAATAAATTATTATTTTAAAGTAAACCAAAATAGACATTTTGGGCTTGGTTTGCCCTATAAATTAGGGAGAGGAGAGCATTGAGGGGGCATCAATTAGAAGAGTAAAAAAAATCAAGAATTAAAAGAGTTTTGAGAGCATTAAAATTCTTAATGATTTTGAGAGTTTTGGTGTATTTGGGTGTTTGGTTGTAAGATAAAATACTTTAATACTTGTAATTCCATTTAACTAGTAAAATGCCTTCTATTATCTTTACTCATGAACGTAGGCTAAAAACCTAAACATGTAAAGTTTTGCGTTTATTGTGTGAACTTTATTTTCTAATTTCACTTTAGTTATGCATTTAATCTACCATTAGTTTGCTAGTAGTGGTATCCTTGTCAATTTTTGGGATCAAAGTATTATTCATATATATGGTACCATTCACATATATGACACTATTCATGAGAACAATGGGGCAATCAAAAGATATCATGAGCAAGGAATAGAGGTATGAGCGAAGCAATCGTAAATTTTACCGAGCCACGTGTCACAAGAATGGACTCCTTCTCGATTGAAATAAAATTAAGCTTAACAAAAAATAGACAAAATGATATGCAATTAGCCTGATTTTGTTGTGTGGCTCAATGAGTAATGCCCAAAAGCGTGTTTAGGCATTCATATGGTCCAAATAAGCTCTTGTTGCCACTATGAATTTTGTTGTTGCTTAGTTGTGGATTTGGATGCTAAATATTGTGAATAATTATTGTAATATGAAAATGCAAACTCTTTTAATTCTTTATTTTCTTACTCTTCCAATTGATACCCCTTTCATGCTCTCCTCTCTCTAATTTATAGGGCAAGCCAAGTCCAAATTTTCTATGTTGATTGGCTTTAAAATAATAATTTATTTGTTTTATCCAAATTTCTAGCTTTTAAAATAACAATTCATTTTGTCAAAATTGGTTGGCAATATTTTATTACCATTACTTCACTGTATTTAGATTGTGAGAATAGACACTACAGCTAAATGTCCTCCAACTTTTCCTCGCGTGTTTCAATTGGGCCATGCCTGGCACGATCTTTGAGAGTCTTATGGGTTGGACTGGACCATTAGGCTAGTATCGATTTTTAGGTAGTAACACTACTAAAAAATTATTTTTTTATATTACTATAATAGTAATTGTAGTTATAATATTATTAATATTTTTTATAGTAGAAATATTCACTCTTTATTTTGTTAGTGAACAAATACATAATTATGACTAAACCATTTTAGTTACATTGTATTATTATTATTATTATTTAAATAGAAAAAAGGAATTTTTCACCTCATTTCCCATTTTCATTCCCATAAGAATGGAGATCTCCATTCTCATCCCCAAATTTATGAGTCCCGATTAAAATTCATTCTTATTCTTTTATATATTTAACAAGTAAACTCTATTAATGCACTTAATCATATTCTTTAATCCAACAAGTAAGCACTCGAAAAATGTCACAGAAATTTGTACGTGATGTAGAAACATATTTAGGCTAGATACAGAACCCGCAGAATACATATTCAGATGGATGTCATTAGCTTTAAAAATGGCCAAGACAAACTGGCTCGGGGACCATTTGCATGGGTTAAAAGGTCAAACGACTTTTGAAACACGAAGTATAAATAAACCATTTAAATTAAAAGCTGATGTGATGATAATATGATAAATACAAGCTAGAAGAAGAATAAGGTTCGTCCTTGCGGACCTTTGCATTTTTCCTATATGGCTTCTGTTGTCCACAGCTTTGCTCGTTAAAGATTATTAAAAGAGCTGATTTAAAAAGAGCCAGTAATTCTCTTATCTTGAACTAAAGTCCACCAAACCACTTGGACTAAACCCAAGTGGTTAGAACTACTCCCTCACAAATATGAAGAAAGTAATTCGAACACTCACAAATGCATGTAAGGATTTAATTTATATTTTCTTTATTAAAATTTCAAAACTTGAGTGAAGACAGTCTTTCTCCCAACATGAAAATTTGATGTCCTCAAATATTTGAAAGAATTTAAAATCTAAACGGTGACATATCATAATTGATATAATTAATGTAAACAAACCTCAATATTTATATGATTATATGATTATAAATATCATGAGCAATAATTTTTAAAAAAAAAAAAACTAAAGTCCACCTATATTACAACTATTGTACCGTACAACTGTTACAACATAATTTTATTTCTTAAACTATTAGGGGCCAATGCTAAGGTACATGAATGTACCATAAAAAGATCCACTATTAGGAATTATTACTATGGAGACACATAACAAGAATGTTGATCTGCTCATTTCAAACAAGCCAGAAAAATCATTTAGCTTAGCAACAAATACAATTGTGCAGAACCTTCAAAGATTGAATAGACAACATCCTCTGGAACCTTAATAGATTAATACAATGCATATGTTGTTTGCTTTCCATAGTGGAAGAGTTAAGCATAATCATGACATCAAGTTACTTTGAAAAAAATACTTACACTTGGTTTTCTCACAAGCTAATTAAATTGTATCAGTTACTACAGCACACGTATAATTAGAGCAATTACAAGCATTTTCTTCTGCAAGCCCAGGTGCTACCTCTGCACCTTGGTTAGTATATATCATAATTTCCAAGATAATGTTGCATGATTCCCTGAAAAAGAATGCCAACAACCTTCATGAGATCACATCTAGAAGGGCCTGAAACTCTGAAAAAATGATCAATAAAATCAGAAGGCAAACAATCTGGAAACATCTGATTGATTGTAATCATAATCATGTTAACTGATTTGACTAGCAACTGATGAGCCTTGTACCACATATTCACCCAAGAATGTTAATAGTATTTTTCAGTAGTCAAAAAATGACCATTGGCTCTTAGTGCCACACTGCCCCTTCACCTCCTGACAAGAATGTGCGATCCTTGCAAACAAATTCCATCCTTACTCCACAAAAATAATGGCCCAAATAACCAATCACATCATTACACTCATCATGCTTTACAAAGATCGAAAGCCTTGTCTACCAACACCCCCTTCTTGCAAACCTGCAATTTCTATCTTACAATTGAACAACACTACAATGCAATATCAAAAAGCATGTCTCTAACAGCACAGTGGTTGCTTACATTGGTACAGTTGCTTCCAGTTGACTTAGACATTACTGGAGGCTTTGGATGGAACTGCTGTCCAACATGAGACAGAAAAGAAGATCTAGGATTCAAAGGAGATGCAACTGGAGCTGCGTTGTCCTCTATGTTGGCAACATGTCTTTCCTCTGTCAATGAAAAACCAAAGAGTCTGCAGCTACCCTTACACGAGGAAACTAAATCTTGGCTGCCTCCAACTGTTGGCTGACCTGCAAGAGGTGGTGAAATATGCTCATTTGACTGACCTATAGAATCCACGCCCTCCTGATCACCCCCCCTGAAACTACGGTCAAGAAGTGAAGATGATGCATGCTTTCCTCCATATATTTCAGAATTATGAAAAAAGCTATGACAGTTGACACGTTGCTCTTTCTCCTGATCATTCAAGCTGTAAGGAGGATTATAGTTAGAAACTGGATTGCTTGCCAGCTGAAACATTAACACTGAAGAAGGTGATGACACTTGTAGAGGCGGCGCAGATGGGTTCATATGAGTGTTATAGCCTGGCACCACAGCAGACCATCTATTTCTTGATCCAGATACCTGAACACCATCAGAGATTCCAAGGCTGCCAATACCATGAGCCTCATTATTAGTAGGGGCCCTTCCATATGGAGACTTCGGAAATATTTCTTGACCTTGCAAGACCTTATGGAATCGGAATGATTCACCAAAGCCAATGCTTATGCCTTTGTAGGAAATGTCAGATTTCACCTGCAGGTTTCTGCTACCATCTCCTATAGCAGCAATCCCAGAACCATTTGAACCAGGAAGGCCCCTTCTTACGTCAGATGGATGCAGATTCTGACAATCATCACCATCATAAAGAGTGTTAAAACCCAATATTTCTTGACCTTGCAAGACCTTCTGGAACCTCAAAGATTCCCCAAAGTCTGTCACTCCAATTCCATCTGTTCAATTATGCAATGATTAGTCAGAACATTATGTATGCAGAAGGAAAAAACTATTGCTCACAAGAAAATATTTTCTCATCACATAGACATACCAGGAACTGGAAATTCTGGTTTCCCCGAAGGCAATCCAATCCTGCTCCTCTTCAAACCAGATGTGATCAGGTTATTGGAACCACAAACAGAACCAGATGGCTCAATTTCCCATGGAGATACCCTGGTGTGCCTGTTGGACTCAACATCATCCCATCTCACCTGCCAAAAGAGCCAGACGGTCGATATTAGGAGATCTAGTATTTGTATGCATCACATACTAAAAGTTAGAATTTTAAACATACAAAGCAAAGGAATTGAGGTGCAGAGTAACCAAAAGGATGCCAATATATATATATATATTATATATTAGAATATCCCTTTATCATTAGACAACGTATACCGCACTCAGCTAATCCAAACTTTGCAATGACAATAATTAATTTCATTGAAATTTGAAGGAGAACAACAATGATAACAAGGCCAAAACTGATCTTGATAAGTACCACCAAGCAGGACACTGGACAGAATACCTAGGAAAAGAATTTGCACACTATATCCTTGACCATTTAAGTTATAAACTAGGTATTGAAGAATGTAACAGACATCCATCCACTAAAGAGAGGCTACGAATAATACACTCCATCCATTCAAGAAAAGAAAATTTGATTTATCCATTACAAACAATAAAGCTAAGGTTTTATAGCATATAAAAGAGCATTTTGCAAGCTATTTGTGACTTAACTGGACAAAAACGGCATCATAATGAACCAACACATAGGAAAACAGTGGGGGATAAGGCAGAAAACGGTCACCAAATCAACCTTAGAACTCATCATGGGATGTTTAAGGTTGATATTCTCTATTATTAAATACAAAAGCGCAAACAAATGAAAGATAACAAGCTCTGCAACAAATTCATACCAAGAGGGATCTCCATTTTGAACCAGGCCATCTCAAAGGATCCATGTCAGTGACTCCCATAATCACTCCAGTGTATCTGTCATTAAGACTTGAGTAAGATTCAATGTAGTGTTTTTGAATTAAGTGCCACAAGTTCAAAAATATTAAACCTTCGCTCTGCTGCATCTTCTGTTTCAAAACGCATTTTGAACCTCATTCCAACAGCAAAAGAATGATAAAGGCTCTTCAAAAACTTATTGACAGGAATTATGAACTCTGAGGCACTGGCCCTACACAACGGACTACTATAATAATTAAGATATTGAATGGAAATAATTGAAAAAACAAGTCTCTAAAGAAGATAACAAATAAATTAGTAAAATATAGTTACAAGCAGAATATGTCTATCAAAGAAATGTACACCAAGCAGAAAGGACATAAGGTATAGAGAAGGATCAATCATAAAGCTGGTTGGAGTTTGAAATAGCAGAATATCATAAAGTTGTATGCATAGTTCTGGAATTGTCCAGTTGACAAAATTAAACAGCCAGATGACAGCATCCATTGAAACTGTTAAAATGTTTTAACTTTTTGCTGTATAATATATATATTTAATGGAACACCGTAACATGCTTTAATCCAAATCCAAGAGTGCGATATCATATAAATCAAAGTAATTTCTATTGACTGGAGATAGGGAGACGCCTGTATGCGAGCACACTATATACTCTAGAATATGGCAGGTTTACATGCTAACATCCAGGTAGTGACGCTGATATTCTGTACATAAAAATGCTAAATGAAGGAAGCAGCAGTACACCTTGGATTGTAGGAAATGCTGAAAGCATGCTTCCTAGCTATGGCATCAACCACCTCTGTGACAGAATTGGGGCTCGGCTGTTGGCTGCAGAAAGAAGGGAAAGTAGCACCACTTTTTACCTGAGGTGCTCTTCGGATTCCAAGTCTCAATTCACCATCTTCACCCCTGTGACATTAATCAGATTAGAATAACAACAAAAGGATAGTATTCTTAACAGTGTAAGGTCTTTAATACCTAAGGAAAAGCACAGCATCTCCAGAGACAAGCTTCTTCTTATTGACAAATGCACTCCATCCAGTAGTCAGCAAATGCCTCCGTGGTTGCCCTGCTCAGACCAAGAAGAAAAATATTACTCAAAATATCAGCGTTGGAACAAATATGTCACCATGCACATCTCTAAAGGCGAAGATACTCTGCTACTTTTGGCATACCCCTATAAATGTGCCGGAACCTCCATTCCAGGCCATGGAGATCCTTTGCCAGAAGCTCCTGTGAAGGCCTCTGTTGACTATAGTCCTACAGTATTTGAACAATGTACTGATTACACATGGCTCATTTTGAACCATTGTAAAGTCAATGAACGTTAGAGTAGGCAAATGCACAATAGTTACCAGGGGAGGGAAGCAGTCTTCTGCAGCTCGACGAGGTACAGAGAAGCCTCCATGAGTGCTAGTATCAGAAGCCGTGAGGGTCTTGCAGAACATGTGGGGTGTTGAAGACTTAGCAGCCACCTCAACACTCTCCTCATCGCCATCCAGCCCATCCTCCTCAATTTTCCCTTCACGCACCTTCTGCTCAATTAGCTATACATAACAAAGCATTCAGGTAAAAAGAGAAACGAAAAACAACTAATTTAGACAGCAAATCAAATAAAATACAAAATGGGAATACAGCTCACCTCATCTAGAACCAGTGAGACCTGCGCATAAACCTCATCGCTTGCCGCCTCTGCCTGCAAAAAGTACACAGAAACAAAAGAACAAAGCATTAGATGACGAGTAAATACCGAAAGGAAAAGGAAGAAGGAAAAATATTGAAACCAACTAGCACTTGCCATCACTTACTAATGGAACTTAAAAGTTTAGACATTTTCATAGCAGAATTAGCTCCAATTGTCTTCTAATTTATAATTTAGATTACAGAAACACAATACTTCAAAAATCATTTCCCCCCAATTATCTTACCAAGAAAACAAGACCGAAGTGAAGACACCTAAAGAGAACAACATATAGGGGTTTTTTTTTTTTTAGGAACTTGCAACAATAGTGAAAGGCCCTCGAAGGAAAAAGAAAAATTCAAACTTCAAATGGCCTGAAGCTGACACCAAAAGTTACAAACACCACAAACACCAAACAACACTCATTAGTCTGTCTAAAGAACACTCCAGAAGCGTAACTTAAAAATTGACAATATATAACACACATGTAGCGGTTTATGTTAGAAATAGGGTAGTTAGTTATATAATAATAATAAAAAGTTAAAACTTACATGGAGCTTGACATCAGCAACCCGACAAAACAGATGAGGGGGAAGATCATAAGCAGCTGAAGCAGCGGCGGAAAAATCGGAGACATGCTCCAAATGTCCCTGAGGGAAGTAAACAACCACACTCCCTCTCTTGGGTAGAGATATTAGTGGCCCTGCACATGCGTGCCATAGCTCTAAAGACACCCCAGAAGCAGAAGCAGGAGCTAAACCGAAACCAGAAGCACTCAAGGCAGAAGCAGAAGAAGAGGACGGAGATAAAGATCCCGATGACGGATTCTCATCGTCTTCTGTTGTGTTAAGATCAATCAAACCCACCATTTTAGAGAGATGCTTAGTACAATACAATGGTGTTGCAGTGGAAGCTGAGAAGAAATAGTTGTGAAAAACAAGTGCTTTTGAGAGCGAGAAGGACAGAGAGTTTCATGACTGCATTTTAGAGGCAAGTGTTTTAAGTACTGCTGCAACTTCGTCAATGTTAAAAGGAAGTGATGAGTAAAGACACTATAGGGGGAAGGGAAAAAAAAAAAGAAAAAAAGAAAATTTATTTTACTTTTAAATAATTATGATTTATGAAATTGGGGATGGTAGAAATCAAATCAAGCTTTAATGGGGTTTAAATTGGAAATAAAAAAGATGGATTTTAAAAAGAAGAGGTGGGTATGTGGTCATGTGTATATGTATAGAAGTGGTATGTGTATTCATGTGCTTTTTCTCATCTGCAGTGCTGAGAAGCAGAGCAGTGCTGCAACTGCTGCTGCTGCTTCTGCAACGCTGAGACTGCTGGCGCTAGGTGTGATGTGTGGCAGAAAGACAGAATGAGAGACGGACAGAGAGAGAGAGAGAGAGAGAGAGACAGTTGAGCCCTTCTGCTTTTTCCTCCTTTTTTCCAGTTTCTTTATGAGGGGGCTTATTGGTTATTCAATTAGTTTTATAATAAATGATATAATATAATCGATTCTGTAAATACCATATCTCAACACCCAAGGAAAGATAGAAGAGGAGTTTCTTTCTGTACGGCTCCCCGTATTTCCGGGCGGATGTCTATTCTGTCCCCTTCTACTTCCTCTATTCTCATTCATGTCCCCTCCTCACATGGGTTATTTAACTTCCATACTAACAGTATGCTCTAATTGTATTTTTGAGAATTAATATTTTATAATGTTATTTTTTTAATTACATGAGATTATTACTTAAATTAATTTCATATTATATGATATTATAACTAATATTTATAAATTAAATTATTACTTAAATCAACTTACATCAATACTTATGATACTCTCCACGTTAGACTTGTGCCCTAACCACAACAAGTGGCTATTATAATATTATTAAATATGATAATCTAGCATCTACTATAAATATAACTATATCTCCAAAATAGTTAAGCCTTGAGAGATTACATACTAAATAAACTTCCGAAATTGGGTCTAACTTTTTCTAACACAAATCTAACCTACATTCTTTTTGGTGTAGCCTAAGCACATTCGTGTTTGGCAAAAAATAGAAGTAAATTTCCAAAACAAACATTAGGATCCAAGTTGCATTAATAAGTTAAAAGAAAGTTTACGCATTCATCAATAACTCTTTTTTTTTTTTTTCCTTGCCCAAAAGTTTTGACTTTCCCATATGGTCTTGTAGGCCATTATGAGTTGTTTTCTTAGGCAAAAAGCAATGACAATCACCTGTCATTTATGCCTACCCGATAGGGGAACATGTAATTCACCTAAAGCAATAACATTTAATAATAGTAATTCCATCAACTATTTAATTACTATAACTAAAGATAATTTATATTAATTAACAGGCTCTTCGCTTTTAATTCGATTTTTCGATCTATCTAGTTTTAATCATTAATTTAGCCCAGAAAAAAAAAAGGAAAAGGAAAATATGCACTAGTTGCTTTGTTAATCATTAGCATTTGCCATGCCTACCACAATTAAGGTCAAATTAGGTCGACAGGGTAACGTTTATCTTTACATAGGATCATAATTGTAGTGATACAAGTAACCTCATCACTTTATCTTCTCAATATTTGAAAGAACGTTACAAAAAAATAATCAATACAAGGTGGTTTATATTCTTAGGTCAAGTAATTTAGTGGAGCATAAATTAGGAAAAATGGCTATGTCCAGCTTGAAACATCGAGTGCGGATTCAAGAGGTCCCGATCGAGTTGAAAATTTATTGTAATTATTTCTCAATTTGAGTGAAGATAGTTCTCTTCCATTTGAAATATAAGTAGAATAGAGTGGAATACATGTCTTTCGAATATTAAAGAGGATAAAAATCTAGACGTGTTTCATAAAAATTAATATAAATTAGTCCAAATAATAGTCTAATTTGTAAATATCAATTGTAGTCTCATGTAATATGAGTTATACTCTTGAATAATAGTCTCATGTAATAAAAAAAAATTATCTTGAAATATTTACTATTTGGTTTCAAAATTAAATAAGTGAATATAATTTTACGTGATACCATAAGTACTTTTAAGTATCATAAGATTGTAATATAACCTAAAAACAGTTAAAAAAAAAAAGAAAAGCCATCAGTAAATATAATTCATCGTCTACATAAAACAATCCATGGCACATATCAAGGGAATCCCAGCAAAATTTGACAGTAATATCTGAAACTCCAATCAAAGGATGATTCTTCATTACTAACAAAGCACGGAATGACTGCGAAATTAAACTTGGTTAAATGCTTCGTGCAAGTGTAATTGCAGTTTAGAATGGTGTGCCGGACGGCGGTCGTAAATGAATAAATATAGTACTGGACTTTAAAGGATGGAGGGTAATAGTGTAAATTGAAGATGGGTAGAGAGGGAGGGAGAGAGAGAAAAAAAAAAGGTGCGAGAAATGACAATAAATGAAAAGGGGCAGGTCTTTATCACCATCAGAGACATCAATGGCAAAGAACCCAGCACGGGGCTAGGGGGCCTAAGGCGCTGATAGGCCGTAGGCTGATTCGCAATTCACAAATTCACAGTGACAGTAAGGGCAGAGCAGGGCTAGCCATATAACCCGGACAAAACGGGTTACTACTCAGCGCCCAATTGGCAATCACCCGCTTTTATGCGTTTTATCTTTTCTTGGAAACCCTCTTTTCCACGCGCACTCTTTGTCGCGTAGTTATTTTATCACTGTGATTTTCTCATTTTTTTTATTATTGTTAATTTTGCGAAAACTGAGAAGACAACCTCTGATGTTAAAAAAAAAATAAAATTTACAACTAGTTCTGAAGATAAAAATGCAGTACTTATTTTGTTAAATTTGTGTCTTGTTGCATGTAATATTAATACTTATTCATAGTTTTATTATTCAAGCCAGGTATTAAAATAATTACATGAATAAAATTATGACAATAACAAATTATCATTGATCAACTCACCTCCAACTAAGAGGATCCAATAATTATTTTTTATTTTTATTATAACGGTAGTATTTCTCAACTTTATTAGTTCATATAT
This sequence comes from Citropsis articulata, assembly GCA_030449925.1. Taxonomy (NCBI): domain Eukaryota; kingdom Viridiplantae; phylum Streptophyta; class Magnoliopsida; order Sapindales; family Rutaceae; genus Citropsis; species Citropsis articulata. The sequence continues at coordinate 1,220,223 of JASUUH010000046.1, forward strand.
GTTTAGATACAATCCAAATCATAATAATTTAAACTTTAGTAAATTTGAGGGATGCATAATTGATCGTTTTAAAAAGCACCCGCCACGGCGTGCGAGGGTGATGAACGCGCTGCATTGAGAATGTGATACAACATCTCCATCTCTTCCCCTTTTGCTTCGCTTTACCCTTTTGCGTCAGTCCCACCCACCGCACTGAGATTGCTTCATTATTAGCCGGCCCCTGATTGGAGCGCTCGTTACTTTTTGATATCCGGAGCGGCTCTTGCTCTTATTTAGTTAACAAATAATTAATGCAAAAAATAGCTTCCAGTGTTTATGTTTAAGATGGGCAAGGTTCTGTTGTCATCATAAAAACCGGGGCGCTCCGATAACTTTTTCTTTATTCAATATTTTTCCAAATTCGGAGGTCAAATTCTCCGTTGATTGGTTGCCTTGTTGGGAAACCATCAACGTAAAATTGTACTATTTTCACTACGCCTGCCACCACGACTAGGCGTTGTTTGGACATTACCAATTTTTTGTCACATCCAATTTTTTCGAGGGAATTTCAGTTTTGTGCCAGAAATCAGTCAATTAATTTGACTGAAAACAAGTTTTTTTTTTTTTAAAATCTAAATAGATAGATAATGTTATTATTATAATCCGTCAATTAAAATATTGTTAACGGCACAAAAGGGTAAATCAGAAAAGATGAAAGCAAAAGCATTTATGAAATGATGGTACAAGACTCACGTGCACCCATAGGTTAAAAGTTCATTAGACATGGATGAAATTGATATTGCTTGCGTTATGATATTGTTTAGCTCTAACATGATTAACCATAATGCTTATCTTAACCGATCTTATCATAATGTCGTTTGACCATTTTCTATTTCTCTGTTTTTTTTTTTTGGCCCTTTCGCATCTGGCGACAATTGGTTTGTTTGTCCCATATGGAATGTGGTTGGTTCTGCAATAATAAATTTTTAACCGCGATTATTGACGCTCGAAGGCGGCCTAATTAATAATAAATAATTGCTCTCCGTAAACGACAGCGGAAGTACCTCAAAGTTGATTTTAGATTCTGATTAAAGATTGAACGAACCAAAAGCAGAAGGGTCGTAGAACGGGCCCCACGATTTATGGACAGAGAAAGAGAACATTATTTTATCTTCTTGTGATTTCCCCTCTGTCTCTCTTTAACTTTATTTATTTTCTTTTTTCTTACTTTGAAATTTTATGTCCCTAGTGTCTGGTGTCGTGATTGATTAGCAGGGTACTTTCTTGCAAATCAATTATGCATATCAAGTGCGAATGGTGGGAATTACCAAAAATTAAGGAGGGAAAAAAGTTGGACTTAATGTTTATGGCTTTACTTTTCTCTTCCAATAATTAATTATTGGTAACCTAAACATTCGCTAAACTTAGGGTTGTCTATACCTAATTGTAGATCCGAAATCGACCACAATATTCTGTTTATTAATAGAGATAATTACTTGTTAGTTGTTACAAGATGGGGATGAGGATTCAGGCGTTTGCTAACTAATTAGGTAAAGAATACCTTTAAAATTGAAGTCGGATATTTATAACTTAAAAATTATAATATTAAAGTGTTTGGTAAATATTAATTATTGTAACTTGAAAATTATGTTGATATGATTTTTTATTTATATGATAAAAATATATTTTATTTTTAATAATTTATTAAAATTATTATTTATAATTTATTAAAATTTATATTTATTATATATTATTAATTTATATTTTATAATTATCTTTTTTTTTACAATAACTATATCTTTTTAAGTTATAAACTAAGGTGGCGTTTGTTTTTTAACTTAATGACTTAAAGTGAATTAACTTAATTAATTAAGTTAATTAGAAGTGTTTGTTTTTATAACTTAATGAGACTTTTTAGATAATTTTGACTTAATAAAATAACCCAATTTTTTTGGCTTTTTACTGAATGGAGAAATCTGAATTAAGTCACTTACTTTCTAATGTCAAAAATATCTCTGCTTTATAATTTATTTTTCACGTATATCCCAAAATTCACCTATAGACATTTACCCCACATAATAATCTCATCATTATTTTTTTAGCCGTCATAGAATTCATTCTCATTTTGCTTCTCTTATCTAGTTCTTGAATCTCTCATTAATATATTATTTTACTTATAAATGTTAAAATATTGTGATATTTAATATATTATTTATTTGACATTCAAATTTAATAAGGATACAAATGTAAAAGTGCATATCTTTAGTTTTTTAAGTTTAAAAGAACAAACAACTTAATATTTATTTTTTGATATTCAGATGAAAAAATAAACATATTATTCAGATTCAGACATTTATATCTATTTAAAATTCAGACTTATTCAAATCTATTCAGATTTCAAATAAAAAAATAAACACGACTAAGTTGATCATACTGGAAGTTGAATTTAAAAAGGCATGGGGCTAGGCCACAGTCAGACAAAATGTAACATGCTTTTTGATTAGCAGACTTAGATGTCTTGATTAATGCACACGCAATCTTTCACGTTATCACATTACAAAATGCTCAAGTGGGAAACCTTTCTTTTGTCCTTCGACCTCCAGTCCTCTATTATATTTATATATAATTTAAGGAGAAGGAGCTTTGTCCTTGCTGTGTGCCAGCAGCCGCATAATGGTACAAACACCCCAATAGAAAAGTTCAAAAAGAAATGCTTTTTCATCTGACCGTTTTCATTTTTCAAATTTATATGGTATTTTAAATGCACGGTTAAAACTGTAATATACTAATATTTGAAAAATATCCTCCACACATGGGTGGGGTAAAAAAAGAAAAAAAAAAGGTACATAGAGGAAACTAGTAATGCCAAATGCTTGATATCATCACAAAAGTTGCCCTTTGGTAGTACCCATACGTAATATTTCATGAGTTAAAAGTCTTTAGACATTTGCGCCTTTCTCGGATCCGGCCGTGGCGCAATGGTTATACCGTACCTCCACTTTTCTTCTGTCTTAACAAATATTAAATTTTATTGAGCACCTTGTACTCATTTTTATTTTGAATGATTTCATAAAATTAAATATTTTCCTGTCTAAATCCTTTGTTCAATTTTCATTTAGCACTTGTTCTTTTCGATTTTCACTTTTCTTTTCTTCTTCTTCTTCTCCAACTGTCGACATTAGCATATTCATCTACACTAGAAGAGATTCTTGAGCGAGAGCTTATCTTATTTAAGCTTTTTTGACAAAAAACTTTGTTCCCAAAAAAAAATTAAAGAAATTATAAAGACAAATTTCTATTTTGTGGGTCTTTCTCCGATCAATGGACTATATCTACTCCATCACTTCATCTCCAACAGATCATGTGAAAGCCAATTCAAAAGGAAATTAATTGAGAATTTTCAATAGTAAATAATTTGAAACCTCGTCATAAAATTTGTTATTTTTCTTGACGAGAGCCACGCATGTTTTGTAATTTGGCATGTATTAATTAATACGTCCATAATTTGACGAGAGGCTCGCATGTTCTATAAATTACTTATAACTAGTGTTGGAAGAGTTAAAAACTTACCAAATAGTGTTGCAGTAAAATTTTAAATGCAATTTAAAAGGATGAATGTAAATCAAAAATAAAAAATTCTACAAGCTAGGTAGTTTAGTCGATTAGATTACATTAGGGATAAATTTATAATTTTATGTTGCTAACATTGGATATGTAATCTTTAACTTCCAATCTCCAATTTCTCTGTATTTCTTCACTATTTCTTGAAGCTTAGTATTAAAAATAAACTAAAAAATAATAATTAAATATATAGTATAAATAACATTAAAACTAGTATTACTTTTTATGTGGAACATATAATTTAATATCAACCACATAGTATACTTACAAGGGGTTTTTAATTAAATAATAGGATAAAATGAAAGTATGAAAGGACAAGATATTAAGATGGTTCGTATAATAGAGCACCTTGACATATTAATTAGGGGTGGGCACTTAATTTAATTATATTCGAACTAAACTTAACCAAATCATATTATGGGAGTTCGACTTGGTTTGTTTCAAGTAATAAAAACCAAATGGTTTGGAAATCTCTGAATCAATTGGTTTATGTCTGATTTAGTTTAAGACCAAACTAATCCAAAGAACCAAATGGTTCAGAGATTTAAAAAAAAAAAAGATTTTTAGGAATTAGGAAATTAGAAATAGAATGCTAGTGAAAACTCTGGCCTAGAGCACATCAAAACCGTCAAACTCATTCCAAATTATGCAAATTCGTTCCATGTTAGACTTTGTTATGTTGCTTGATTTGTATTGGACTTTATCATCTTGTTTATTATTTGTAGATTTTCATCATGATTGTCTTTGAAATAATAGTATACGACCGTCATGTCGTTCCTTTTTTTTTATTGAATACATATTCTAAAATTGCTCAAAAATTTAATCAAATTAAATAATCAAATCAAACCAAATTAAACCAAACCATGAAACCAAATTGATTCGATTTAATTTTATTGGGTTCTAGTGCTTGGTTCTTATTCAGTTCACAAATTTACGAACTAATTGCTTTTGAGTTTTCGACATGGAACTGAACCAAATCAGATAATACCCAGCCCCAATATTAATGTGTAATGTATTCAAACCAAAAAATACTTAAAAAAAAGGATTGTAAATTAAAAAAAAAAACAGTATAAGTTACTAATTTGAATTTTAACCTTGCATGTAAATGGAAAATATGAGAATAGTTATTAATACTTTATAAATAAAGAGAGTATCATAATAATTATTAATACTTTGAGAGTACAAGATAGCTCAATGAAATTTGACATTTGTCAAGGCATAAAAGACAAATGTGCGGGGGCGATACAACTGTTCCACGACCGCCGGGTCCATACTGCACTCTTGCTCTAATAATTTAATTTTGTTTACATTTCAATCGATTCGTCTTGGAAGCTACAACTAAAAATGTTGGCAAAATGAAAAATTTTTCCAAGAAAATGTTCATATGGTTACTTAATAAATGTGGCGAACCATTTGTTAATCTGATTTACTCTAGAGCCAGTATAATGAATGAATGGCTCAGTTGGACTGTTAGTCAGTGGCCAAATCAAGTTCGTAACCATGTGATTAATAAATAAATAAAAATAGAAATGGATGAGTGTGTATATACGTAGTGTTCGATCATAGAAAATCACATCAGTCTTCCATGTCTCCTGTGTATACTGATCACTGACTACTGAGAAAGTACCAGTGCCAGCCTGCCAGCAATACTTTCCTCAAAGAGCGTGAAACACACCCCCACCAACAAGTGCTATGACCGAGCCACCGAGGAGAGTGCGCGTAGGATTAGGGATCTCACGCAATCAGAGAGAAAGGGTCAAGATCAAAGAAGCAGACTCAATGAGAATGACTAAAGCGTTAGGCTTTTGCAGGAAGGACCCCTCGACTTTTACGCGGGTGCTCTCTCTGCTTCTTTCAGCCTTTCATCGTACTTTAGTCACGTCAATTACGATTTTACTTGCTTACACGCGCCCCAACGCCCTGCGTTACCTGCAACTTTTGTGTGTTCTGGCTACTCTCTTTCTCTGCCGCACCTTGCTATTCCTGCCCGTACACGTTTCTGTTCCACGAGCCCTCTGATGATCTTGATTCAAGGGTAGTGAAGGTCATTTCGGGCATATCCATGTGTCTGAGGAGTTGGCTTTTAATTCATAGTTGCTGTGTTGTCCGTCATTCAAAGCATCAAAAACTCTTTCTTTCCACTTCTGCATTTAGGGCACGTGGCAGGTCTCTGTGGTGGGTGGGTCCCACTCAGACTTGCCAAAAGGAACTAGACAGGTCGTTGTCTGGATCAGAGGCTGCTGGCCTACTTTTATAAGGTTGCGTCGCTTTGATCGTACGGTCAGGAACGGCCAAATCTGCATTTAAAGCGTCAGACTAAGAGGCGAGGCGAGGCGAGGCTCAACTCAATGGCACACATGGTGTTATCCTTTTCTTCTCTTAATATAACATTGTTATTATTAATTCTTCAAAAATTATCAGCTGCCCATCTTAATGTATTCAATTATGAGAAATGATAAACGTACCGAGGATTCTAAAACCCAACGATACCGAAACGATAATATTAATTGTATTTTTAAATTTTAATGAGTCTCACATGTTTTTCACGTTATATACAGTAAAAACAGAATTTAAAAAATTAAAAAATTCAGCCTCAAAATCCCCAACTCCATTATCTTCCAAATTGGTTATGCAGCCTCCAAATCCCCAAATCACTTAAACTCAAATCACTCTAAAATGAAACCCAGCAACAGCATTCTAACTTCTTCACTTGTCTTCATCATCTTCCTCTAAGTATGTTTTATTTTTCATTTTATTTATTTCTGTTTTGGTTTTGATTTGCATGGTGATGGGTTTTGTTTGATGGAATTTGGGTCTTGATTTTCCATGAAAATTTTTATTGTCAGCACCATCCCTGTACAGTGCACATAGACAGTATAACATAAAAAAATTGGACTAAAATTGAATACCATAACATAAAAAAATTAAAATAAATTGAAACAACAAGAACTAACTAAGAGCAAAAAGATGATTGACTTACCAAGAGCAAGGAGCAAGCAAATGGTGTTACATTCGGGCTTGATGGTGAGCTGGTTGGAGATGGGTATGAACGTAATCTTGTTGAGATTTGGAGAAGAAAACTGGGGGAATGTCTACAATATCTTTGTTACTTTTTTTATTCACTTTATTTTAGTGTTGATCACATAAAAATTGTTGGGAAAAATTCAGTTTAAAAAAAAAACTTTTAGGATCGATCTCATAAAATATATATGAATTAAATAGCATAAATCGTCACTGAAAATCCAATTTGGATTTTTCATTGAAGTGATTTGCAGGATCACGATCCGTCACCACCACTGTTAGATCACGTCACCACCAATGATCTTAAGTTATGACTGCGGGTTTGATCTGCGTTTACGATGTAGGCGCGCTTTTATCACCATTAAAGTTGTACGAGAAAATTTTCTCTCAAAATTAGAGAAAAATCTTTTCTCTCGATCGTATAAGTGTATCTATCTTTTGGGAGAAAAATAAGTCTTTTTATATTATTTCTTTAGTGAAACCCTAGGCTCCAAAATAAAAATCACGTTACTTGTTTTTTCCATAAGGAGACCACCTTGTAAAATAATATAAAGCCCCTTTATACATAAGTATATTAATGGAGCCTCCCACTAAATAATATAATTATGTTTTTGACCCAAATTACTAGTTATCTTGTTTATTAATCCAGTTGTGGTGCAGTCAATTAAATGAGCTAACCCGGTGATCATTTGGGAACATACAATAGTGGCTATAACAATTAAGCCTGTAATTAAACAAGCATAATTATTTAATTCCAACTCTACTCCACTATAAGATTGGAACTGACCTCCATAATTGTATGTTTGAATAATAATTCGTTCCAAGCCACATTGATTTCTTTACTGCTCAATCCTTTGTACCATATCGTTAATTAAATCGATATCTCAACCGTCCAATCGATTTAATTACATCTTATTCCTTGATAATTACTGGTTTTCTTTGATGATCATTTTCATTTAATTACATCTTATTCCTTGATACTTACTGGTTTTCTCTGATGATCATTTTCAACATACTAAATATGTTGACACACTCTGGCCAGAGAATTCTATGATCAAGTGCCGAAAACCCATCAAGAGATATGTCGTACAAATTCTATATTGTTAATCTATAACTCCAATACTCATAATTTCTCCCACCAAGATACCGGGTAATCTTGACTACAAGTGTGAGTACAAGTGTGTGTCGTGCCCATTGGTAACTCAAATGGAATAACAATTACAATCATGAAATCATAATTAACTCAAGATTAAGATTACAGTAAAATCAATGCATATGAGATTTAATAAGTCTGACAGTTATTTCAAGGTTAATTAAATCTCATATGTGATCCAGCTCAATGTAGTCAAACTACATCAGTAAATTCATACATGATTAAGACAAACTATTCAATAAATTTACTACAGTCTAAACATAAATAGAGCGCCCAACTCTATTTATCAACTGCGAACTTAATTTATTTAATCATAAGATAATTTGTATTTATGTCTTCTGTGAATCCATATGATGATCACATAAATACATATAATATGATTAAACGGACCTTTTCAATATATTTATGCAATTGAAAATATCTCAAATATTTTATTAATCAGAAAATAAATTAATATAATATGCTTTAAAAGAGCATATTATCCCAACAAAAATCACATACAACTCATTAAAATTTCTAAACGCAGTTACTATTATCGTTTCGGTGCTCTTGGGCTATCACATGCTCGGTACGTCTATCACTACTCTTCAATTATTCACCCACGATTTACGCTTTGTATCATTCATCCACCAATCATTATGGTAAACCGTAATTAATAATTTAACAAAATTATAATAAATAGATCATTTTACCCTTAAAACCTTAAAAGTGGAGAGGAAAAAAAAAATCTCCCCTAATGTTGCAACAGCCACCGCACCCGGCTGCCAGGCCGTTTGCGGTGGTTTGAAAACTACTCCAAGAACCATATGGTCTTCCTGACAAGTGCGCGTTGCCATTCCTCTCCAAATTAGACGATCCGTTAGCTGCAGCATGTAAAAACGTATAAGTTTTTTTTATTTCATTAATTTTTCTTTTGCCACATTACCATAGATAAGAGTTCTGACTTTCCTTGCCCCCCTTTTTTTTTTGGGTTGTTGTGTTGGAGTTGGAGGTTGAAATCAGGATCTCGAAGAAAAGGTTTTCAGCTGAAGGACGGATATATAAAACAAATATAATAGAATGGAAAAATAAAGTGGATGTTAATGCTCTCCTTGACCAAGAGAGTAATAAAAAATAGATATTATTTCATCAACCGAGTTCCTTGTGTCTTGCCCCTTATCATGAATCATAAACTATCTTATTTCGCAGCTTTTACTTCTTAATATATTTCTTGATAATTAATATATCTTTCTCATGAGTGTCTTTTTTTTTTTGTTTTATTAAAGTACCGACTGAGCAACTTTGTGCATGGGGAACCAAGGTTTGATTTGTATTTTTCTCTTTCTCCTTTTTTTTTTTCTTTTGATTTTAAGGATAAAATAATCCATTTATTGTAATTCAGTTGAATCATTAACGGCAGTTGCTAAAATGGTGGATGGGTGATGCAAAATATAGACTAAGGGTTTAAAATTGAACAAAATAAAATTTTCGTAATATTTTTTTTAACACGGGATAAACTCAAGATGAACAGCTGATACTTTCCCACTACTCTTTAAAAATAATCTCGAGTTCTCATCTACTCAAATTTCCGCCCTGACGTATATTTCTTCCCATCACCTCGCGCGTACGCGTGTGTGAAGCAGGCGAACAAAGGAAATTTCTTATCTCAATACAAGTTTAGTTTTTTCTCTTATCGCAAAATCAGATGTTATGTACAGAGGCTCATAACATGTAACTTACAAGTAAGCTACTAGCCAGCGTCGTTCTATAAGAAGAAAAAGCCGGTACTAAGTAACTAGTGATCCATGCATGCACGCTTACAGGGCGATACAAGAGCTAACTTGGCATTGTGCTTCTCACGCTCATTTATCGGCAAAATACTTCTGGTCCCGTTGCTATTCATTCAGTATGTTGCCTGAAATTGAATTTTCTTCCAAGGAGTTTGCTATGATGATACTTCATGCACTCGTTGCGGTTGCAATTTGATGTTCGTCAAGCAGCATCTCACTACATATTATTTCGACACATATTATACTTAATTTATATTTTAAGATAACTTTTGTTTTGTAATAATAATAATAATTTTTCTAATTAGAGATTCTTAACCATATTAAAGTCAGGAATAAAAGTAGCCTTTGGTGGTGTCTAAAGTCAGTATATTTATGAGAGTAAGGGTTCGAATCCTCATGGACTCAATCTTCCTCAATTAAAGAATTTAATTGTGTAGAGATTTAAAAAAAAAAATCTTTTTCCCTTGCGAAATGTAAGTGGAGTGAGACATTCCTCCTCTGTGAGGAGTCCTCCTGACATGCTATCATAACAGTTGTAATTCAAAAAAAAAAAAATACATACTTCAATGTATTTTATCTTGTAGTATATTAATATATCTGTTTTATTAATTTTTACCTTATCCCTAACTTTAAAATTTAAATATAGTGTAGACCCCTAATTTTATACACACACACACTAGCAAGCTCACTTTTTAATTTGACACGGTGTGAATGAAGTAAATAATTCATGAAAAACAGAGCAATAATTTTTTTTTTTTTTTTGGTTTTAGCCACGAGGTATCTTGGGAAGGGCCCCAACTGTGGGAGGCACCTTTAAGCCCGTACCACAACCCAGACTAGAAGTCCCCGCTCGAACCGGGAGGCACAAGTTCTCCCAACAAAGGCGACTTCCCTGAACCGAGGAAAGAAACCCGCCACTGGACAGTGGAGCCAACACTTTGTTGGTAAACAGAGCAATAATTATTAATTTATGTGAGTGTATGTCAGTTATATATGTCATAATTACTTTCCTGCATGGCTCATGTACAATTCCACGTCGGCCGTGAATAAATAATATACGAGTATACACAACCGAGTTTATCAACATTTAAGGGAAAACCCAATTTTCACCTTTCTTTGTCAAATCAGAATGATCTTGAATCCATCAATTCAGATCGGATAATTTGATGAGAAAACTCAATTATATTCATTTATAATCTCATTCTCAAATGTCTTGTAATGAGGAAGATGTAAATATCTTGTATGACATTTTTCTACAACAAAATTGAGTTCTAGTGTCTACTCCGAGAGTCCTCTTAAGCAATCATATCGTCCCAACATTCATCAAAATTTCAAATCGAATCTGTCAAAAAGAAAATAACTAGGGTCAATCAGGCATCAATGAGTCCAGTTTGGGCCTACAATGAACTGGGTTGATAAAACTTTTCATCAGTTGCCATGGGTCATGACTTGCCCAACATTGGCCTTCATAATAATACTTAATGATTTGCTGGCAGGGTATGAGCTCATGGGTCACCATTAGGCAACTTCAAGAATCTTTGATATATCGTCAGAATTCAGAATGGGTATTATATGTAGTTAGTAGATAAATCCAACCAAAACGTACGGTATATGAAAAATAATTCTATTTGTAGTTCACGGAACAATTAGACTTCAAATGAAACTAGAGTGGTAATGTCACAAGTCAATCATGCATGGCTAACCCTAGAGCATTGTCACGACAACAACCAATAGCTGCATTTGCAACCAAGAGTAAGGGTGTTTTTCTTTTTTTTTCGCCCTCTTGCATTGAGGTGGAAAAGAAATCTACTTCCTAGATGATACATTTTTTTTGTTGTTGTGGCTGTGGGGGGGGGACAGAAAGTGATTAATAATAATAATTATTACCTTAACCCACACCCACGATTGCTATTATGATCGATAAATGTAGCCTTCCCGTAAATTTTGTCGCCGACCTTTTGATCCGTACAGCTCTCCGAAGTAGAGTAGCTATGTAGGGGAGTTGTATTGGTGTCAAGATAATGAAGGATAATGACTAGAATAATGGAGGAAAGAAACATCGGTATAGGACCAAAAAACCAAAGGAGCAAATTAAGAGCAAAATATAAAGCTCTAAGTCCTAGTGACCAAAATTCACCACCTTTAATAATGGCTATCTCGGCGTACTTAACGGGGGTGTTGTTTTCTGGCATGCTTATGAGGTAAGTAGCGTGGACAAAATGCCTGGTGGATTGAATGAAACAAGAAAAAGCTAGTAGAAAACACGAGAGAAGGCTTATGTACTTGATTGAGATGGTGGATGCCCTAGTGTCTCCCAATATTAGTTCACTCTCAAATATGTTATTTGTTGAGCTGCCAAGCCAGGCCCCAATCAGAGAGCTCAGAGTTAAGGAGACTGTTGATAAAAATGTTGCTGCAGATATGTTTGATGTTATCACCGTTATAGCCACGCTAGTATCCTTCTTCTCAACCTGCATGCGGTAAATTAAATTGGATGAATGTATAAATTATAATAATCAATAACGAAATAGGAGCTAGGTAGCAGCTAGGTGCCTGCATAAATCTTTCAACCCAAGCTCTTTTATCGTTGTTTTCGAAGCCGAAGGCTGTGGTGTGAGGATGATGAAGGTATCTGTAAAGAAGGAATAGATGGTATGTAAACATGATCAGCAGCCCCAAGGGGACCAAAACCAGATCAAGGTACTCCTTTTGGAAAGTCATGCTTCAACTTTCTTTGTGCCAAAAAGAGCGATGTGAACCTGCTTAATTCCCACTTTACTTATAAAATCTGAGCTACTAGTACTACCTGCAAATTCGGATTTGTTTAAGTCTAATCTGACCTTTTCCACTTATGTTTTTTTGTGCTAACTTGCTGCAATCTTTTCTTCCGATTCGCAAGGCATCTATTTGACATGTTAAAAACGAAATTTGCCAATTTCATAATTAGGACAGCTGTATGTTTTATAAAATTATTCATTTATGATCGATCAAACTTCCAAGCTATGGGGTGGGGATATCCTTGCTTTTATCTGGCAACTTAATTATCCAACTTAAATAAACAAAAATAAAACCAGAATTGAACGATCAAATGACATAAATACCTGACATGCAATCTCAATTCCACAAACTCAAGCAAATGTAGAACGAAACTACTGTTATAGGGCAGAAGTATCAGCAAGCCAGATCGAAGAAGCTAGGGAAATCTACAAAATCCAAAAGTCGGGTTGTGTTCGGGTATTATTTTTCTTTTTTCTTTTTTTTTAAAAAAAGGGATTAACCCGAAATCTGGCAGGTTAATATGAATCCGATCCGAACTCGATTTTGTCCACCCCCATCTAAAATCCTAGATTTATGAATTTCTTCTTCTCAATTACATAAAATAGAGAAAGATACTGAATTTATTAGCAAAGTGAAAACAGCAGAGACAAGACTGCCAGCAAAAGCAGGCATTCGGAACCAATAACAGAGTACAAATCCTCTATTCTTAAATTTATTTTGACGACTAGACGAGCATGCAGGAAATTATCTGATGAAGAACGAACATCGGGGCGATTGATCAATTCTTTACGGATAGACTTCAATGAGGGACTTGATACCAAATATCGGAGCTACTTTGTAGTGAGTGAAACCAGCGTTCACGAAAAGACTTTCCCATTCTTGCTCAGTTCTCTCTCTTCCACCGACATTAAAGTTCATCAAAGTGTCAAACAAGAGCTTTGCTTCTGTTAATTCACGGTCATCTTCCTTTTCATTGATTACAATATCTACGATTAGTACCTTTCCTCTCTCACCATTGCTTGCAATAGCTTCTCTGCATTTCTTCAATAGCTTTAAGCAATCCTCGTCATCAAATAAATGAAAAACCGTCTGCATGCCAATCACTCATTTAATAATTAATATTTTCCATTAATTAAAATTATTTCACGCATATGCCTAAGCCATCTTCAAATGTATATATAAAATATAATGGCTATATTCAGTGAGAGATTTCTGCAGTTCAATAAAGTGCCGGAACGTTAAAAAGTCGTTCCCACATTTTAATAAAGCGCAAGAACCTCATTAGAAGGCACTTCTGTGTGTGTGTATATATGTTTCGTTTACCTTGAAGAAAAAGGCGTCTGCTGGAGGAATAAACTGAAACATGTCACCCTCTACGTATTTCAAGTTGTCAGTCTGAGGCATGTCAGCGACAGCATGTGGGAGGTCAAGTACTGTGCACTTGATGCCGGGGAATTCTTCAGATATGATTCTTGCGAATGCACCCGTTCCACCTCCTACATCAACCAGGGAGCGCAACCCTTGAAAGATTGGCTTGCAGTCTTTGACAATCAAGGTTGCCATTTCAGAATCGCTTTCCATTGCTTGGTTGAACCGCTTGGTTAATGCAGTGTTCTGGTTCAGGTAGTCCCAAAACTTCATCCCGCGGAAAGTTTCCCATAATGTGAGATCTTTCCCTTTGAACCACCTACTTAAATGCTGGAATGAAGAGATATAATCTTGGTCAAGCAATCCAGTAACAACTGGTGACAAACAGTAGGACTTATCTTTGATGAGCAGGGCCGAAGTAGGTGTGAGGCCATATGCTTCTTCTTGCTCGTTGTGGTTGTCAACTTTGGTTTTTGAAAACAAGCCCATGTGAACTAACAGACGCATGAAATGGAATAGACTACGAGTTTTTGTAGGCTGAATGTTGAGAGCTGAGGCTAACTCAGGCAGAGTGATTGGTCGTCCGTGGCTGTGAATTGCGTCCGCTATGCCCAGCTCAACCGCACATTTGAGTGACATGGAACTTAAATTCTTAGTGATTCCCTTATACAGATGAGCTTGACCTTCAAACAACTCTCTTACAGCTACCCCTTCATTTTCAATGTCACCCATAACTTCAATTGTTTTCGTTTACACTTTTACTCCCAGCTTCTCTCAAACCTAAGCCTACCAGCTTACTTATGGTCTATGTCTATATATTCTCTTAAAATTTCGATTCCTGCAGCCAATTCGCAATGCGAGTTTGAAAAGTCAAAGTAGCTCAACGTATATTAATTATTAACGGTATACTTTATCTCCGTAATGCAAGTTTGGATGTCAACATAGTAGTACATATGATAACAATATGTATTCATTCTGTAAGTTACTGGAAGTTGTACAATGTAAGACAAAGAGTATTCAGATTCTACAGCTTAGGAGTTATAGTTTTTGTGAGAAAAAAAGTTTTATAATTATTAAAAAAAAAAAGCGTAATAAATATGACTTTTAAATAATAATATTAATAAAATATTATTTTATCATGTAAGTAATTTGACTTTCACGTCCCAAATGGAAAATGTTGTATCACATATATGGGATAAGGCAATGCTTATGTTACATCAGCTGTAACAAACAGCCAATGTATATGGGTGGTTAGATTTTGTATTTTCTTAATCTAATGGATGAGAATAATTTTAACCAAAAACAAGGTATGGGTGTAATAGTTATTTATAAAAAATTATATTTGAATCACATATTTACTTTTTTTCTTCAAATAAGTCCTCATTAATTTTTTAAAACTAAATGATTTTGTCATCCATCTCTTTTACATTTTTTTTTTAAAATTTTTAAAATTTTTACAATATTTTTATAAAGATCTAAATGATTATCATATTTATAAAAATCTACAAATTCTAAATATATATTTCATTTACATTTATAATTTTTAGTCTCTTAAGACATAAACTAGATTTTTTCTTTTGTATAATTCAAGATGTTAAATTTAGATAAGAGGTATTATAAGTAATAAATATATTATGACTCTAATAAATTTATAGAAAGATGATATAATGAATAAATCATTAGAACCTCTAATAATTTCACAAATTATTATAAAATTAATAAATTATTAATGATTCGACATGGAGAAATAATCAATTAAATTGAATTTGACTATATTTATCAAATAAATTAGGAAACCTAAATTTATCTATAAATGATATTAAAAAATTATAAATTAATAATTTCAATGAAGAAAACATACAACAAATTAAAAAGTTAGGAGTTCAAATGAGTAAAAAATTTAATAAAGTTAAACATTAAAAAGACTTCAACATTAGAGATTATGATATATTAAAGTAAAAAATTAATAATATAATAAATAAAAACTCAATAAATATAAGAATAAATAAGTTGGAGATTCAATTAGATAAAATTAAATTTTGGTACAAAATTTTTTATAAATATAAATGGAAAATTTCAAAAAAATTGAAGTACTTGGAGTGTAGCCTGGGGTTTAAAATGAAAATTCAAAACTTATTGATTTTTTTGTAATTATAAACTTTTTTGAGGATTTTAAAATTTACAGCTGTTTGTTACCGTTAATGTAACGTAAGCTTTCCCATGGGATAAATGACGAAAATCCCGTACCACACACAAGGAAAGCAACATGAAAGAAATGAGAAAAGTACAACTAAATAGAGTCAAAATTGGACCATACACCCTTCTAACAAGATAACTTACTTTGTTCAGCGAAATAATAGTACTTTTTTTTTTGGACTAAGAAATAATAGTATTTACTTAAACTTGTTTATGGTCATTCTTGTAGTGCTAATGGCTTATACATGGAATTTTTTTTTTTTTTTCCAAATTCTTGAATGATGAGACTACGTCCATTCTAAAATATACTCAAACGCCATATTTTAATATAATTTTATATTACAAAATAATCTTACCCTAAATAATTATTATTTAAGACGATTTAATTTTTTAAATAAAGTACTGTTTGCTTCTAACACGCACGGGATGTGCCTTTTCTTCTTTAACATCATTTTCTTAGTCACTTCAACAAACCGTGCCAAAATGAGAGCCTGCAAAAGTTGGTCGTTTTCATTGATTTTCTTCTATTTCATTCAGTTATTTGCTCTTTGTATTTCTTCCTATACTTTTCTGTTTTTTGTCAAAATAATGGCTGTCAAAGCCGGTGACTTTAACAAGTCAAATTCAAATTGGCCTTGACAGCCATCAATCTAGAAGAATGAAGAAATTTTGATGCAAAAATTTTGAATAACGAAGACTGTTTTGACAAGGAAGAAGGAAGAAGAAAGAAAAGAAGATAATGGCGGTGAAAAAAAAAAAAAACTAATAGCTAATTTTTGCCTATAAATAGAAGGGCCCACCCTCTCATTTATAATATGTTCTTAAGTTCTTTTCTTCTATTGTGAGAGACAAAAATTAAGAGTTATGTGAGAGATTAAAAGTTTTAATACTCTTGTGTAATTAGTGGGTGAGAGATTGAGTGTATTGGGGTTTTGGGTAGTGAGCAAAAAATATTACAATACTTATAATCCTTATATTACTAGTGAAATATTTCATTTTGTCTTTGGCTGTGAACGTAGGCTAAAAGCCGAACTACGTAATTTTCTGGTGTCTTTTTTTGTGCTTGTTCTTTATTTTTCTTCCAATTTCATTTTAGTTGTGGCCCTGTTCATCTATCAATTTCCTAATATTTTTGGTTTATGCTTAAATGTTTTTGTTAAATTAGTTGTTATAATTAGTTGTTATGAATATGTAAAAGATTTTTTTAGAAGAAAATGATGAAGTGGCTAAGGGGGTTTAAGGACTATTTTGGCATTAGTGAAAGTGTGTTTAAAAACTTGTTGAAAATAAATGAGTGAATAAAATAGTGTTCAGAATATATTTTAAGATGCAAATAATTCCACTATTCTCAAAATGTTTTAGGCAATTTCAACATTGAATTTGATCTTTTTTATTTAATTACATGAGACTATTACTCATATTACAATTTGTATTACGCGAGACTATTATTGATATTTATAATCAGAAAACTATTACAACTAATTCCCAGTAAATCTTATGAAGCACTATACAATTGCAAAGATTAATTTGTATTAAATATTCTGAAACATTGTCAAAATTTTTCCTTTCACTAATATTTGAGGGATGTCTACTCCACTCATATTTTATAAAGGAGAAAGTTATTTTCACTCAATTATACAATATAATTGAGGAAAGAATCACCCCTAAAATATTTCTGTGGTGGCTCGAATTACTGCCCTCACATTACTCAACCTTGGCTGTTGATCTTTATATATATATATATATATATATATATATATATTGGTTATAAATCATATTACTGTATTACACTAATATTTACAATCAGATATATAACTGGAACTTACATTATTACATTGATTTTATGAAGTACATGTCCAGACATATGGCTCTCATAGATGGGGGATGTCTTTATTCCACTCGCATTTCGCAAGGGAGAAAGACTTACAAATTAACTCCACACAATTTTTTGCTTAATTGAGGGAGGTTGAACCTATGGAGACTGAAACCACTACCCTCATAGTCCTTTAACTTTGAGAATAGCGGTTCACCACTGGGTTAAAGCCCAAGGGGCGATATTTGAAAAGTCATAAAGTGATAGAAAGAATTGCTCGGCTCAATGCCTCTTAACTCACCGAACATCAAACCCTAGACGAAAACAAAATTGAAATTACTGGGCGTAGAAACAAGGCAGCTAAATTAGTCACTACTCCGAACAGTGACAAAATTTAAAAAAGTACAAAATACAATATACGGTTTAAGAACGATTTATTAAGTTGTCTGTCGTATTGATATTGTTCAATCTATGAATAGACTTCAATAAGGGATGACAAACCATATAAGGGTGTTATCTTGTAGTGATGAAAATGCACTTCAAAGAAAAGACTTTCTTACTCTTTCTCAGTTCTTTCTCTTTCGGTAACAACATGTCAAAGAAGAGCTTTACTTCAGTTAGTTCATGTTCATTTTTTTTTCATTGATCATGATATCTATTATTGTGACTTTTCCTTCATCTGCATTGTTTGCAATGATTTTTCTACACCTCTTTTACATCTTATCGCTATATTTATCATCGAAAATATGAAAACTAGCTACCAAACATTAGAAAAACTGGAGCATAACATAATATCTTTAATGCATAAATATAAAAAGTAATCCACATATATTAAAAGAAATGGTATTCTTTAAGTAAGAAGGCAGAGCATACCTCAAATAGATAGGTGTCAGCCGGAGGGAAACATATCACCTCCAACAAAATTTAAATTGATATTTTCTGGCAAGTTAACAACAACATATGAGAGGTCAAATTCCATGCATTTCATGTAAGGAAATTCCTCGAATATCATTTTGGGATTCCTGGCAAATAATCCGGCACCACTCCCACAAATGAATGCACTCTTTCAAAAATTGGCTTGCAGTCTTAACAACCAAGTTTCCATTTTAGAATCACTAGGCAATGCTTGACTAGAAAGTTAGTTAAATTCACAGTATTTTAACCATAATCATAAAGGTTTAATTAAATGGTGTAAGCTCATTTCCTAAAAACCAACCTCCTAAAAATTACCACGGAATTGTCAAAGTAGGGTCAAGCATTGGCATGATAAAGGGTGAGAAGGAGTTGGGCTTATCTTTAAGGAGTAGTTTAGACGAGGAGGTGAGAACGTAAGCATCTTTTTCCTCTTGATCATAGACAACTACTTTTGTTATTGTTGAAAAATTCAACACATGCATTCAAAATTGGCTAATGCATGTAATTAACCAACTTGCATACACATGCATGTATTAAAAAATTAGATCTAAAATTGTTGACGAGTTTTTGAAGAGGTGCCTAATTTTTGTTGACAAAATTGTTGGGGTTGGTGCAATAGTGTACTCCATTTTTCCCTATAAATTGAAAACAATTCTTCATTTGTTTGAGCATACAAATTTGAGAGATTTAAGCTCATTTTTAAGTGAGTTTTTTTTATAAGAGCATTTTTTTAGGTGCTAAAGGAATTTGGGTGTATTGGGATTTTGCATTTTGAGAGTTTTTTTTCCTACTTTTGTAACTTTTCATTTGTTAGTAAAATTATCTTACATTCTATGTCCGTGGACGTAAGCTTTAGGCCGAACCACGTAAAATTATTGTATCTTTTTTTTTTTTTGCATTTGTTTACACCACATTTATATTTCTTCAGAAGTTGCAGTCACCGTAATAATGGTAATTACTTAACATGCACTTCCACATCAATTGGTATCAGAGCCGGAGGTTCGTCCTTAGGGTATATGATACTGTTCATATATATTGTACTGTTCACTTATACAGTATTATTCACGCATATAATGGAGACGATCATTTATACTTGAGAGACAACCTTTTGTACTTATGAGACAATCCATTGTAAGTAGCGTGTATTTATGCATGTCTAGGAAAGTTCTGTCAACAAGACGATATGAGTCTAAGAAGTTTGGTTTTTAAGTGGGACCGTTGTGACCATTCTATTTTCCTAGAAACTTTCATGGTGCATTAATTCACCCGAAATGAATTTCATAGAGGATGTTTTTTTAAGTGTAAATAGTTGTTAAAGGCACTAGTCATTTAAGGTTAAGAAAGATGGTAAAAACATATCGTTGTCGTCTTCATCAGCGAGGACTACTATGACTAATGCAAAATTTAAAGTAAAGAAATTTAATGGTATCAATAATTTTTGTATGTGGCAATGTGAGGTGTTGGATGTCTTATGTCAGTAAGAGTTAGAGCTCACCCTTAAAGAAAAACCTGACAAGATAGATGATAAAGAGTGGATAAAGATTAATAGACAAGCATATAGTACTATTTACTTATATCTAGCTAAAGATGAGAGGTACTCTTCATGAGGGAGACATTAGTGAAGATATTATGGGAAGCACTGAAAGAAAAGTACATGAAGAAAAGCCTTGAAAATAGGCTTTATATGAAGAAAAAAATTTTACCGATTCACGTAAGCACCTGGCATGTCAATGAATGACCATGTGAACTCATTCAATAAGATATTGGCAGATTTACTGAATTTGGATAAGAAATTTGAAGATGAAGATAAGATATTGTTGTTGTTAAATTCTCTTTCTGATGAATATGATCATCTCACCACCACTTTGCTTCTTGGGAAGGACAGTGTCACATTCGATATTATATGCAATGCATTGTACAATTCTAAGACCAGAAAGAAAGACAGAAAGGATCACAGAAATACAATTGCAGAAGCATTGATAGCAAGGGGTCGTTCACAAAGTTGTAAACTTGAAAAAAAAAACAAGTCTAAAGGACAGTGTCACATTCGATGTTATATGCAATGCATTGTACAATTCTAAGACCAGAAAGAAAAAAAGGATCACAGAAATACAATTGCAGAAGCATTGATAACAAGGGGTCGTTCACAAAGTTGTAAACTTGAAAAAAAAAAACAAGTCTAAAGGGAGGTCTGCCAAAGATGAGTGTGCTTTTTATCGCGAGAAAGTGTATTGGAAAAAGAATTGTTCTAAGTTACAAAAGAGCAATGCTACTTCTGATACATGTGTAGCAAAGCATAATGAGGAGTCAGACTTTAATCTGGTTGGCATGACGTTGACATGTCATTCAGATGAGTGGATTTTGGATTCAGGTTGTACTTATCATATATGTCATCATAGAAGCTAGTTTTCTAGTTTTAGGAAACTGGATAGTGGAGTTGTTTTTATGGGCAATGACAATGTATGTAATATCATATGAGTAGGTACAATCCAATTAAATAATCGTGATGGCTCAATCCAAGTCTTGACAGACGTTCGTTATATGCTAAGTTTGAAGAAAAATCTTATCTCATTAGTAAAATTATCTTTCAGTTTTTGTCCGTGAACATAAGCTTTATGTCGAACCATGTAAAATTATTGTGTCTTTTTCTTTGCATTTGTTTACACCACATTTATATTTCCCCAGAAGTTGCAGTCACCATAATATTAGTAATTGTTTAACCCGCGCTTCCGCAACAGTTGTCGAGAAAAATCTTGAATGAATTAACAATCGTGTTAGGAGCTAAACACTAGTTTTTATGAGGTGAACCTGAAGTGCTAAGACTATTTCAGGAATCGTGATGAATTTTCCATGGCTGTGAATAATATATATATAGAATTTTGATAGGTTATAAATAGTCATATTATATTTTGTTTAATTCCCTCATATTTTGATTGATCTTGTGCTAATTTGTGGAAATTATGTTTGATTTGATTTAGGAGATGAAACATGGATGTTATGATGGAATTTGCCACCATTGGCTCAGAAGGAGTCCCCTAGCAATCAGAATTGGAGAAGGATTCGGTTTCCTAGCATTAAGAGAAGAAGAAACCGCAAGGAAAAATGAAAGCCAGCAAGAAGAGGAAACCAAAAGGGAAAAGGAAAGCTATCAATATAAAAATAAAAGGAAACTAACGTGAGGAAAAAAAAGAAAGTCAAGAAACAAACAACAAAAAAAGGGCATAGGAAGCCAAACGTGAGAGAGAGAAAACCTGCTGCAACTTGTTCTTTAAACAATTTCTTTTTGAACTGTTTGTCCACCATGAGTGGCTAAGGTTTTAATTCCAGTCCAAGGGTAAATCAATTCCGGTTGTAATGTTGTGAGGCTTTGGACTTAACTAGAATTTCTTCAATCCAAGTAATTTTTATTTTCTTGTTCTTATTTTCTATGAATTATTTATATTGATTGAGTTGACGTCTTAATTCAATATTTATTTTTCTATCGCTAGTCAGGAGTTTGTGATCCGTAATTGTCATGAATGACTGAATTGAGTAGCAAGGAGTTGGCTCATGTGTGTGTATATTGATGGCCACAATTACATAGCTTGCATGATAGGCTCTAGGGAAATAAAAATACAACATTGATTAAATTGGAATAATCTGAATTAATTGATCTTGTTTTAGTCATTCTCACTATTCTTAATGCTATCACTTAATTTGATATGGAACGATGATGCCCAGTTAAATTAGTGATAAGTTTGGATTTGAGCGATTGTTTGAGTCTATTATATTAGGAGAATAATTGCTTTCTACGGCTTTTCCGATTAAGTAGACTAAGTTCTTGGATTGAGTAATTTATATTTTTGCCTATGATCAAAATTGCAATTGGATGGAATTAACACCCTTGGATTGGAAGTTTGGTAAGATTGATTTCCCTTACTTAATAATAAAATCTTTTTTTATTTTGTTTTATTTATTTTATTGATTTCTTGTTAAAAAGAACAAACTCAAAATCCAGAAAAACGGTTAACCGGTTTTTCACAAACCGGCTGACCGTTTGTGGACAGCAACGAGAGAAGCCGTAACCGGCTTTCCGGTTTCCCTAACCGGCTAGCCGAAAAGAGTTAGAAAGGATACAACCAACATTCGGTCTTCCGGATTTTCCTCATCCGGCTAACCGAATAAGCTCCAGAATCGTTACCACCTGCAAACGGCTTACCGTTTTCCCTAACCGGCTAGCCGAAAAGTTCCAGAAAGTTTACAAGCCAAAATCGGTCTACCGGTTCCCTCATCCGGTTAGCCGGATAACTCCCAGAATTCTCCAAACAGTAACCGGCTTTCCGGTTTCCCTTACCGGCTATCCGGTTTGAGGCAGCAAGCTTGAAAAATCTAAAATTCTTGGGAAATTAATTCTGTTTTAAACTTTGAGAAATTAAATACATAGTTCTCTTGGGATTCGACCTGGTTCCACTATTTCTACAAGTTAGTTTAGGAGAATCAGTATTTATTTTTAAGGGCTTCGACAACTCTGTCAAATTTCTATTTTGCAGACATTTGGATATAATCAAACTTACGGTCTTTTAATTTTCACCGTCTTTTTACAATTTGTGGCAAAGATTTTCCAAATAATCTATTAAAATGTAAAAGGTGACGCACATACTCTTATTTATTTTGTTAGACAAGATCTTGAAATCACTGACTTTACTCTTGTTTCACAATCATGGATAATGAACTGCATTAATTTTGGAGCCTTTGATTAATTTAATTCTACATATTTGCTATTTCATTTTTCAGTGGCTTTTGATTCCATTTCCTGCATAAGAAAATTTTCAAAGCAATCAACAGAACAACAGTTTCTAAGCTAATTCTAGAGGAAATTATGCATATTTTTGGCTTACACCAAATGTAAATTATTTGAAATGTCAATCATAATCATAATAAAGAAACGAAGAAGATGAAATATGAGACGTGAGGGAAAAAAAAATGAAGAAAGAAAGAAAAGGCACAATATCAAGCAATTAATAAAGATTGCATAACTAGTTTTTTTTTTTGTCTAAACCGCCCGGTGTCTAGTATCCACATTGGGATCCGACTAATCCGGACTCGCTCCTGGGGGCGAAGGGAGCTGGTCCCCGAGGAAGACTTCCCGACTGAACTTGAAAGAAGTCGAACCATGGGGTTAAACGCGAACCGAACCTCGGGGGTTTTGCATAACTAGTTTTTATTTTATCATAGTAGAATAAATTTGAGCATTGAACGGTGAAAATTAGAAAACCGTAAATCTGATTATATTCGGATGTCTATATATATATATATTCAGGAATAAAATTAGGCCATTTCAAGAATGATTGATATTAGTAATCATAATTGTTTATTCTACGGAAAGACGTCAATGAGGGATCTCAAACCAAATACGGGTATTTTCTTGCACTAAAGGAAACCAACCTCTGAGAAGAGCCTTTCGCATTCTTTCTTGGTTCTCTCTTTTATAATTACATGAACCATTATCAACATGTCAAAAAAAAAAAGCTTTGTTTCAGTTAATCCATGTTCATCTTTCTTTTCATTGATCATGATATCTACGACAATGAGTTTTCCTCCATTAGCTTTGCTTGTAATGGCTTCTCTGCACATCTTCAGTATCTTCACGCTTTCCTTATCCCTAAATGCATGAATAATCATATGCATGCCAATCACTCGTTTCATGACTAATTAAATAAGATGAATGAAGAGCTTAAAACTATTGAACAATTAAATCTATGAGAATATGTGCAACCGTCCCGGCCCAATAACCAAACGAATGAAAAATGCTATCATAATTTTTGATGTGGGAATATCCCAATTTGAGAGGAATCGTGCATACCTTTAATTAAAAAAGGTATCTACTGGAGGAATAAACTGAAAGAAACCACCTGCCAAGTATTTCAAGTTATTGGTGCCTGGCAAATTAGCAACAACGTGTGGCTGGTCAAACTCTGTGCATTTTATGTAGAGGAATGTTTTAGATAACATCCTGCAAATGTTCCTGTGCCACCTCTTACATCAACCAATGAACCCAATCCTTCAAAGATTTGCTTACAATCTTTCAAAACCAAGCTTATTGTGACTGTTTGTCTATTAATGGCCCCTGCTTGATTGGAACTGTTGCCAAATTCAGGGTTTTGCGTCATATAATCTTATAACTCGATTCCATTAGCAGTTTTAAATGGTGTCATGAGTTCATCTTCATTTCCCCTAGACCAAGTACTTAAAGAACAGAATGGAGTTAATAAAGCTAAGTGAAGCACTCCCGTAATATATAGTGACAAACAATATGACTTATCTTTGACTAGCAGTGAAGAAGAAGTTGTGAGAGTATATGCTTCTTCATCTTTAGTTGCAGAACTCAAGCTTGAGTGAACTAAAAAGTGCATCAGCGGCGTAGAAAACTAATTTTAAAGAGCTGAATCCCAAGTGCTGATACTAACTAAGGGAGAGTGATGGGCCGTAGCTATAAATTATATCAGCAATGCCAGGCTGAACCGCTGAACTATACACTTCACGGACAGAGAATTTACATAGTTGTATGTGAGATTGTACAAATGAGCTTGAGCATCGAACAATTTTCTTGCACCCTTATCTTGCATGGGATCCATGCATACAACTAACACTCTGTTAGACTTGCTTTAATTCATGGGTTAGTCCATTTTCAGGACTTCTTTGTGGATCAAGTCAAGGAAATTGTCGGCCTGCCTATACTCTTACATGTAATTTTTCTTACTATTTTTTTCTTCTTTTTCTATTTAACAGAGTTTATAGTATGACAGGAGAAGATATATATGATTAAGATATTTAAGAAAAAAATTGTCTTCTAGAGTATGATCCTTTAGTGCTTATGTAAGAACTCGTCGGATCATTCAACAAGAAAATATTATAACTACAAGGTTATAGCTATAAGTTCAGTCCAATAAACTCTCTGTTTGGCTACTTGTATGGTGGAAGATGTTGGATTTTTTAATCCAAGATTGTTGGATCCTTATTCCAACATTGGACTTATATGTGAATAATTATGTGCTGCAGACTGTCATATAAGATTAAGCCAAATTAAAAGTGATCTGTTAATATTTTTAGTACTATGTGCTTTAATGTATCTAATAGTAGTGGTGGGCACCAGCACCCCAAACCCTTGAAACCGACCCGATCCGTATGATTTTTTTGCAGATTGGGTTGAGTTAGGTTATTAAATTCTTAACCCGCACTGTTTGTGGGTTGGGTCGGGTTGAAAATTTTTAACCCAACCCAAGCCAACCCGTCATCCCATATATGTAAAAATATTTAAAAATTAAAAAAATTAAAAATTAAAAAATAAATATAAAACATATCTCAGCAACTTTTTTAATTTTAAAACCCTAAACTCAAATTCTATTGTTTAAAAAACAGCTGCCTCATCTTCTCCCGCATAGAACACAACAACACCACAACTCACAAGCTTTCTTGAAAAGTTGCCCAACTGAACACCGTCTCATGCACAAGTTCTTTTTTCTTTCTAATTTACTAATTGTTGAGTGTTAGAAAGTGTATATTTATAAAGGAGAAAATCGTCATTTTACACTTCAAGTCTCACTAACATTGCTACTTTTATTTATTTAAGTATTTTATTATTTAATTATATGTGTTTCATTATAATTAGGTATTTTATATATTTTAGGGGCATCACGATCGTTTCACAATGAACGAGTGATCAGACAGCAAAACAGACGTCACAATTGAACTCAGAACAGTCAAAAACCTTAGGAGAAGCATAAAAGGAAAATACTATTGTTCATTTGCATGCTTATGGTCTTGTATAAATAGTATTCTTTAAAAAAGTTCTTGTGTAAAACTGTGGTAAATTCGTGGTCAAACCGTGTACTGCATAAATGTCAAAGTGGTGTGTGTCTGTCTGTGTCAAATAGTAAATAGTCATGAATAACATTGGTGACGATGGCGTGCTGGCTATGATCGTCAAATATACGATGGTCATTTGGTCGTCTAAGCTTAGATTTTTGTAATTCCTTCTCCTTCTTGTATTTTCTATGTATTTTAATAAATTCCCATTTTACCCCTAGTTAAAAAATGAGTAGCTAATTTTATTTTAAGCTTGGGTTGAAGGTGAAGTCTCAACATGTTCAATGGGCTTAATTTAGTAAATTTACTTCCTTTTCCCCTCTAATATTTGTGGTTGTTTTGACTTTTAGGTACAATAATAATAATAGTCTTGTCTGAATCATACGGTTAAGCCAAGACACTAGTACAAGGTTATTATTATTTGGCGATAAATAACACCATATTTATTTGAGCGTGGTTCATGAGCTGTGGAAACCCCCTCATGATTTAATTGGTATTAATATGGAATATTTAGCCCATGGAGCATGTTGATGCAGATCCAGATACCCAAGCGTTTTATCTCAATAGTTTCCAGTTTCAATTTATTCCTGCCATTTTAATTTAAATTCTAGATCACTTTCACCACAAATCCAACCACCGACTTAAGAAAATTAATTCTACATATAGTTAAAATCCACTTCCTTGTGGAATCGACACTCGTCACCATTAATCTATTCTGATAGATTATTAAATGCGAGTTCAATAAAATTTGCCAAGTTTGTTTATTTTTTATATTTATTTATTTTTTAGTTGTTTTCTTATAATTTTTTTTCCTTTTCTCGTTTAAAATAAAGAAAAAGAAGAAATTAAGGTTAGAATTTCATTTTTTTTTCTCTTCTTTAAATTTGTGTAATTTAATTTTCCTATCATTTTTCTTTGTAATTTAATTTTGTTTATCTTGTTATCTTTCTTTGTAATTTATTTAATTATAGTTAATATTTGTTTCACGTAATTTCTTTTTCTTATAGCAATTAAGTGTGTTTTCATAGTAAAGTTGTAACAACGTGGCAAGGTTAGTATCGTAATTTCTCCTTCTTCTTTATTTTTATTTGTTTTGCTTTTATTTATTTTATTCTTTGCATGTATGGTCGAAGGTCATTATCACCTAATCTTGAGCCTTTAGACCTTGAATTAGAAAAAACACTTCGCACACACAAACACATTACATTTAAAAAGAAATTTGACATGGATTTATAAAACCAACAACCAGAACCACAGGAGAGGCCATTTAAGGACTATTTCAATCCCTTAGCAAATTTGAGCACATCATGCATCAGATACCCAAATGTAGCTGCTAGGAGTTTTGAATTAAAACCTAGTGTGCTAAATTGTCTCCCAACATTCTATGGCCTAGAAAATAAGGATCCATATAATCACCTGAATGATTTTCATGCTATTTGTCATACTTTTAAATATGAGAATTTTTCAGACGATGATGTTAAACTCAGATTATTCCTATTTTCTTTAAAGGACAGAGCTCGTTCATGGTTCAATACATTGCCTGCTAATACCATTACATCATGGGAACAAATGGTAACAAAATTTTTAAATAAATATTTCCCAGTTCATAAAACCAATGCTATTCGCAGGGAAATTTCAGAATTTACCCAAAGAGACGACGAGCAATTTTTCGAAGCATGGGAGCGATTCAATGGGCTACTCTTGAAATGTCCACATCATGGGTATGAGAAATGGCACCAATGCCAATACGTTTTGGAGGGATTATTGCCACATGTGCAAGAATGGCTAATGGCGATCAGTGGAGGAGAGCTAACGTCGAAAAGTGCTTCAGAGATTTGGGAATTCTTCCAGCGGCAATCAGATAATTCCCAACAACGGAGTCGATCACTCAGAAATACCAGGAGAATTAAGGGAGTAAATGAGGTTCACGTTGGCGAGTCAAGCTCGGGAATTAAAGAAGTCAAAGAGATGGTTAAATGCCTTTCTCGAAAAATAGCATCATTGACGACTGCCAACTCAACAGAACCACATGACCATGACTCCTATTCCGATCAAGCCAATGCCATAGGAGTCATGAGAAAACCATCAAACTACAACCCTTACTCCGACACATAAAACCCTGGATAGAGAGATCACCCCAATTTTTCATGGTCTCAAGGATTCCAACAAAATGGACCAGCAGCTCCACCTCCACCAATCCAACCAATTCCACCAATTCCTCAAATTTCTCAAGCCTCTCAGCCACCATTTAAACCATACAATCAAAACCCAAACCACTCTCAACCCAGACCATGGGAGGATACATTCCAGAATATAAAGAATTTCACTAATTTCAGAATCGATCAACAGAACTGCACCATTGATGAACTGCAAAATGAGATGAGGGCGGGCTTCAACTCACAAACCCAATCAATTTCAAACCTCGAGAAAATGGTAAGACAACTTACTTCTTCAGTTCAAACCTTGGCAATGACCGTTGAGAAGGGAAAATTCCTAAGTCAACCAGTGCCTAACCCTAAAGGAGTGCATGAAACAAGTTCCAGTTCACCACAGCAGCATGGAAAGGTCAAAGCTGTCATGACCTTGCGAAAAGGAAAAGAAGTTGATAACAAAGTGGAGATGCCAAAATCAACTCAGATTGTACCTGTAAATACTGAGGACCCATCACCAGAGGAGAAAGAAGAAACCAACCCACGAGAGTATGTTGCTAAAGCTCCATTTCCTCAGAGGTTAACTAAAGGGAAAAAGGGAAAATCCACAGGTGAGATTTTTGAAATCTTCAAACAGGTAAGTGTTAACATCCATTTATTTGATGCAATAAAACAAGTGCCATCTTATACCAAGTTTCTTAAAGATCTTTGCACTAAAAAGAGAAATATTCATGTTCAGAAAAAGACCTTTTTAACAGAAAATGTTAGTTCTATACTCCAACATAAAATGCCTCTAAAATACAAAGATCCAGGCTCCCCCACTATCTCATGTGGTATAGGGAACCACACAATTGAGAATGCTTTGTTGGATTTAGGAGCTAGTGTAAATCTGTTGCCTTACTCTGTATTTGTGAAACTTGGACTGGGTGAATTACACCCAACTTCAGTGGTGTTACAGCTTGCAGATTGATCCACGAAAATACCTCGTGGTACTGTGGAGGACGTGCTTATTCAGGTAGACAAGTTTTATTTTCCTGTTGATTTCATTGTAATTGATACTCAACCAGTGCATGATTCAAGGAAGCACATGCCCATTATCCTAGGCCGACATTTCTTGGCAACTGCTGATGCTCACATTCAATGCAGGACTGGAAATATGCAGTTGTCATTTGGCAATATGACCATGGAGCTCAACATCTTCAACATTGCCAAACAACCTCGCAATGCAGATGATGGAATTATTGATGTGGATTTAATAGAAACATTAGTTGATAATAATTGTCTTTCAAATCTTAGTGATGACCCTTTACAAACATGTTTAACTCACTTTGGTTTGGATTTTGATATTGACAAATCAGTCGATGAAGTCAATGCACTACTTGACTCAGCATCATCAATGGACACAAATAAATGGAAGTCAAGAGTTGAACAACTAGTGCCATCATCAAAGAAACTCAGCCCATCATCAGAATTACCACAAAAACTCGAGCATCGTATGGACTGGGCCATCAAGAAATTCAATTTTGACATGGAGCAAGCTGGCTCAGAAAGAAGATTACAGCTGGCAGAACTTGAAGAAATTCGCAATGACGCGTATAAAAATGCCAAGATTTACAAGTAACGAATGAAAGTCTTTCACGACAAGCAAATTATGAGAAAATCTTTCACTCCAGGTCAGAAAGTGCTTTTATTCAATTCTCACTTGCACCTATTTCCAGGTAAGTTACATTCTCGATGGTCTGGCCCATTTATTATTCACACTGTTTTTCCACATTGGGCAATTAAAATTAAGGATCCAAAGAACGACGTCACTTTTAAAGTTAATGGTCAAAGATTAAAGTCATATCTAGAGTACAAATCACATGGAGAGGACAAGAAAATAAATTTGAGTGACCCACCAAGTTTGAATTGAGATTTTTTTTTTCTCTCTTTTCGCTGATTTGATTTGATTTATTTCTTTTCTTTCTTTTTATTATTCTTTTGCTCATTAAAATTATTTTTGTGTAAGTGTGTTTGCTTAACCATTACAGTTTTCTCTTATCATTTTAATCATGAGACAGTACCTCTTGTACATGCTTAGAACACTTCAACGTATCCAAACTCATCTCAAAAAACAGATACAATTTTGTAAACCATCTCGTATTTGGGTTCTGCAACCACCAGCGTTAGTCGCCCACGTTAAGGATTTAGAAAGACAACTCAGATAAATTGAGAGAAGTGTCTACAACACCCAGTTGGAGCTTGAGGTAATTTGATAAGAGGACGATTTTAGTTTGTTTTGTGTGTTTTAATTTGTTTCTCTGTTTGTGTGTTTTAGTTTGCTTTGTGTGTTTAAGTTTGTCACCCCGGTGAAGTGGCGGATAACGGTACTCCATGACAATCAAGTCGGTTACTTCAGTTTCCCATAATAACTGATATTCTGAGACGAAGGCATGGACAGATACGAGATTTTAGCAAAGCTTCACAAACGATTCCCTTCGTTTCCTCAGAATGCACTCCTTTCAATCTATAAAGCCCGATCCGAACGCATGCGATTGCTTATGAAGAATGACATACCTGCTGACATCCACTGGTTAATCGAGGCCAAAGTACTCTTGGCAGCTGAGTTGCCTCCTAAATTTATTGCATACATGCCTGGTTGTGGTAAAGGAAATTATGCGAGAAAACGACGAGCTCGAAGACTTTCTGTTGCTTGTCATAAGTGTGCCAGAACGATATACAATAAAAAACCATATTCTTTAGGAATGATGTCTAATAACAGGGAAGATACGATTAAATTCATTAGGGATGGCTTGAATAAAGAGTCATTGGATAATATCCTTTTGTCTTTTGAAACGCATCCCAGTGGATACGTACAAAGAGCGATTCTTCAGTTATGGCCATTATTCGAGAAAGAATGTGCACGATACAGTCTTGGGAATCTGACTATAAACGACCTTGTTTGCCAGTTTGTAAGAAAACTGGATGGGAAGCCTATCCTAGACCCATAGAGGGCGTTCAAGCTGTTTCTGGACGTAAAATCAGAGGAAGATGTGAGCCACAGTCGCAACTACCTGTGAATATTTTTTTACTTTACTGTTGTTTTATTTCACTGTTGTTTTACCATTCACATTATTGCCTGTAATAATTTTTTTTGTTATCATTGTTTGCTTTTCCTTTTTACTGTTTTCTTTTTTACTCTCGAGCCATGTGCCTTACACGTTAATTGACACTGACATAATGCCTCATACACAGCTGTGACCCGTTGTCACCAAGGTTCTTAAATATAATTTTTTATTGTGCACTCACAAATTATTTTTGAGCAGTATCCTAATGGCAGCTACTCCCAGCAAACAATTCAAGAACATTTGTGTGCTCTCTGGATTTAACTATGGCAAACATAAAGAGTTTGTTGAAGCAGCCATAGATCTTGGTCGAAGAATAGCAGAGAGAAAATTGCACTTGGTGTATGGAGGAGGTGACCGAGGGTTATCCAAAATGGTCTCAGAAGCTGCTTATGTCAGAGGGAGCCAAGTGTTAGGCATCATCCCAACAATCCTAAAACCTTTGGGCTGTTTGTCTAACTCATCAACTGGAGAAGAGTTAGTCGTCTCAGGTATGCAAGAAAGAATAACTGAAATGTTAAATCATGCCGATGCTTTTATTTTTCTTCCAGGAGATCTTGCAACTCTAGAGGCACTAATCACATTAGCATCTTGGGCCCATCTGAACATCCACCAGAAATCCATCGGTTTGTTAAATGTCAATAATTTTTATGATGACTTTATCGCATTTCTTAACCATGTAATAAAAAATTATTTCATTCTTTTCTCAGTTAAAAAAGTCTTTATTTGTGCACATACTGCTAATGAGTTACTTGATCTGTTACAAGCTTATCAATCAGAGACAGATCCCAGGACTGTTGTGTTGGAGTGTTCAAATAATGATGGTAACAATAGTCGCAGTAAGAAGTACAAATTAGATTTAACTCTCCGCTTGTAAATATTTCCTTCTGTGTTGCATTACCTAGGTAATGTCTTCTAAACTCTACTTCTTTCCTTTCAAACATTGAGGACAATGTTTCATTCAGGTTGGGGGGAGAGAATAGTTGACAATTGTGGAATGTTGGTTAAGTTTTTACTAATTTTTGTTGTAGAACTAACCGTAACTAACTTTTTAAGTAGAAGATGGCTGAATATAGAGTGTAGTTACTCTAGAAACGCATCTTCTTAGTTTGAATGAAAGTTAAAATGTTCTGACTAATTCGACTGTATCCGCTTAAGATTATTGACAAAGGGACTTTTGAAAATTTTCTTTCCAATATCGGAATATTGGAATTTAGATCTTTATCAGAGGTATAGAGAATCTGGAAGACATGGATTTTTTGAAAGATAATTTGACTTTACCATCGGAATATTGAGTCACGTTGTGCAACTCTGTATTAGGCTCAAATCGTTTTGAAATTACTGGTTCAGTAGCTCCTTCAAGAATATATTCCGGTCCTGTTGTAAGTCAACAGAGATATTTTCTTAAGTGTCTTTTTCTAACTTTTTCTTTTTGACTTCTCCTTTATAAATATACATTTTCAAGTTTTTTAGTCGAAGATGGCTGAATATGGAGTGTAGTGACTTTAAAAACGCATCTTCTTAGTAAAAAAAAAAAAATTCAGACATTTTTCTTTAATTTTTCTGCATGTATGTTTTCTTTTTATGTTTAGAATAGGTTGGGGGGTAGAATTTCGTTAAAAAAAAAATTTGGTAATTTTGTGTGAGTTTTTTATATTGGATGATATGATGACTTTAGAATTTTAATATTTGTATTATCTTTAGTCTTGAGTGATGTTACACCATGTTTACTATTCTACATGTTGATGTTGGGGACAAATTGAGTTGCTTGAAGGAATGCACATGTCATAATAAATTCCAAGTGAGTTTTTAAACCTATTAATTTTTCTTGGAGAGTAACCATTTTTGCCCATTCTTCATACAACTTAGCAGTTTATTATTTTATAGATGATCTCTAGATTTCCTTTGAGCCAACCCTTAAAAAAAAAATAAATAAATAAAAAATGTGTGTGTTGCTGCATTTAAAGGCCCACATAACTAGTAGATATGAAAGATTATTTAGAGCCCTAAAAGACGATGGAAGGCCATTTTTGACTCGTTTGAGCCTTTCAAGTCATCCATGTTATGCAATATCCATAGTTAGCCCTTTTGAGCCTTTTATTTAAAAAATAATAAATATTTTCTTTGTTAACATATCACTTTGACCCACTCTGATTTGGAGTATTACCCGATATCTTACAAGTTCCATCACCTATTCATGTTTGAGAAAAAATATAAATAATTATTTTGTTCAGCAAAGTTGTGTTATAAAAAAAAATTCAAAAAAAAAAAGAAAAAAAAGATATGCAATAATAATAAATAAGCGAAATGCATCTTTTAATTTCAAAAAAAAAAAAATATATATATATATATATATATATATATATATATATATATTTTCTCAAACATGTATTTTGTTTTCCATATTTCATTTTTTGTTAACCATTTCCCTAGCCTACGTTACGTCCTAATAAAAGTCCTTCTTGATTTTAGGGAACTATAGTCTGAAGTAAAAGCTAGTTATATGGGTTATTAAGATGTAGTTATGCATTAAATTAAATTTTAAAAAAAAGAATAATATTGGGTTGACTAGTACTTTATTTGAGATCGTATTATTTCTAAGTTACGGACATATTTCTTTCATCTTGGTGAGAGTGTGTGATATTTTTATGTTATTTCAATTCACCATTCATTGTAGTGACAATTTTTATTGGGTTTAATTTCTTTGTGAGAGTGTCACTACTACCAGTGAGATTTTGGGGTTTGACATGTCATTCTTGAAAGTGGCCTGATTACTATAGTCTGCTGGACTGATGCATGTGGATTGTTGATGTGGTTGTAATATTTCTTTACACTGGAGATAATACTTGTACTTTTTTTTTATTGCTATCATTAATCTGATTGAATAAACACATGTGTTTTATAAAAAAAAATTGAAAA
Organism: Citropsis articulata; assembly: GCA_030449925.1. Lineage (NCBI taxonomy): Eukaryota > Viridiplantae > Streptophyta > Magnoliopsida > Sapindales > Rutaceae > Citropsis > Citropsis articulata. The sequence goes on from JASUUH010000046.1 coordinate 1,254,854, forward strand.
AAAAAATTGGTTTTGAATTTTATCTTCGCTTTATTTGCTAGGGACTAGCAATAAGCTGGTTGGGGGGTGTGTTGAGTGTTATAAAGTGTATATTTATAAAGGAGAAAATCGTCATTTTACACTTCAAGTCTCGCTAACATTGCTACTTTTATTTATTTAAGTATTTTATTATTTAATTATGTGTGTTTCATTATAATTAGGTATTTTATGTATTTTAGGGGCATCACGATCGTTTCCCAATGAACGAGTGATCAGACAGCAAAACGGACGTCACAATTGAACTCAGGACAATCGAAAACCTTAGGAGGAGCATAAAAGGAAAATGCCACTATTCAGATATACGGTACTATTCATACGTACGATATTGTTCATGGTACTGTATAAATAGTGTTACTGTACAAAACCGGGTTACTTTGTAAAACCGTGGTCAAACCGTGTGTACTGTGTAAATAGTGGTCAAACCGTGTGCACTGTGCAAATAATATTGTACAAAACCGTGTGCACTGTGCAAAATCGTCATTTTACACTTCAAGTCTCGCTAACATTGCTACTTTTATTTATTTAAGTATTTTATTATTTAATTATGTGTGTTTCATTATAATTAGGTATTTTATGTATTTTAGGGGCATCACGATCGTTTCCCAATGAACGAGTGATCAGACAGCAAAACGGACGTCACAATTGAACTCAGGACAATCGAAAACCTTAGGAGGAGCATAAAAGGAAAATGCCACTATTCAGATATCAGATCTTGTTAAATACGTCGATATTGTTCGTAGTCTTGTATAAATAGTGTTCTTGTACAAAACCGTTCTTGTGTAAAACCGTGGTCAAACCGTGTGTCTTTGTGCAAACCGGTCAAACCGTGTGCCTGTAAATAGTGGTCAAACTGTGCCGTGCAAATAATATTATTGTTTAAATAATGGCTGTTGTTGTTGATGACGTGGCGCAATCCTGAGCGTCCGAACTGTTTTTAATCCGATGGTCATGATTCACTCAATGTATCTATAAAAAGGGGGCTTCCCCCCCTAATTTGATATCCCTGAATTCATTTCTAAGCTTAGATTTTTGTAATTCCTTCTCCTTCTTGTATTTTCTATGTATTTTAATAAATTTCCATTTTATCCCTAGTTAAAAAATGAGTAGCTAATTTTATTTTAAGCTTGGGTTGAAGGTGAAGTCTCAACATATTCCATGGGCTTAATTTGGTAAATTTACTTCCTTTTCCCCTCTAATATTTGTGGTTGTTTTGACTTTTCGTCGATAAATAATAATAGTCTTGTCTAGATACCGCCCTGGTTAAACCGGCACACTAGTACAATGTTATTATTATTTCGCACGATAAGCCCTTAGCACCATATTTATTTGAGCGTGGTTCATGAGGTGTGGAAACCCCCCTCATGATTTAATTGGTATTAATATGGAATATTTAGCCCATGGAGCATGTTGATGCAGATCCAGATACCCAAGCGTTTTATCTCAATAGTTTCTAGTTTCAATTTATTCCTGCCATTTTAATTTAAATTCTAGATCACTTTCACCACAAATCCAACCACCGACTTAAGAAAATTAATTCTACATATAGTTAAAATCCACCTCCTCGTGGGATCGACACTCGTCACCATTAATTTATTCTACAATAGATTCGTGCGCTTGCGAGTTCAATAAAATTTGTACAACACTAATATATTATTGTTTTGAAACAAGTTGATCAATTTTTTTATTGTTAAAAGATCTAGCCCATTTACTTTGATGCTTTATAATATTTTTTATTGATAAAAGTTGGTCAATTTTTAGTTGTTAGGATGGTGTCAAGCTGATAGGTCATAAATAGTCATGCTATATTTAGTTTAATTCCCTCATATTTTGATTGATTTTGTGCTAATTTGTGGAAATCATGTTTGATTTAATTTAGGAGGTGAAACATGGAGATTATGATAAAAAGTGGATAATAAGGGCTTTATTTGGGCTTTGGAACGTGGGCTGACCGTTGACTTGAAGGAGACGGTTTCCTAGCATTAAGAGAAGAAGAAGCCAAGAAGGATTAGGAAAGCTAGCAAAAGAGGAAAAGAAACGTGAAGGAAAAGCTAACAAAAAGGAAACAAAAGCTAACGTGAGAGAGCATATAAAAGGAGACAAAAACAAGTCAAGAGAAGCTAGCTGGAACGTGAGGAAGGGAAGCAAAACAAACAGCTGCTGCAATTTCTTCTTTAAACAATTTCTTTTTGAATTGTTTAGCCACCATGAGTGGCTAAGGTTTTAATTCCGGTCCAGGGGTTAATCAAATTCCAGTTGTAATTTTGTGAGCCTTTGAACTTAACAAGAATTTCTTCAGTCCAAGTAATTTTTATTTTCTTGTTCTCATTATCTATGAATTATTTATATTGATTGAGTTGACGCCTTAATTCAATATTTATTTTTCTATCGCTAGTCATGAGTTTGTGATCTGTAATTGTCATGAATGATTGAATTGAGTAGCAAGGAGTTGGCTCATGTGTGTGTATATTGACGGCCGCAATTACATAGCTTGCATGATAGGCTCTAGGGAAATAAAAATACAAATTGATTAAATTGGAGTAATCTGAATTAATTGATCTTGTTTTAGTCATTCTCACTATTCTTAATGCTATCACTAAATTTGATATGGAACGATGATGCCCAGTTAAATTGGTGATAAGTTTGGATTTAGGCGATTGTTTGAGTCTAATGTATTAGGAGAATAATTACTTTCTACGGCTTTTCCGATTAAGTAGACTAAGTTCTTGGATTGAGTAATTTATATTTATGCCTATGATCAAAGTTGCAATTGGATGGAATTGACACCCTTGGATTGCAAGCTTGGTAAGATTGATTTTTCCTTGTTTAATTTTACATCTTGTTTTATTTTATTTTATTTTATTTTATTTTCACAAATTCTCAAAACCATTAAATTATTCCAAGCCACCAAACACCGTCTGACGACAGAACCGTAACCAAAGAACGCAAATTCGGTTTCTCACATCCGGGTAGCCGAATCACCCGAAAGTCTGTCAGTAGGTCTCATCGGTTTCCCGTATCCGGCTGTCCGAATCTTTCCAGAACCGATACAAATCGCAACCGGCTTTCCGTTTGTCCATATTCGGCAAGCCGAATAGCTCCAGAATTGCATCTAGTCACAACCGGTCTACCGGATTTCACCAAACCGGCTGACTGGATCGCATCCAGAATCATCACAGCACGCATTCGGTCTTCCGGATCTCAGTAACCGGTTGTCCGATTGTTCCCAGAAAGCTCACAACGCGTAACCGGTTGTCCGGTTTTCCATCATCCGGTCATCCGTTTCCTTCCAGAATCAAGCCAATCAGCAAACGGTCTTCCGGATTCCTTTTCCGGTTGAATCAAGTCGATAGTAGACAAACTACAACCGGTCTTCCGGTTTCGCTTGTCCGGTTAGCCGGATAGCATCCAGAATTCTTCAACTCGCAAACGGCTAACCGTTTTCCTTTACCGGCGATCCGTTTAGAGTCAGAAAGCTCTAATTACCTAGTTTTCTTGGAAAATTGATTTTTAAACTTTGAGAAATTAAATACATAGTTCTCTTGGGATTCGACCTGGTTTCACTACTTCTACAAATTTATTTAGGTGAATCAGTATTTGTTTTGAGGAGCTTCGACAAACTCTGTCACAAGCTCAATCAGATTAACATGAATATAATAATAATTATTATTACTATTTTTGGGAAAAGACTTTTCAACAAACATCTGATGGGCATTGTTCTTCAGCAATATTTTCAGTATTAACAAGTCGTTTTTTTTCATTTATTCACTGGTCTCACTCTTTAAACTTTAATATTTTGTATTAAACAAGACTTTAAATTTATGAACTTTTTTTTATTAGTTATGTACTAATAATTTGATTGTTAAACTTTGAAATATTGAATTTGTTGTACGAATTTTAGTATTTGTATAACACTTTAGGTGAATCCCACATCGCCAAAGTACGGGAGAGATGCTGAGTTTAGAAGGGGTGATCCATACCCTAATTGGCAAGACGCGTTTTGGGGTGTATGGGTGCCCCAAGAACAAAACTGTGTGGGCCTTGTTGAGGCCCAAAGCGTACAATATCTTGTCGGGTCTAGGTTAGGGCATGACAGATGGTATCAAAGCAGCTCCATGTGTCTTCTTGAGCGATGGTAGGCAAATTTCAGTGAGGACATTCAGTCCCCAATGAGGGTGAATGTAACATCCTAAGTGAATCTCACATCGGTAAAGTACAAGAGAGATGCTGGGTTTATAAGGGGTGATCTATACTTTAATTGGCAAGACGCATTTTTGGGTGTATGGAAGCCCTAGGAACAAAACCATGCGGGCCTTGTTAAAGCTCAATGCGGACAATATCTTACCAGGTCTAGGTTGGGTCATGACAATTTATGTTTTAAAATTTTTTAAATTAATTAATTAATTTTTGTTCAGACCATAAAAAAGAGCTTTTTCAAAAGCCTAACCCAATCAACCCAACCCGCAAAATGTAATGGGTCAAGTCGGATTAAATTTTTGCAACCCATTCTATATGCAGGTTGGGTCGGGTGGGGTTGATTGGGCTGGGCAGAATTGGGGATACCTAATGATAATAGAAAAAAGTTGTCTATATAAGTGATTACTCTCACATCACATGTATCTTTCTATTCTTTCTGAAATCTCATCGTCAGAGATAGAACCCTAAGAAAAGTTAAAGAATTTTCTATGAAAAATTATAGATCTGGAAGGCCAACCACACAACCCTAGAGAGCAATTCATCGTTATGGATTTAGGTACGTTTCTACATAATTTTGTTATTGATTCTTGGTAATACAATATGAATGGTCCTGGATTATAGTTGATGGTTTTCACCAAAGAAATTTCTTATTCTAACAAAGATTGCTTATGTATATCTTTCAATTTTGTCTCTAGTCACCTTGTATTTCTACATTGCTCACTTTTATTACAAGTTCTATGTTACGTTTACTTCCTGGATTAGGGAATCAAAATCATTGAGAATGTTTACTTTACAAAATATAGTTGGAAATTAGAATCAGAATCAGAATCATGGGGCCCAAAATAATTTAGGAATGAGGAATGGGAGACTCATTCCCAAGGAAAAGGTGGGAATTATGGTGTGTTTACTTGTGAGTTTGGGGAATGGGAATGAAACCTATGTTTACTTGGCAAAATGTAATTGTTAGCATATATGTATCCATAATGTTGATTTTGATGATAACAAACAAGATTAAGAATGATTAAGTTTTTAAAAAGCTTAAATTATTTTTATATGTTTTAAATAAATCATTATTTTCACATTATAACGGTTTTATATTTAATGGAAAAATGATTTTATAGAATTAAGTTATTTTTCAAGTTGTGAACTAAAATGAAAGAATTTTACAATCTTTGATTTTAATAAGTATTGTTTGAAATTCTACAGAAGGACTTATTTGAAAAGTGTCATAGCATTTTGGGTCATTTCATAATTTTAAAAAATTTGGGATTAACGAGTATTATTTAGAAAATTTAAAATTGGACCTATCTGTAAAGTTTTATAAGGTTTTGGGGTAAAACTGTAATTTTTGGTAAATAGTTCCATCAGAAGAAACGCAATTGTCGATAATTTCCGAAAGTATGTTTACATAAAAGATTGTTAAAATGATGTTTACGAAAAATAACCAGAAACTGCTTTACGGAAAACGGTGAACCGATTATTTCCAGATTGCTAACCTTGAACCGTTTAGTAAGAACGGTTAAGCCAAATTTGTTTTGCAGGTCTCTGGAAATTAACGGTGAACCGATAGTGACAAAAGGTTAACCGTTTATTTGAAATTTAGCCTAACGGTAAGTTTGACCAATCCAAACGGTTAACCGTTAATGGTTTCTTCTCGGTTCCTTCTTCTCCTTCTTCCATAACCCGAGCTCGGAGAAGGAAGAGATAAGAGGGCCCTATGGAGAATGTGGTCATAAATCCATAATAACGGTAAGTTTGACCAATCCAAACGGTTAACCGTTAATGGTTAACGGCGATCCGTTTTCTGGCAGAAAGTCAATAACGGCTAGTTTTTCAGCTCCAACTATAAATAAGCTCAATCAAATCCAAACAAGGAGTTTTCCAACGATTATCATTGAGCATACAAACTTTCATTGAGCTTTTAATTCTTGTATTCATCTCATTTATTCACACATTGAGCTTTCATTTGTAATATTTTTTGTAAAATCAAGTTGAGAGATTGTAAGTGTTGGGATACACTTAGGTTAAGAGATTGGGGATAATCTCTTGTTGTAAAGGTCCATTGACACCTTGGAAGTCAATTGTAAGCATTTGAAGCCTTGGAGGCTTGCTTAGTGAAATCCTCAAGCCCAGTGAGCTTGGAGGCGTGGACGTAGGCCGGGATAGCCGAACCACGTAAAAATCCTTGAGTTTGCTTTTTCTCTTCCCTTACTTATTTATTATTGTGCTTTCATTGAATTTATTGTTTTCGAATTTATTAAGGTATTAGATTGGATTGTTGTATAGTTTGATTAGGATAAGTTTTAAAATACCAATTCACCCCCCCTCTTAGGTTGTACACTTGTATTTCAGTAATTTGAGAATGTAAATAAAATGTGTAGGCTCCCCATAATTTGGGAATAAGGAATGAGAATCTCATTTCCATATGAGGATATAGAATGAAAATGAAGGAAGGAGAATGAAATATATATTTATTTTTGTGTAGTTCTACTTATTATTTTATTAATATTATCATTATTAACAGTAAAAATAATAATTAATAACAATAATTAATTTATCATTACTAATAATATTATCCTTATTGTTGTTGTTGTTGTTGTTGTTATTATTATTAAAAATAATATTAACAATAATTAATAATAACTAAAATAATAAAGTTAATAAAATTTAATAATAATAATAGTTAATGATAATAATATTAATAAAAATAATATTAACAATAATTAATAATAACTAAAATAAAAAGTTAATAAAAGTTAATAAAATTTTATTTTTTAATTAATATCATTTTTATAATAATATTTATACATGTATCTAGTTAATGAAAATTATATTATTTAATACTATGAGTATTTTAGTAAATTAATTCTCATACACATTCCTCATTCCCATATATTTTGTCAAGTAAACACATCAATGGCATTCTAGCACATTCTCATTTATATTTATTTTTGCCAAGTAAATATTAGAATCTCATTCCCAGTCCTTATTCCCATTCGAGCTATTCACATTCCCAGTCCATTCCCATTTCAGTTCATTCTCATTCTATGAAGTAAACGCATCATTAGTCTCCCATTCCTGAGATTGTCCATTTTGCCCTCCTCAAAATTAAAAATGCCCACTTTGTCCTCATTTGTAATTAATTAATATATTATTATAATTAATTAATATATTAATATATTATTAACAATAATTATTAATAATTATAGTTTTTGAATAAATAATCACAATAATTAATATGTTATTATTGTTATTATAATTACTTCACATATTATTATTAATTAATTAATATAATTATTACTATTAATTAATATATTAACATATTATTAAAAATAATTATTAATAATTATAATTTTTGAATAAATAATCACAATAATTAATATATTATTATAATTAAGTAATTAATATTAATATTATTAGTTAATATATTTTTATAATTATTATTACTATTATTATTATAATTAATTAGTATATTATTATAATTAATTAATTAAAAATTTAATAATTAATTAATATATTAGTTAATAATAATTATGACAATAATTCATTAAATACTTTTTATTAATTTGTTATAATCTAACTTATTCCGATTTCGATTCCAAGATAAAATAAACACATTAATGGCAATACATCACATTCCAATTTCGATTTCTACAGCTCAAGTAAACAACTTATTTTTATTCTCATTCTCTATTCCAATTTTAGCTCATTCATATTCCTGCCTATTCCGATTCCAATTTAGTAAATGCAGCACTATTTTCTTCCTTGAAATACCAAAGAAAATATTTTACACGCATACCAAAATTCCAATTTCTAAACGCGGATAAAAAAAACATGTGGGTTAGTTTCCAAATCAGTCATTAAAACTTAGTGTTGAAATATTCATTAGTTCAATTCGAAATGTATTTTGTCAAAAGAATTCATTTCAATTTTTACTATGTTATACTTTCAAAGTTAATTAGAATGTGGCCAGGCGATGGAAGTAAAGTCCAACGGATCATAACATAGGAACATTAAACTTGTGGTAATTTTCAATTAAACCTGTGATATTTTCCACTATGACAATTTTTAATAATGTTTCTGTATGTGTGTCACAAAAATAATCCTCATTTTATAGTCATAGCTCGTTTAAAATTTATACAAGATGAGATTGTTCACCTCTTGCTACATGATGGATGACGGTGCATATCTTCCAAATAAGCTTACATTCATAATTGATTTAAAATTTTACTCTTATCTTATTTAGGTTGGAAATTGGTGGTTAACAGATAAAAAAATAAAAAAAAATTAAATCTTAATTGTATCGACACAAAATCATCATAAACTCTTGAGAATTCAAATTACGAGAGAATATATCCATTAAAAAATAATATAATAAATCACTTCAGAATCATTTCGGATTTGTGATAACTGCCCGTCTTTTTGCCTTTCTTCTGGTTTTTGATAGAGTTGTCTCTTGCCCACAACTCTTTTTGTAATTCGGTTAATGCAAGCAAATTTTTGTTTGAAAGTCAACCATAAACCCTCCAATAAGACGAGAGTCAACTCACGCACCCAATTGCGTTTACATACACGTCAATTCCAGGTCATCCGGACGCCAACTGAGGAAACCCTGCCTGCACCTTCTTCGTTGTCCACCAAAAACAAAACCGAAAAAAAAAAGAAAAAAAAAAAAAAAAAAAAAAGCAAAGAATTGAAAATTCAGCCATGAGCCATCTTGTTCATCAAGAAATTAATCCAAATCAGCAAGAATTTCAATGATAAAATTTGATTTGCTTTTTGTTAGTTCATAGAGACAAAAGATCGAACAATTGGCGATCATTATGCAAATCTAAGAGTAATTAGTAATGGTTTTGCCAGTAGTGAAGCTCGGAACGCTCGCATTAAAAACGCTAAGCAAACCTGTAGCTGCGAAGCTCAAGCAACAAGCTGCCATTCACCCTCGATTTCGTCAGTCCATCATCGGCATTGCCCAGGTAACTCTGCAATTTTTGGATTTCTCAAAAGTTGAAACTGTAATTGTATCTTATTAATGAGCGGTGATAAGCAGCAAAGTAGAATTCATTTTTCATGACAACGTGAAATTTAAATCTTCCCTAAACAGGTCTTTGCTCATTTAAGATTTGAATCTGCAGTGAAATGTGCCTTTGATGGTAGGAGCGAGAGAGATTTTTTCATATTGAAAAGGCTAGAAAAAGATTAGTAGTAGCATACTTACTTGGTCATTGTTTAGTGCCTGTGTTTGATTTTTCCAATCAATATGGAGCTGGGTGTGTAGTTGTTTATTGCCCTTATTGCATGAGAATGCTTGGTTTCTACTTTCTAAGCAGGGCTATTGTTGTTGAATTCCCACATATTCCATTTTTATGTTCCAGTTTTTGCCTTTTTCGTTTAGTTTCCCTTGTGTGAAATCATGTTGTAAGTAGCAGTTTTCTTATATTGGGTAACTAATCTTCTGAATGCATATATACTACATAAAATTGGATATCTTGGTTTGTAGTTTTGGCACAGAGTTACTAGATTATTAAATGTTCTTTTCTTAATGCTGTACATTTGAACCAGACAAATCATCGAATCACGACAATAATGCAAAGACGCATCTATGGTCATGCAACTGGTGGTGAAATACGTCCCTTGAATGAGGAGAAAGCCGTTCAGGCTGCTGTAGACCTTATTGGGGAAATGTTTATTTTCACGGTATTTATCTTCCGGTTATTCTTGAAGCTTCAGATGAGTACATATCTCATGTCCTTTGAAGGAACATAGGGATGCTACACAAAACACAAATTGGACACCCAATTTTTCTTGTCTTTCAGTATATGCTAGATGAATAATTTAATTTTGCTTCTCAGTAAAATAGTATCTCGAATCTGAGTGTATCATGCACTGTAATTGACCAGCATACTGGTTGGCGGAATGGAAGTTACCTGTTTGCTATAATATACAGCATCTCTGCCCTTCTTTAGAGGGTTCCACGAAACCATAGAGCTCAAAACTACTTCATCCCTATATAAAATGATGGGTGATTGCTACAGAAACTAATTGGGTGCGGATTGATTCTTGAAAATTACTTAGGTGCCTAATCTTCTGTGTATAGGTTGCAGGTGCAGCTGTGATCTTTGAGGTACAAAGAAGTGCCAGATCAGAGGCCAGAAAGGAAGAGATTCGCAAACAAGAGCTGGAGGTAACATATTAGTATAACGATATCTACTAATCGTTGAGCTCTTTTCAGTTCTTGTAAAAATTTTGACATTTCTGTAAATAATTTTGGATAAAATTCTTAAATGTTGTGTCATTAAATGCTTCTAGTGTAATAACTATTGTTAGATATGAAGGCCAGAGTCTCTCTTCTCTTGGGTGATTCATTTTCTTTTCTCATAAAAGCTACCTCTAACAACTAGAAATTGTTATTAAATTATTCTAAGCTATCAGCAAGCGGTTGATGAATATGTAAATCCAAAAACCGTTACGTACTATAGGTTACTAGATTTTCCTTCACTAAATTTTTTCCTTTGTAAATTAGCAGTCTTAGTTATTATAAACACAGCTGCTTCTGCTTTGACAGTCCTCAAAATGAGATTGACTGAACTTGTATCCCAGAATAGTTTTTGGTTCAAATGTGCAGTTCTTGCCATGATATTCCAAGAAAATCTCCGTTTAGAATTAAGCTAATCATTCTATTGCTTCTCTTATTATGGCCAAATTCAATGGACACCTACATATATTGATATTGTTTACCATATGCATCACCCTGAGAATTCTAATAAGCTCTTTGTGAAGAAAGTGGGGCTGAGATTGAGATTATTTAACAGAAATTGAACTTTTTTGTTTGAAGAAATAAGGGTGTTTTAGTCATCATAAAGAGGATCTTGTATATGTTTAGACAAAAAGATATTATTCTTCAGATAAGGCTTATTAATTCCTGCTGTTTTGAAACAGAATAAATTCTTTTTGTTCCCCACTGTTTTGATTACTATCTATTTGCTCTGCTGCTGGGAAATACTACTTTCTTGATTCCATTTTTGCTGCACGAAGGAAGTGCACTGTTCTGAAATATCAGGCTCTCATGGGAATGCTTTTGATCTGTTTGAGAAATTTTGTTTTTTTCTTGAAATGGACAAACTAAAATCATTTCAACGTCTTCTCTAGTGAACATTTATATTCAACTTTAAGTTTCTCTGGTTGTGACCGTCTTGGGTTTCAATGAAGAGACACACTAATATGTGATTGTCTAAAAGAGGTTTGGTGGTGGTATTAATTTTGTAAGTTTTGTGTGTGTTATTTCTCTCAGTAGAATATTCGTCCATTTGTTATAGTCTTGCCAATTCACCCTACCGATTATTCTCTCTTTTCTAGGCATTGAGGCAAAGAGATGAAGGCTTAGCAAGAGAATTAGAACTTCTTAGGCAAAAAATTGAAGAATTGGAGCGGCTTGCCAAGGAACGAGGTCTCAGTGGTATTTTCAGCTTCAAACATGCTACGGCAGATGAGGCAAAGTTAGCAAAACCAGCTTGATTGGAGCAAAAGATTTGACAAATAATTTGGCTAATCATTTTCAAATACACCAATGAGTTCCATTAAACAAGTGATCTTTCTATTCTTTTGACCTTTTCTGGTCACCATTTTGGATTGCTTTTCGGGCTTCACCTGCTCCATTCGTGTAAAATTGCTACATCAAAGTTTTGGTAGCAAATACATGAGAACTTTATAGCTGCACAGCTGCCTGTTGCATTCTATTCTGAAAGTGCACGTGTCCCCCTGTCCCAGAGTGAGCACTAGCGATGGTATGGGGGTCTAGGGCTATTTGATTCATTTCCAAATCTACCGCCAACTAAACTTGTTTGGCACTTCCAAATTCAAAGGTGGGTTTGGCTGAGACTTTTGACTAGGATAAGTATTTAGTACAGCCATGAAGTTCTCGGTTTTTTTATGTCACTGGTCCTTTTCCCTGTTTTTGTTTGAGAGTTGAGGAAAGGAGCTAGGATTTTAGGAATACCATATCGTACCTTTTTTTCCCCCCCTTTTTGTTTATAAGATAAATCTTAGCATCTAAGTAATTGCAGGTTTTTCAGGTCAATACTTAATAATTAGTAGTCACCAATGTTTTATAAAGCCTTCTCTAATTGACATGATTAAAAGAAACTCTGATTATTGATTAAGCCATAAATTGCTAAAATATTGGGATTTGAAAGGACTGCCTAGAATTTATGACCAAAGTTATAAAGTAGGATTTGTGAAATTTTCGTATGATGATGATTCTTTATACCTTGAAAACATAAAAGAAAACAACTAGGGTGTTTCATGTTGGTGGTCCCGAACCTGAATGGAAGTTATCACCAAATATCCCACTTGATCTCTGATTTAATCGTGTGATAATGCAAATAATAAATTGTATAAGTAGATGGTATAAAATTTTAGACAAAAATGATGCTTTTTCCCCCCCTTGAACAGCGATCATACTTGGCATAAAAACACTCCTCAAATAAAAAGCTCTTTAACGACAATTGACAAGTTAAAAAGGGCATCGAGATAGGAATCTTATGGATGGTAGTGGAAGTGCCCCTTTATACCTTTCTTCCTCAACTCAGTCATCTTTTCACTTTCTCACCTCACCAAAAAAAAAAAGAAAAAGAAAAAAAAAAAAAGGGGCTGTCATTTTATATCCTTTTTGTAATTGAGGTTTGGCTTCTATCCATTTGTGCTTCCGCGCAGCAGTGGTCAGATCACCAGAAATGACTCGTTAAGGCAACAACTAATTCCAAACTTAAAGCTTTTGATTAATATCAATAATAATAATGATAGTTATACTATTTTTTAATATATAATAATTATAACAATAAGACTGAAAACCAAATTCGAATCCGATTCTTCAGTTTTATGCGTTATTTATTTATTATTATTATTATTATTATTTACTTAAGTATACAATCAATATGAGATATTTAAAAATCAATAATAGTGGAGGCAAAAAGGGAAGGGATATTATAATTTCTGAAATTAAAAGTAATTATTGATACATAAAATAATAAATCACATAATAAATCAGTAGGATTGTTTTCACATTCTAACCAAAAAGAACATCAAAGGTCAATGAAATGTGCCCTGAACTTTACTTTACTCACATTTTTACACACGAGTCATCGATGAGACTCTTTTATTTTTTAATTATTATCATTTTTTAAAAAAATTATTGTAAACAGAAAAAAAATTGAACACGAATATTGTGAATAGCAGTAGTAACTTAAGGAGTACAAGGCGTGTGTATATATATGTATGTATATGTAAAATTATAAATTTATGTCTACACAGAGGCAAGACTGTATTATTTACTCGCATGCACAGTGACAGAGAAAGCAGGCAAGCGCAAACTGAGTAATAAAAAAAGAAGAAAAAGTTTGTTCCTCTTCCTTCCTGTGGCCTGTGTCGTGTCCACTCTTTCAGTCTTTATAGTCTCCTCGAGTCTTTTCTCTCATCCACTCTTCAAGAAACAAAGTGGGTATGTTATGTACAGTTCATTATACAAACTACAAAGCATCTCTTTGTTTGGTTTGTCGAATATTTTTACTTTATATATGCCTTTCTTTCTCTCACAATTTCTTGAGAATTTCGCCCTAAAACTATTAAAAGAAAACCTCTCTAACTTGTGATCGCAGCTCTTAATTATTTGGATGTTTTTGTGTGTCTTGTGCGTGTGATCTGATATTTTGATCGTGCTTAATCGGTTTCGCCTTGTAAGGTCATTTGGCAGGTTTTTTCCTTTTTCTTTTTTGGTTTTTTGAATTTCTAATGTATTACTAATTGCAGTTCCAAGTGGATGATGCTTTAGTTTGATTTTATTCGGTTATATTGTGAAGTCTTGGGGGCTCTGATTGTTTGTTATCGTGATTCAACTATTATTAGTATTTTCGATTGCTTCGATTTTTATCTGGGGCGTATATGGTTTTCACTTCTTTACACCTGTATGGGTTTCCTTTTATTTTATTGTGTAATACTGCTATTTGAACCTTTTTTTTTTTTTTTAATTATATAAATCTGGGTTGATCTCAAGTTGGCTCCTTTTGGTTCTGAATTGTAGGTGTGTCGCTAAAGACTGGCAAAAAGGGAGCGTGTCATGGTGGGCAAGGGTGCGAAGACTAACTGCAAGTCAGCTTCTCACAAGCTTTTCAAGGACAAAGCAAAAAATCGAGTTGATGATCTGCAAGGCAAGTTTTTGGATCTACAATTTGCCAGGAAGGAGAGCCGCACAGTTGATGTCGCTCTCCTTGAAGAACAAGTACATCAGATGCTCCGGGAATGGAAGGCGGAGCTGCATGAGCCCTCTCCCGCATCTTCCTTGCAACAAGTATACTTATTTATCTAATTTTAATGTACCTCCTTAGAATGTGTATGTACGCATCTTCCTGCATCTTCCCACATTTTAAATGAACTCGTATGTATTATTGTTAGTGCCATTTTAGTACTTGAATGTTAATTTGTATATAGATATCTATGTTTATGGTTATAGAGTGGTGAGCTCTGATAATTTTCTGTTTGCTTCCTATTATTCCCCTGTTGAGTACCTGCCTTAAACTAAATTAATTATTAGATAAATCATGTACGTATGACTTGTGCTTTTTACAGGTAGTATACCATATATCATTAGTTGTGATTGTTAGTTTTTGATTTATTAATGGTTGATGGCAGGATGGCAGTCTTGGATTTTCATCGGACATTTACCGGCTGTTGCAGCTCTGTGAGGAGGAAGACGATGCTACTAGCACTTTAGCTGCACCGAAGCCTGAGCCTAATGATCAAGTCCTTCCAGTCGCAGATACTGCAGTTTATCATGAGGTTGTATTAGCATAACCATTCTGTCAATTTTATGCAAGTTTTCTGAACTTAACTTGAATTATTTTGACAGCATTGCTTGTATCTATGGAAAATTGAATACTGATTAAAGAATTGGATGGTTACATGTTCATATTTATTTGCTTATTTAGTCGCAGTGTGTTGAAACTTTTTGATGCATTGTTTGGTGATGGTATATATATGAGTGGACTGGCCCTAACTTTGTTGACTGGAGTGGGTGCATTTTAGAACATTTGAGTGGAAAGTAAGCCTTTAGCTAGATTAGTTTAGGGAGGCCTTCAAGATTATTTGAGTTGAAACTTGAGGATGGTTTAGAAGAGCGAGCCATGCTGATTGGGACATCTTAGTGTTTTGTGGAGGCAGAAAGAGGTCAGTTCTGATTGCCAATAAATAAACTCAAATATTGGAGTTGAAACTTTATGCTTTTTTATGTCGTGTGGCACATCGAGATTCTATGCATGATATTGAGGAGACAAGGTTAAGCTTTTTTCGATATATGTCTTGTTTGGTGTTGCCTTTGTAAACAATATGATTGATGTGCCTCATCACTGAGAGTATTCTATTAGCGGACAGCACCCGGATCTTTATATATACAACATGAGCTTCCTGTTTTGGACAGGTCTTTCTTCTGGGAAACACCATCAGCTCTTTTCTCTTCTTCAGCATTGCCTCTCTCTCCTCCCAAGCTACCATTATTTTGATCTTCCATAGCTTGGTCCTAAGTGGCCTTGTACTCCTTAATTGTATAATGTAAGAACCCCCATAAACAGTTTGATTATCTTAGATGGTTGTTTTTGGAGATTCAGGCAATGGAAATTTATAAGCTAGTAAAACAGGGACTCTGATGAACCTTGTTTATGTATTATCATTAGGCAAAAGAAGTGGAGATTATTGGAATGGTTTGGTATAGAAAATTTTGATTTAAAAAAACAAAGAAGAAGAAATTGAAAAAAAAGGGGGAAAACCTCTCTTATCACTATATGCAAGCAGTTGTTTTGTGGCCTGAGTTAAATCAAAGACCGCAATGTAAAATGTTTTATTGCTTTGAAGTTGATAATGCCAATCTAAATATTGACTGGCTTGCCAATAATTAGCAGCTGATAGGGAAGAACCATGGAAAGGTGTGTTCACTCAATGTTATTCGTGAGATTTTGTTGCCTGGGGATCCGTAGTGGAACTTGCTGCATGTCAGGCTGTCTAAAGGACAACCTGAACAGAGCCAGGACCAGTGCTTTTCTTGATTTCTTTTTCATATAGTGCCTGATGGTGCAAACTTTACATTAAGGGTGCTATTTTTTTTAATTAAGTCCTTTAATTTATATATTAATATTAATCAAGAGCAGAGATTCTTAGAGAGTCTGGAGTTCGAATATTGTCCTTAAACTTTGATTAATAGCTAAATTTCCTTTTTCATAGTTCTATGTTTACTGCTTTCTTTCTGTGTCTGGCCTTTGGTGCTCTTAAAAGTGCACCTACGCAGTGAACCTTGTAATTGATTTGTCAGGGATATGGTGTGAATCAGGGGGAACAGCAACATAGCTTTCCATTAGTTGACCAATGCAAAAACTCTTCTTCAGGAGTCCACAGCACAGCAGTTAACAGCCTGGAAGGATCAACTCTGTTGGACTATCATCATTTTGATTTGCATCAAGAATTTGAACAAAACTTCTATGCTGGTTATAATGTTTCAAACTTCTGTGGGGAGGATGCCATGCAACAGATTTCTGGTTATCTGCCAGGTATATGTCCTCCACCTTCTGCTTTCTTGGGCCCAAAATGTGCTCTTTGGGATTGTCCAAGGCCTGCTCAAGGAGTGGACTGGTATCAGGACTATTGCAGTGGTTTTCACGCTGCTCTGGCATTTAGTGAAGGTCCACCTGGAATGGGTCCAGTTCTACGACCTGGGGGCATAGGCCTGAAAGATGGTCTGCTTTTTGCAGCACTCAGTGCCAAGGCACAAGGAAAAGATGTTGGTATCCCAGAATGTGAAGGAGCTGCAACTGCAAAGTCTCCATGGAATGCTCCTGGTAAGTATATTTTCGCTGCTTTACATATTTGATTTATGGTGGCAATTTGAGTTGGGCCATATTTTGTGAATGTCGTATTTTGATTTTGGTGTCTATGATTGCAGAGCTCTTTGATCTTTCAGTTCTCGAGGGTGAAACAATTAGGGAGTGGCTCTTTTTTGATAAGCCTCGACGAGCTTTTGAGAGTGGAAACAGAAAGCAGAGGTCATTACCAGATTACAGTGGGCGAGGTTGGCATGAGTCAAGGAAGCAAGTCATGAATGAGTTTGGAGGCTTGAAGAGATCATATTACATGGATCCACAACCATTGAACCATTTCGAGTGGCACCTTTATGAGTATGAGATCAATAAGTGTGATGCTTGCGCCTTGTATAGATTAGAACTGAAGCTTGTTGATGGGAAAAAGAGTGCTAAGGGGAAATTAACGAATGATTCAGTTGCTGATCTACAGAAGCAGATGGGAAGGCTCACTGCTGAGTTTCCCGCAGATAACAAGCGCTTACTTAAAGGAAGGGCCAAAGTTAATACGAAGGCTGGTGTCGGTGGAAATATTTACCCTGCTTCAAATGTTGTCGCATCTACTAATGAGAAGTTCGATTATGGACCAACTGGGCAGTTTGATTATTTGATTGAAAATTTAAGTGAGTATTACCTGACATAATCAAAGAAGCTTCAATGAATATGCTGCAATTTGTTAGTACTTAGATCAGCTGAAGCATATGACCATAGTAATGGTGGGGGTTCCTGTGTTTTCACTTGTTTCGTCTATAGTTTCTGGTAGTCAATAACATGAGGCCAAGCTCTCTCTTTGGCCGCAGGGTTGTCGATAGTTTTCATTCACAGATAGTGCTGCATTAGGCTGTCCTGGATGCTGGAGTATATACTAACTTATGGTTCTCAGGTATGGAAAATGGCTGTTTTTTTTCAGATCATTTTTACAACGGATAAGAATTCGAGATACATGGTGAACATTCCAAACCAATCAGTGTCACCAGAATTGGATAGTGTGGATGCGGACTGTTGCAATATATTTGACTGACATTTTTATGATTTCAAATACTTTATGCTAATTATCTCAGCAATATGTAGCTAATGGGAAATACATTCTCAAAATTTGTACCTTTTTGGTGATGGGGTTACGACCATCTGTTTAAGTTGCAGGATACTGTTTAAGTGGTAAATGAACGTCCCCTTCAATTTCACAGTTCCTGTTGAACGTTTTCCAATTTTCAGTCACTGGATTTTTACACGTCTGCTAGTCACTGTTCACTTTCCTAAGCGTCACTTGCTGAAAATAAGAGAAATGAATATTCTTTGTACGTCTACAACACAACAGCCTACATGTCATAGTGTCAGAGCTGAGTTCCTATAAATGCATCATCATAGTCATAGATAGGCAAGAATTTTTCCTGCAAATGACAACTAGAAATTCTATTCAAAGCGTGATGATCCAATCCATTCAAGACTAATAGGCGAGCCGGTTACATGGCCAAGTGTCATGAAAGGTTGTGTACGAATAGATTAGCTTAGCAATTTGCTCTACATCAATCTTACCCTTCTAAAGAACATGAATCAACAAAATTTGTGGTTCATTTGGAGCCGCAATTAAACTCAGAAGCAGTTACTCTTGATATAAAAAGTAATTATGTTGTAAGAATAAACAGCCTCCCCCAACACTTATTTAACTGCACGCCACCATCATAGTTGCATCAAAATAAGTCATTTAGCTGACGGACGTGCACCATACACGAAAAAGGCATTCAACATTAAAGAACAGGCCGCATTACTTACAATACCCATGATTATTACAACTGCTTTACTAGTATCCAATTACATAACATCAGCTAGCAACATAGCCTGAGATAGTCTACAGATGTAAATGAGCACCACTCTGTGAACGGATATAATTACATCCACTAGAGATTCAAACTCCGATGTTGGTAGAGGAGACATCAAGCTTTCTCATAAACAGAGATTCAAACACCGACGTTAGTACAGGAGACATCAAGCTTTCTCATAAGCACCGTCATCTTCAAGGTTGTTAACCCGTTCACATTCATCAATCCATTCACTGTATCTGCAGACACAACTTCTAGATAAGTAAAACAATCTGAGGCAAACTCAGAGAATATAGAATGAGAGAATAAACATAGTAACAGAATGTTAAAAGATTGGGTGTAACTTACATGTCTATTGCTTCAGTTAAAGCTGTAAACAAAGAGGAAAAAACATACATCAATTATCAACACAACTAATTTCAATGTAATGAAAAAGTACAAAGCAGACAAAAATGTTAGGATCAGGTTCTTTTAAAATGATCAGTTCAGCTGAGCCAGGCTACACTTATTACCAGCCAGCAGTTTGGATAAGTGACTGCATGGACCAATTCTCTCTACACCAATAACACTCCAATAATTGAAGTCAAGCCAGTAGCATTCTTTTTTTCTCAATCCACCATGGATACACAAATTCACAATCCACATAAGTTCAACTTTTAAAATACCTCTATTTTACCTTCGATTTCTGCCATGCCACAGCCCGTTTATAAAAATAATTAAAAATCAGCACATTCATATTGTTTCAAAATTTCAAGACAATACCAAATGACCAACTGCCCTATAAACATTTCCTAAATGTAAATAGAGTTCATATAACACCGCAAAATAACCTGTGATAGTAGTGCTGAAGCTCTCTTGGCATATATTGCATATAGCTTCGCCAATCAAGTTCTTCATATCACTGAAACCATGTAAACACCAAATGTCAGCAATTGCTAACGTTAAAAGTGCTTAGTTGAACTACATCATAAAATGGAGAAACTAGGAGCTCAAGATCTTCAAACAGGTTATAAAAGCCTAGTCAAAAAAAGAAAAAAAAAAAAGCTTGAAAAAAAGTCTTACATGCGGCACTCAACACTGGTGCCATGGTTACAGAAGGGGCAACTGAAGACAGTGTCAAGCTTGTCCACTCGCTTCTTGGGTGGCGGCTTTGCCCTTGACTTCCTCTTTCCCATAGCTCAAGTCCTTCAATATCAAGGTTCGGATTCACAAAAGGTTCAAATATACACACCAAGATTGAGAAAAGTAATCTTCTATCTCATTTATGAAATCAAAGAGTCCTCTGTTTAACCCAAATAAAAAGAAAAACGTAACAGCCGATGCGTTCACAGTTATAAACCAAATCAAGATTATAATTTCGGGTTTTTAAATTAACTTCCTAATTTAATTAGAAATTCTTGTCTTTCGTCAAATAAAGACGCAAAGATCAAACTTTTTCAAACAAAATTCTCAACAACCAAACAGAGAAAACATGCTAATCCAAGGAAAAACAAAATGGATCATAAAATAAAAATCAAAAAATCAAAAAAGTATGTTTTGTAACTCAATTAGACAATTTTTCGATCTGCGCCAATTACCAAAAGAATGAAAATGAAATAATCGATCAGAAAAGAAACGAATTTATCAGATAAAAGATTCCAATAAAAAGAAAAGGCAATAACCTGCAATTGACAACTGCTTGAACGCGAGGCCGAAACCCTACCTTTCTTGACGATAATGAGAGGGCCAAATAACAGAGGAACTACAAAAGAGTATAACAGGGCATACAGAATACGGACTATATTGCTGAATTTATTGAAATTCCCAGGCCATTTCCTAAACGTGGTCGTTTCCCGAATCAGGGAGTAGATGCACCGGCGGTTATTTAATTTATGCTTTGGTTGGCTAATATTTCTCACTGCCCCCCGTCAGCGGCCCACAAACATTGACCTCAAATTTAGCGGCCCATTTTCGGAAATTTCATTGTTGAACCATTTAAGTTTGCCTTCAAATGTTATTTTGCATTCGAGTGAGAGTATTGGCAGCCCTTCAAATACCTCTTAAAATCTTTTTAATTATTTTACAGTTTAATCTTTATCAAAATTACATAATAGAACCACTCCTAATTAAAATCTCACTCAAAAGTTAAATAATTTTTTTCTCTTAAAAAACTCTTGATACACTAAGGAAGGCAAAGGCAAGCAACAAATTCACCTTGAAACTATTGAAATCCAGACTAAAATGAAGAACGGCTCTTTGAAACGTGTTTACTAAAGTTTTATGCACAAATAAAATATATAATAAATCAAACATTTAACGGATAAAAATTTTACAAATTATAACAATTATATAAATAAACCAAGCATGATTATCCATAACAATGAATATCAAAGAATTCGCACAAAACTTATTGAAACCCTAAAACATTTAGCAACTAAGCAAATCCAATTCCAGAAATATTCCAACAACCCATTATAATACAATTCAAAATTAAAATAGGGACCCAACAATTAAAAATTAATTTTAACAGCTAGAACCTAATAACTGAAATAAACTTACACCATAATTTATATTTTGATTAACAGACAAAATGATGTGTACCTTAAATTGAAATCCAACATTTAGCAATTAAAAGGGTATTATTTTCCTATAATTTTTGGGTGAGGAATTTATTATTGGTGACTAGAATGGAGATAAGAATAATCGTTGTTTATTTTTCTGAATGAAAAAAACTATGTTGTTGAAATGAGATTTAATAACAAATAAAGAATGTGGTTTACACTAATAAGCTGTAATTAAGGCTATTTTTATCATTGATGGAAGTGTTAAAGGAATTTTATAATTTTTTAAAATATGTTAATGAGGTTAATAAAGGAAAGGGGTGTTAAGACATGTTTAGAGGGGTGTCAATAGTCCCACTCTTTGCATTTAGTGTGCGTTTAGTCTGATTTATCTAATGGTTAAAAATAATTTTTTATTTTTATAACATATTTTAAAAAGGGATATTATCATTTTACTACCAAACTTATTTTGACATTTCATGTCAATACCATGGTTTGCCGAAAAGTGCATTTTACTACGAAACATTTGCGTCGTTATCAATTCATTACCGTTCCGTTAAGAACGTTAAAAATTTACTGATGTCGTAAGGGTATTAAAGACATTTCCAGCTGTAAGAGTAAAATTTTTTGTTAATGTGATACATAAATTATCATTTTACTACCAAATTTTTAAGGGAATTATCATTTTACTACTGAAATTTTAGTGGAATTATCATTTTACTACCGAATTTTTAGGAGAATTATCATTTTACTACTAAACTCTTAGGGGTAAAATCGATTTTTAACATAATTTATGTTAAACATTAACGTTTTGTTAACTGAATGATAGTGAAATGATAACTATACAAAACTTTGGTAGTAAAATGTACTTTTTGGCAAACCTTTGTACTGACATGATATGTCAGTAAAACTTTAGTAGTAAAATGATAATATCTCTTTTAAAAAATTTTGATGTTATTTAGTTATAATTTGAGTAGAGCTACCAAAAATTTAAATTTTTAGCTTTTGAAAGCAGAGGCTATAGAGGTTTTTTTTTTTTTTTTTTTTTTCAAAGAGTTAAATTCTCTAAAATACTATTTATTTATTGTACAATTTTATTTCATTCTTTTTGTAATGTAACTTTAAAAACCTTATATGTTATGGTAATTTAAAAAAAAAAAAACAAAAGTTCTCACTGAAAATCAAGCAATAAAAATATTTGTGGTAAAGACTATACTCAAATAAGTTATTTCTTCCGTTGGTTTCAGAAGCCCAAAAGGATTACATCAAAAGATTCTTCTGTTGTTGTATATAAACTATTCGAAGATGAGATGGTTCAAAATGCCAAGACTTTGCTAGAAACTTTTAATTCGACGAAAGAAAGTATTAAACCTGTAAAAATGAGGTCAAAGCACCTTTGGTGGACACCATCAGCTCACTCTGAGCTGGAAAAGATTGGTGGCCGTGAGTTTAGTATTTGGACAAGTGAGAATGTTCCTGCTTACAGGCTCTTAGTCTGATTTATTGTGCATTTAGTGTGCGTTTAGTCTGATTTATCTAATGGTTAAAAATAATTTTTTATTTTTATAACATATTTTAAAAAATTTTGATGTTATTTAGTTATAATTTGAGTAGAGCTACCAAAAATTTAAATTTTTAGTTTTTGAAAGCAGAGGCTATAGAGGTTTTTTTTTTTTTTCAAAGAGTTAAATTCTCTAAAATACTATTTATTTATTGTACAATTTTATTTCATTCTTTTTGTAATGTAACTTTAAAAACCTTATATGTTATGGTAATTTAAAAAAAAAAAACAAAAGTTCTCACTGAAAATCAAGCAATAAAAATATTTGTGGTAAAGACTATACTCAAGTAAGCTTTATTTATTTTGTTTAATACAACTTAGGTAAGTTTTATTTGAAAATTTATATTGAATACAATCTTTTTAAGCTTTGGTTATAATTGTAAATGAGAATTTTTTAATATAAAGAAGGTACCAACAATGGTTTAACATGACAAGAACTTCATAATTTATAATAATTATTGCCACTTTTAATTAATTTTTTTTGTATATCACATTTAATTTTCATTGGCTAGAATAAATGAAAAATACTGTTATTCAATTTATGAATATAATTGAGAAAAAAATTTGACGACAAAAAGTAGAGAAAACGTGATAAAATTGTTTGCCACTTGTGGTTACTTTCTAATTTTAGTTAATAAATGATCAATGATCAAATAATAACATAAAAAATTTCATAATGATCAATTATTTTCTAGGATCCAACTATGAATAATAGAATCACATTCCAAGTACGAATAATTGAAAGGGTAATTTTTATAAACCTCTCTTGAAGTTTGATGTATAAACGGTTTAATGGAAAATATTCACGTAATTACAGGACCATTAATGTTGATATAAAAATACATATGACGTTAGTATAAAAGGATAAACATGTATAAGTGAATTTAAAACTTAAACAAAATCAAAATTCAAACAAAACATGCTTCACTGTCTGTGAAATGGGGACTTAAACACACTATTACTCGGCCACAATCATTATCCAACAGATAAAAAGAATATGAGTTTTTCACAAAGTGTACTCCTCATCGTGAACCCAATTTACACTTGAACAAAACCCACTGTCATTTTCATCCTTGAAGAAGAAGCGTTTGCAACTCATAATTAATTTTTTAAATCATTGATTTATTTTCATCTACTGTACAAGATGACATCGTGCGATGGTCCAAAGCTTCCCTGAAGCAAGTATTGCTAGCCTCTAGCATCTGCCGCGACTGGAATTAGATCGCAAAGGAAGTCAGTTTTTGAAAACACAGCTTTGCATGCTTGAATAAGTGGCTTACAAGATATTGTTGTTATTTTATTGATTAAAAATAACAATGGATCTATTTTAATTAATAAATATGTTGATGGATGTCGTTTCTCTTTTGGGTTGTCAGTGTTAAGTTGAAAAAAAAAAAAACTGCTGAGTAATGATTAATGAGAACTATTGAATAATGATTTAAGAGCTTTGTAAGTATTATATATAGCTCATCAAAGATGGGTTTCAATTTGCTTATAATGTGATGATCTTTCAGAGAGCCCACAGTGGTTTATGTGATTGTTCAGTTTGGGGTCATAACACTTAGTTTTAGTTGTGTGTTAGTTTCAGTTTGTGTATGCCTTTGGTGTTCTTTTGCCTTGTTGTTGTCATACCTTCAATAATTTGGTAATGTTGTTTTTTATTTTTTTTGTGGGAGAAGGTAATATTGTATTTGCTAAATAATATGATTGTAATAACATGTAAGTTAAGTATATTGTTTTACACACAGTTTTTCCTCCCATGTGAGATGTTCTCTGTGTTTTTGTCCAAGGGTTCTATTTGTTATGCAAACTAGAAAACGATGGATGCAGGACTATGAACTAGGCATGTGATGAACTCTGAAAATTACCCTTTTTTCCAAATTAAAAAGTATTGACTTGCCATTTTCCTTGTTTGATTCTAATTTTGAAACAAGTGTGCCGTAATCTTAAGTTTAATTAGATGTCTATATATAAGAGATATTGTTTGTTGTATTTCTTATTTCAAAGCTTCAATTTATCCGCATGCAACGTTTCAGAAGAAGAATAAGCAGCTGCAACAAGTCTATTAATTTAGGTGTTTCGAGTTTGATCGAGAGACGCTCTAGATCCAGGTTACAAAATTCAAAGATAATCAATTATAGAGTGAGACTTTCAAGACTTGAAACCCAATTTAATATTTACTTAATTTGCGTTTTAAATATAGATGGAGCAAAGATCGGTATCAGAAGATTTTTATAGTTGGTGCCAATCCATGTACTATCAAGTTTACAATGTGAAATTAATTCCTTTTGATAACTCTCGCTCTTGTGCCATGTATTAGTTATGAACTAGTCAGTAATTAAAAAAATCACAACAATAATATGCATGAAGGAGGTAGCAGTGCCCCACACTGGATACTAATGTCAGGGGAGATTCATGTAAATAAAGAAGTATTTTGGTAGGAAGGGTATTTTTGAATTTTTAATAGTGAACTAACAGTTGACTTAACCGATTACTAATGTCAGAGGAGATTTTTGTAATTAAGTGGATATTTTCTATCAAATTATCAATACACTAACCCCTTCCTAAAAGTTACCCATAATTAAAATATATAGGACTTATATGTTAAAATTTTAAATGCTCTTTTTTTTTTCAGTTTTCAAAATGAGAGGAGCTAAAGTGAAATTAATAAAAAACGGAAGTACGGAGTAGGGATCAGGATCCTCTCCTGATCTGATTTTTATCTGAGCAAAACCTATTAATATAATTAGTAGTTAATAAATTAAAAAGAAAAAGTAGTTAAATCCTAATCATCCACTAACACTAAAATACAGGTGGCACAAGATCTGTAAAAGATCAGGAGTGCTCAGATCAGGAGAGGATCCTGATCCACGGAGTAGGGACACTTTTAACTGGTTAGACCCCATTTATGAATTATTACAAATTATGTAAGAAGTATAAATCCTAAATTAAATACATTTGTTATCCTAAATTAAATACATACTCGTTATAAATCCCCAATTAAAGACATTTCTTTCACTTTTTTTTTTGACCGAGCACGAGCAACTAAGAAGATTAAATTAACAAATAATTTATTTTTTCGTAGAAGTGATTGTTTTGTAAGAGAAAAATTTCATATCGGGGGTAAATGAGAAAGAAAATAGAAAGTTTGGGGTCACATGAAGAATGATTTTATTTAAGGTTGTACTTGTCATAAAAAAGTTGTTATGAGTAAAGAAAATGGTAATAATAGACATTTAAAATTTTTTATTTTAAATTTTATTCTAAATAATATGTTAAATAGTTAATAATTTTTTATAAAATTTAAGTGAATTAATTATATTAATTAATTAATTAATTAATTAATTAATTAATATTATATTATTTGAGATAATTTTTTAAGATAAAATGTATAGAAAACTGAAATGTGTATAAACGATTTAAAATGTGTATTACTATTTTTATCAAAATTAAAGATCCATATATTATTACTTGGCCCGATGATGGACCTACGGGCAATAACATACGTATAGAAAACTGAAAATACAGTAACATTCAATATTTCATATTGGAGTCATTATATAGTACAGTGGCTGTATCTAATACATCCACTTTTTTTTTTTAATTTTTCGTTGCACTTTCTCTGTTATTGGGTCATGTGTTTCAACTTATTGTTGGTTCATGTGTTTAAACTAATTGTTACTCTATTTTTGTGTTGGATATTCCTATTAATGTAGTAAGATTTCAATTATTCCGATTATGTACCAAATTGATTTTTCATCATTTTATTTTTGGTTAAGGAAATCCCTAATTTTGGTTATACTTTCTCCTTTATAGGTCTATATATTTCAACTATTATTTCACTGATTTTGCGTTTAATATTCCAATTAACGTCGACATTTATTTGGGTTGAATACCCAAATTAATTTTTTTTGTTAGATTAGTTCCTGATTTTGGTTAAGCTTTTTCATTTATAGGTTCATATGTTTCAACTTATTTTCCACCAGTTTTATATTTGATATTCATACTAAATTCATTAAATATTAAAATTTTGAGTTATATTCTAATAGTATCGGTGCTTAAAAAAAAAAAAAAGTGGATGTATGAGATACGGCCACTGTATTATAAGCGAACCTTCGTATTGATATCGAATGCCTTGGACGTTCAAAAACCTCCAAAAACCCTAACCCCTCCCCCTCCCCCTCCATCACCACCAGAATCAGATGGCACACATTCACGTTCACACTCTCTTTTCTCCCACCTTTTGCATCCCCAGATCACCCCTCACAAGTTCAAGAAATCACTTCGCTGCCCTTTCCTGCACTTCTCCGAAAACGACAGCGTCTCTGTCCTCAGAACAGAACGTTTTGCAAGCCGTGGTGGAGTCCGATGGAAAGACACTTCCATGTGTTAGAACCTACGAGAACGACTTGGCTCGGCTCAGCCTCTTCGGAGCCGTCGGCTTCGATCAGGCTCTGACCGCCGCTGCTGCGGATGGAGGTCAAGCCGCTAACGAACATGTTGTTTCTGGCATTCCCGCGATGGTCGTTGAAACCGTTTTCCCGGGTCCCTCAGGAGAGCGAGCCACTATCTCCACCCGATTGGTCAGTTTTTTTTAATTATTATTTTGAAGGCATTCTGTTTTAATTTAAAAATAACGCATTAGGGTATAATTGATGAGTGTAAATAAACTAATGTCGATGTTAAAGAGTTCCTGCGATTAACAAGAATTTTGTGTTTTCGAATGCTTGAATATTTGTGCTTCTGAAGATGTTAAGATTGAGAGTTCTAAATTGGAATGTTGTTTGTAGTTTTTGCCTGCTAGCAAAGTTAAAGAGAAAGCCTTTAAGCTCAGAAAATCTCTCAGTAAAGATGTTCTGAATGGCTCTTCATCTAGGAACATACTTGCCATGACATTCAGACAAGTAGTTATGCATCAACTTTGGAGCTTTGAACTGGTTTTGTTCAGACCTGGAACAGAGAGAAATATGGAGGATCTTGGAAACCAAAGAGAGGTTAGACATCTGCATCACTATGCTGTCGTCATGTAGTATGTCTGTCCTGCAGGTGCCACTTGATAATGATACCTTTGGTTCTCTTATTTATTTGGTATCTGCAGGTTCCAGCTTCTTTCGCCCTCACCTCTTCTGACGAGCGTGTTATCTCTGTGCTTGCTGAAGTTGTTTGCCTGTCTGCTCTTCAAGGCACCGGAAGTCATTTCCTAGATAATTCCTTGCAGAAGACTTCAAGTTATTTCTTCCGTTGGTTTCAGAAGCCCAAAAGGATTACATCAAAAGATTCTTCTGTTGTTGTATATAAACTATTCGAAGATGAGATGGTTCAAAATGCCAAGACTTTGCTAGAAACTTTTAATTCGACGAAAGAAAGTATTAAACCTGTAAAAATGAGGTCAAAGCACCTTTGGTGGACACCATCAGCTCACTCTGAGCTGGAAAAGATTGGTGGCCGTGAGTTTAGTATTTGGACAAGTGAGAATGTTCCTGCTTACAGGCTCGAAATTGATGTTAGTCGATATAATGATGTAAAGCTTGAAGGTTGGAGAAAATCTGCTGAGAATAGGTGGGAAATTCTTCTGACCCACTCCCAAATGGTATCTCACGCTCCTTTTTGTCTTCTGGCATTTAGTGGTACCATGTTTCAGTGGGATTATAATTAGGAAGGTAATCTATGTAATGGCAAATCTCCCAAACCTCCTTCCTCTGCATGTCAACTAACAAGTAGGGACATAGGAAAACTAGTCTTTTGCCGTAGTTGGTGAGTGTGATAAACCCTTGTTTATTGATTTGCACTGATGAAGAGTGATTATCATGCATATTTATTTTATGAGCCATTGAATTTAAGAAAATATATTCTCTATCCTTATTTTAGTTTTCTAAATTTTTAGGTTGGTTTGGCTGATATATTAGACATGTACTACGAAGATGTTTTTTCACTGCCGAATAAACAGCTGTCCTGCGGTGTTGTCACAAATTACACCAATTTGCCCGGTAAAAAGGTACTAAAATCTATACCAATTGTCTATTTTATTTTATCTGTTGGTTTAATGCTTAGCCTGGATTTCATGTAACTCTTAACTTATGTATAACATTCTTGGCCCTGTGCATATATTTGGATGTAATTTTGAAACATGAAAATAATTGGTTTACAAATGATATACACTCAAGTTAGGAGCATTTCATCGCGGGAAGATGAGGCTAATCTGATTATGATAACTTGTAGAAAATTTTGATATTAAATTTGAGTGGGAGGAACTAATGAAGTTGATGCCATTTTAATAGTATTGTTTAGAGTAACGTACTTTTTGATTTACTCATGAAATTTTTTTTCATCTAATTACTTTCAAGTTATGCGTTATGCTTTCCTGTAGTATTTACAATTATATGGGGAGGTTGGGGACTTGTGGTTTGTCAAGGATTTCATCGGGAAGAACTTGTTATAATCTTTTACTGTGGAGTTTGCATAATGATAATGATTCTGTTTACTTGAGTTGGTTCATTCCAGACTTATTGCTTTGTTGTGTTCACAGAGGGACTCTTCCTTTTTGAAAATTCTATCTGTCACTCTTGCAAGTGGAATTTTTCTCATCGCTATCAGTGCTCTTGTTGGTCAACGCTCTTCGCCTCATTTACACAAGGGGGAAAAGTTTTCTGGAGAACTTCGGTCTCTGCCTTCATCTGAGGTTCGGAACGCGTTACGTCAGCCTGTAGATGCTGTAAAGGTGTGCATGGACGGAAAGCATTTTTAACTATCCAGTCCTTTAGTATTCTAATTTTTTCAAATAAATTGGCATCCTGTGACACAGATTATTGGTTCTCTTGCTCATATCCATGCAACATTGAGGTTTATGCTTGTGGCAAAAAGTTCTTATTACTTCACTTGTTTGTTTCATGCTTTACTCTGCTTTCTGGTTTCTTCATTTTGTGAACGAAAAATTAAACCTGAACTTAATTTGGATAGCTGGAAGAAATGTGTGTCTCAATTGTCAAAAGGATTAAGGACACTTTTGATTGGCCTGGTGACATAATGACTGAAATGAGTATTGGTGCTTGGATTGGGGAAATTCCCAGTTACTTGAAATTATGTCATGAAGATGATTCCACCAGCGAGGGAAACTTGACTGCTGCTTTGGAGAAAATTGATGCAGACATCAAATCATCTATGCAGGATATTGCTAGTTATCAGGTACAAGTTTAGGCAACTTATTTACTTTATTTCTCTATGTTTCTATCATATATAAACACATATAAAAGTGATTTACTGCTTTAACTTAAACCAGGCCCTGATCCTTCTTGAACTAATGTTATCTATCTGCTGCTTCGATAATATTACATTTAAGCTCCCATGATTTGCACTAGTGACATTCTCTTAAATCCATAATTGGCAGTTTTTAGGGGTGATCGAATGAAGTGTGGAAATGTGATAGTTTTTGGTTTGTTCAAGCTCCAATGGCATCAAGAACCCTATTGTAATCATATGTTTTTGTCATCATGTATAACTATCTTATGTTTTGCCTGATTGCCATTTGGTTGGTATTAGGTGGTTCTGTCAACTGAGGGAAAAATAGTTGGGTTCCAACCAACAAGCCGAGTTGGTGTTAATTATTGGGCTGCCAGTCCGTTAGCAAAGGAAATGTATGGTGGGAGAAAGCTTTCCCCTGGTAAGATTATTATTGGTTGTATTTTCTTTTGGTGTTTCTAAGTTACTATTTGCTGCTGTTGACCACTGAACATTCTTGGCTTGTTGCAAGCAGGTTTAATTGAACCTAGCCTCAAGATCCATCTTCCAAATGAGGTAGTTTTGATTGAGTTGTTGATGTCAGTAAACCCTGATTCATGTTTTGCATTGGCAAGGCCAATTCGATGATAGTTACAATGGCAGTGCGGAAGACAAGGTTTGTGGGTCTTGATAGCAGAGTTCTGGTGTAAGTAAATATGGGCGCCTGTTTTACATTAACTGTGCTGGTTCAATGTTCCTTTAAGAGACCGGTCAACAAGGCAAGAGGATGACATCTTTCAAGGGCAGTCTGACACTGACAATTATAAATTTAGATTACTAAACTAGGAAATCTTACCGAAAATATTCGTAGTTAATTTTCATGCCTGGTTAGTATTTGCTGTCTGCTTGCTCTGTAGCTGGATCCTGGGAACCATCAGGATTGGATGTGCTGAGTAATGGTAGCATTCCTTTGTTACAAGGCTAACAGAGTTGACTATACATACAACAATTTGTTACAAAGCTATCAAATTGATCAACAAAATTTTTCCTGAACCACAGAGTTGACTGTACATATGTGTCTGTGTGTGTGTGTGTGTAACAAATACATGTTATTAAGAGAGTTTTTTTTTTTTTTTTTTTATTTCGGGTGGGATTGGTGGGAGGTTGATTTTGGATTGAAACTCGGTTAACATTAATATTTACGGGGATGAAACTATGGGACCATACCACAGCTGGATGACAATAACTTTTATAATCTGTCCGTCGAATTTAGGGTTGCGAGAAAAAAAGGACAACAACTTTTATAATCTTTCCATCTGTCAGCCGAATTTAGGGTTGGGGAAAAAAAAAGGGACAACAGCTTTTAAAATTTTTCCATCTGCCAGCCGAATTTACGGTTGAAAAAAATTTAAAAAAAAAAAACCTTTACTACATTCAACGGTAATCCGCATCTTCTGACTAGTCTATTCATAAATGGTTCAGTTATGGTACCAGAATACCACAGTTTTGCCCCACTTTAGGTAGATTTTGCTGGTCATATATGGGCCCTTAGGAAATCGACCTGTTACAATAGAAAATTCACAAAACAAATCGATGCAACAACTGAATCTGATCTAACTTTTCTTGATAAATACAATAGTTTTGGTTCCACAGTTGTTGTACCACAGTGGTGCCATAATACCACAGTTTTACCCCACTCCATGTTAGATTTTTGCTGCAGTCATATATGGGCCCTTAGGAAATCGACCTGTTACAACGGAAAATTCACAAAACGAATCGATGCAACAACTGATCTAACTTTTCTTGATAAATACACGAATTGATTATAAAACGAGAATCATAATATCTCTATTGA
Source organism: Citropsis articulata (assembly GCA_030449925.1). Classification (NCBI taxonomy): domain Eukaryota; kingdom Viridiplantae; phylum Streptophyta; class Magnoliopsida; order Sapindales; family Rutaceae; genus Citropsis; species Citropsis articulata. The sequence goes on from JASUUH010000046.1 coordinate 1,286,971, forward strand.
ATTGGTAAACATCATCGTGTCAAAAGGTGGCGAGCAAATGTCAAAAGGTGTGAGCTGCTCTTCTAGAAGAGCAAGAATTCAACGCCCATTTCTTTGACATTTGTTAAGGGCGACACCAACCTCACCAAACTTAGTTGAAAGAAAAAATAATAATAATTAAATAATAGCCAATATTTGGCTATAAAAGGGGAGCTCCCCATTTCGTTTATGGCATCCCATCGAGAGAGAAGCATTTTAGCTATTAGAGAGAGTTTTGAAGAGTTTATAAATAAAGCTCTTGCATTACAGTGTTTGAGAGTTTGCCAGACGGTTTTGAATGGTAATAAAATACCACAATATTTCAGAACTCCTTTCACTAAGAAATATTTTTCTTCCGCCTTCGCCTGTGGATGTAAAAAAGTCAACCACGTAATTTGGGTCGCAGAATTGTGTCTCATTATTTTCAATCAGATTTTTTGCGTTCTGCTTCACCCACCAATTTCCTAACACATCGTGCAAAACATTTTCGTTTCCACATAAGAATGGGTAGTGAAACCTTTCACATAGCTATGTATCCATGGTTTGCGATGGGACATCTTACCCCATTTCTTCATATTGCCAACAAGCTTGCAGAGAGAGGTCACAGAATCTCGTTTCTGTTACCAGCAAAAGCAATAACGAAATTTGAGCCTTCAAATCTTCACAGGGATCTCATTACGTTCATTCCGGTGTCTGTTCCTCGTGTTGGTGGCCTTCCTCCTGGTGCTGAAACAACAAATGATGTTCCTTTCCCTTTGTATCCTCTTCTAATGACTGCCATGGATTTAACTGAGCCTGCCATCGAATCAGTTCTTCGTCGCCTCAAACCCGATTTTGTCTTCTTTGATTTCACTCACTGGTTGCCTTCGTTGGCACGGAAGTTCGGCATCAAGTCCGTACTTTATTGCATTATTAGTCCTGCGACAATTGGCTATTTGTTAAGCCCGGAAAGGAAACTGAGAGAGAGAACTTTGACGGAAAATGATTTGTTGCGACCTCCTCAAGGTTTCCCTACTTCAAAGATTAGGTTACGTGCCCATGAAGCTAGAGGATTAGCTGCTGCAACTGTGAAAGAGTTTGGCGGTGGCCTTTCATTCACAGAACGAAACCTACTCTCTTTGAGCGAGTGTGATGCAATTGGCTTCAAAACATGCAGAGAGATTGAAGGGTGTTATTGTGATTACATTGAGAGCCAGTTTGGAAAGCCAGTGATTTTGTCGGGGCCAGCATTGCCAGAGTCTCCTCGTTTGGCTTTAGAAGAAAGATGGGAAACGTTGTTGGGTAGCTTTAAATCAAAGAGTTTGATATTCTGTGCATTTGGAAGTGAATGTGTCCTTAAGAAGGAACAGTTTCAAGAACTGGTTCTGGGGTTTGAGCTTTCGGGTTTGCCATTTTTGGCTGCCTTGAAACCACCAGTGGGACATGATACCATAGAGTCAGCATTGCCCGAAGGGTTTGAAGAAAGAGTGAAAGGAAGAGGATTTATTCATGGAGGTTGGGTTCAGCAACAGTTGATCTTGAAACATCCCTCTGTTGGGTGTTTTGTGACTCACTGTGGATCAGGATCATTATCAGAGGCTATGGTCAATGAGTGCCAACTAGTGCTGCTCCCCAGTGTTGGTGACCAAATTATAAATGCAAGATTGATGGGCGAAGAGCTCAAAGTTGGAGTGGAAGTTGAGAAAGGAGATGAAGACGGATTATTTACAAGAGACGGTGTATGCAAAGCTGTCAAGGCTGTGATTAATGACGACCATAGTGAAGTGGGCAAAGAGATTAAGGAAAATCATGCTAAATGGAGGGAGTTCTTGAAAAGTGAAGGGCTTGAAAATTCTTACCTTGATGGTTTTATTCAGAAGTTGCATGGCCTTTTGAGCTGAAGTCATCATTTCCATCATTATATATAAAAAAAAAAATTATTAGTTGCTTTGGTGCCTCTCTCAACTCTCATTGCCAGCATCGCAGAGTTTCCCCTCATTTACGCATATAGGACGATTAAAGAACGAAGATTCTTTAGTTGTCTTAGCCAACTCACTTTAAAGAATTAATCTTTTTTTTTTTTTTAATGTTAATATATTAGAATCAGAACTCTATTTATATATTTGCAATCAGATACTTAATTATTAGAACTAACTGAATAAATTTTGTAATAAAAAATTAATTTTTTAACCGATTTGATATTATTTGATAATAAATATTCAACATCCAATTTTCCTTTTTTTTTTTTCTTTTCAATACCATTAATCAATACAGAATAGCATGATACATGTACAAAAATTCACACGACTCTATTAACTGAACACGTTTTCATATGTATATTGGTTTTCATAGTCGATCCCCTTCTACCGGCCCCTGAAAGATGGAAAGAAAAATTTTGAATCGACTGCTTTTTCCTGTCATTTAAATGTGGCATTTAATTTAGTTTTAGGGAAAAATGATTTAGTTCATTTATCATTGCTCTTTCTTAATTTTTGGCATAGTAAAAATGTAAACTAACAGAGGTCATATTAGACATTTACAAACCTGATGGAAATCAGTAGACAGTAAGTAATGTGCGAAGGAAATGCTAATGGGAAACAGGATTATAAATACCAATCACATTATTATTATTGAGACCATCCTACGCAAAACTTTCTTCTCATTTAGCTGTTAAATCACACCTTTTGTGTCTAATAAACACCCCAAATAAAATTAATGATATGGTGTCAGGCTTAGAAGTTGTATATATACAATGCAAACAGTGTGATCCTAACATTACTCTTGTTGAATACATTGGTTAAATCTTGGGTGCAGTGTTGTCTTATTTGTAAATAATTAATTAATTTCAAGTGAGGTAAAGTTGAACACACATATACAGAATATATATTTTAAACCTGAACTATAATCACAATTCACAAGAGAGATGCTATAATGGAATTCAAGAAACTTCACATAGCCATGTATCCATGGCTCGCCATGGGCCATCTGACCTCATATCTCCATATCTCCAACAAACTTGCAGAAAGAGGCCACAAGATCTCATTTATCTTACCAACAAACACACAGACAAAATTTGAGCCCTTTAATCTTCACAAGCATCTCATTACTTTCATTCCAATCACCGTCCCTTGTGTTGATGGTCTTCCTTCCGGAACCGAAACAACAACAGATGTTCCTTTCCCATTGCATCCGCTCCTCATGACTGCCATGGATCTGACTGAGCCCGCCATTGAAGCTATTGTTCGTGACATAAAACCCAACATTGTCTTCTTTGATTTCACTTACTGGCTTCCTTCGTTGGCTCGTAAGCAAGGCATTAAGTCCATGGCTTTTGTTACCGCTAGTCCTGCTACCGTTGGCTATCTGTTAAGCCCGGAAAGAAAGCTTCGTGATAAAGTCTTGACAGAAGCTGACTTGTTGCAACCTCCGCAAGGTTTCCCTCCTTCAAAGATCAAGTTACGTGCCCATGAAGCTAGAGGACTAGCTGCTGCAACTGTCAATGACTTTGGTGGCCTTTCGTTCATGGAGCGATTATTACTCTGTTTAACTGAGTGTGATGCGATTGGTTTCAAAACATGCAGAGAGATTGAAGGTGCTTATTGTGATTACGTTGAGAGCCAGTTTGAAAAGCGAGTGATTTTGGCAGGACCAGTGTTGCCGGAGCCTCCCACTTCTGTTTTAGAAGAGGAGCTCGAAATGTTGTTCAGCAGCTTTAAAGGGAAAAGCTTAATATTCTGTGCACTTGGGAGTGAATGTGTCCTCAAGAAGGACCAGTTCCAAGAACTGGTCTTAGGCTTTGAGCTTACAGGTCTTCCCTTTTTCGCTGCCCTGAAACCACCAGAGGGGCATGATACAATAGAGTCAGCACTCCCTGAAGGGTTCGAAGAAAGAGTCAAAGGAAGAGGATTTATTCATGGAAGTTGGGTTCAGCAACAGTTGATCTTGAAACATCCTTCTGTTGGGTGTTTTGTGACCCACTGTGGATCAGGATCACTGTCAGAGGCTATGGTCAATGAGTGCCAATTAGTGTTGCTCCCAAATGTTGGTGACCAAATTATAAATTCAAGACTGATGGGTGAAGATGTCAAAGTTGGAGTGGAAGTTGAGAGAGCCGATGAAGATGGATTATTTACAAGAGATGGTGTGTGCAAGGCTGTGAAGGCTGTGATGGATGATGATAGTGCAGTGGGCAAAGATGCAAGGCAAAATCATGCCAAACTGAGAGAGTTCTTAATCAGCCCAGGGCTTGAGAATTCTTATGTTGATGGTTTTGTTCAGGAATTGCATAGCCTGGTTGATCTCATGTGATTTCAGTTTAAAGAAATTTTTTAGCAAGTTGGTGCCTTCTCCTAGCCTATAGTGCGGTCGTCTTTGTTAAATGACTAGCTATTCATACCAGATTAATAAAAGTTTGTTAACAGTATCATGTTCCAAATAATTTCTTCTTGTGTTTAATGTTCTCATGTTTAACACTACCTTAACGGTTCTTGCTTTTCAGTTTTCACGTATATACAGTATCAATATTGTCATATATGTTCGATAACAACATCACAATATCAAGGGCGTGAGCCTATAGTGGCTTTTTTTCCTTCCCACATAAAATGTGGAATAGAGGTAAATTTCTTCTCAAATCTTGTTAGTTGAAGTAAATTTTTGAACTATGCTTGATAGATCTTTGTATTGTATCATAAGACTATGTTTGGAAGGTATGATTGAATTAAATTAACTTTTAAAATTAAAATGGACCAGTTTTTCTTTGATAACATAATATCTATTAACGCTATGTTAAATTTAGCTGTTGAATGACCGCCCTCCCCGCCGCCCAATGCAAGCCGAGCATGAAGACGTGTTTGATGATTTTAAAGATATATGATTAAATTGAAATGGGTTTCTGTAAGAAAGAAAAGAGAAGTTCATCTGATTCTCAGTCAAAATCGCTTTGTGCCCAGCTCAGAACTGCTTACCACAACTGCTTTAACAGGTGGTACTCTGAGAAGTTTGTAAAGGGTCAGTGGGAGAAAGAAGAATGTGTATCCGAATGGCAAAAATATAGAGCTTGCCTATCTGAACATTTAGACGATAAGCATCTACGTCGTTTCTTGCAAGCTGAAGGTGGTGTTGATTTGGTCACCCCAGCTGATTTAAGAAACCCTGTTGATGGTTCTGCCACTGGGTTGTCTTCGTAGTATTAAGGAGGCTGTTTAAGGGAAGTGGAAAAGCATGAGACACAATGAAGCTGATTCACATGTGCCAAATGTGAAGGCATATATCAAGGGAGATAAATCTGTGGTTCGCGAAGAGCATATAGTTCTAGCCAATTGGTAGACTAGTAAGTATAAATGAAGCTGCTTTGTCGATTGTGGCTTTTAAGGTCAATGGCTATAGTTCTGGGCTACATCCCAATATCTTTACCCTTACCTTCTTCTGGGAAAATTTTATCTTTCAGCATGTTTGGTATAATCCATGCACTCTTATGTTATGGTTTTGGGCTCCATATCTACTTTCTGCTGGTTACCACCGTAGCACGATTTTGAATTTTGTTTTTTGTTTTTTTAAAAAAAAACACTATGTTAAATCTAATCTAATGTAACTAAAATAAGTATTTAATAATAATTAGTGATTTTAAATAGTTTTATTTGGTCTGTCACCTGAGTTTGAATCCTCAAAGAGATAGGGATTAAAATGTTGATTTGACTTTGTCCACCCCTCTACCTTTTAAATTAAACCAAAAAAATGGGTCATCTTATGACGTTGTGATTAAAATCATGGCATCAACACCATAATTAAACATGAATTATGCGAATGAAGCATAAAACATGTGAATATAAAACTTATAAGTCAATGTTAAGTATAAAATAAGACATAAATTATGTAAATGAAACTTAAGACTTGTAAATAGAAGAGAAAACAAGTAAATCAACATAAGAGTGGTAAATTAGTGTATTATTAGTAAACAAAATAAAAACTTACAAATATAACATAAAACTTATAAATTAAGTAAATAAAACATAAGACTTGTAAATTAAAAAAAAAAAGTAAATTCTCAAGAGAATGGTAAATTAGTGTATTATTGATAAATAAAACAAAAAGTTATAGATATAATATAAAACTTATAGATCAATGTTAAATGTAAAATAAAACATAAATGAGGTAAATAGAATATAAAACTTGTAAATCAACAATAAGTATAAAATAAAAAATAAATTTAGTAAATGAAACATAAGACTCGTAAATAAAAGAAAAAAAGTAAATTTTCATAGAAATAGTAAATTGGTGCATTATTAGTAAACAAAAATAAAAATTACAAATGTAATATAAAACTTGTAAATCAACAATCAGTGTAAAATAAAATAAAAATTATGTAAATGAAAAATAAGATTTGTAAGCATAAGGTAAAACAAGTAAATTAACATAATATTGGTAAACTGATATATTATTAAAAAAAAGAAAATTTACAAATATAATAAAAAGTTGCAAATCAACGTTAGATGTAAAATAAAATATAATTATATAGATGAAATATAAGACTTCTAAATAAAAGGTAAAATAAGTAGATTAACATAAAAGTGGTAAATTGATAAATATAACAAAACTTACAAATATAATATAAAACTTGTAAATGAACATTAAGTACAAAATAAAACATAAATTAAGTAAATAAAATATAAGACTTGTAAATTGAAGATAAAATAAGTAGATTAACATAAAAGTGATAAATTGATATATTATTAATACATAAAACAAAAACTTATATATGCGACATAAAACTTTTAAATCAATATTAAGGGTAAAATAAAAAAAAATTATGTAAATGAAATATAAGAGTCATTTAAGAAAATAAAAACTTACAAATGTAAAATAAAAACTCATTATGATAATGATTATCATATATATTTACTGATTTTTTTAAACTGAATAATAATAATAATAGTTTTTTGTTTATATAATACGTGTGATAATATATGTGAAATTTTATTAAGGATAAAGCTTATTTTGAAAATCAAATTCGAGAAATTATTCTTTTCATGCATTTTTAAAGCTATTTGAAAGAAAAATAATTTTGCTTTGGCTTGATCCACATGAAGAGAAACAATTTTGCTTAATTAACATGTGTAATAAACAAAATACTATGATAGAAAATTAAAATAAAAATGGTTAAACTATGATGAACAATTGAACATAGAATATATGGTTAAACTAATTTAATAAAACTAATTCCAATGGCTCCCAATATCATTTTTTTTATTGATAAATGAGTTTTTCTTTGCTTGATTAAAGTAAATGAATAATTTTTTTTGTTTAATTAAAGTTTAATATTGATTTATAAGTTTTATATTATTTTTACAAGTTTTTATTTGTTTGCAATTTTAAAATACTAACTTGCCATTCTTATATTAATTTACTTATTTTACCTTCTATTTACTAGTTTTAAGTGTATTTTACAAAATTTATGTTTATTATGCCATGAATATTGATAAATTTAATCACTGCATGATAGAATTTTCTCAAAAAAAAAAAAAGGTATCTCAATGGTATAATAAATTTTACATTATATTACTAATTATTAGAATTTAATATTTAATGTTTAAATATTTTTATTAATAGATAATTGAATAATTTTTTGCGTTTACTATTTAGTACTATTCTAAACAAATTTGGAACTTATTTGTTTGTATTTTATTTATTTATGAAAAATATTAATTTGAATAAAAATTAAAATTTAGATCAATCTGTTATTCCATAACAAAATATAATCTTGGGATTGACATTTTTTAATCCATAGAATTAGTCTAATCCTACCTTATTGTAGCAATAGGAATACTTTATATATGAATAACCTCTTCATAATAATAAAAAATTATAGTTCCAACTTGGAACCAGTTATAATTAAAAATAAACTCCACATTGTAATAAGTTATATTTTTTGTAGGTCCTGTCTTAATAAACTTACCTCAATATAGTAATAATATTTCAAAAATATATATCATGTTACATTAAATAATTAAGATGGAACAAAATATCTTTATAAAATTACTTATGAAAATAATTTATTCTTTAAAGATGTGATTGTAATTTTAAAGAATAAATTATTTTCATGTATTAATTAGTCCGTATAATATTTGAAACGTAAACTATGTGATTGTCCTTAATTATTAGCTTTGAGAAAGTATAGGAAGAAAACATTATTATTCGAGAAATTTTAAAATACAGAAAAAATAATAAATACAACATATATATTTAGATTTAAATAATATTTAATTTATCAAAATAATGTATTCATGTCGTATCACGACTGGTGTGATGCCTCAGCATGTGTCCAAGAGTTTCTCTTACTGTCCGCATCATTAGTCATTACGTGATTAGTCCATTTAAGAACCAGTTGATCCATCCCGCGACACGTGTAGGTTCAAGATCACCCCCTTACATACAAGTTCTAATACAGAAGAAATCCCTCAAACCACAGCCAATAGGGTTTTACTTATTCTAATTGGATTCTGCTTGGATTCGAATCGATTGGTGATTCTGATATAAGAGCCCGCTCTTGAATCTCACGCTGTCAAAAAGGCGAACAAATATTAGGATTGATCAAAATTCATTTTCTGTTATTTTTTTTTAATTTGTTGGTGTTAATATTACGATGGGGAGAGGCAAATTCAAGGGTAAGCCCACCGGTCAACGTCAATTCTCCACCCCTGAAGATATTCGTAAGCTCCCCTGCTTCTGAATTTCCTTTTAATCGAACTCATTTTTCAAGCTATGTTATTTTGATTCTCTGTGAAAATAGTAACTTTTAAGAATATGACATAGCAACTGATTATGAGTTAATTTTTTAATATGAGAAATTGCTTTATCTATGCCCCTTTACGTTGATGAAATTGCGGATTTTAAGTGTGTCTGTTTAATGTGTGTGTAGATTTCTGGTTTTTTTTTTTTTTTTTAATTTTTGATTGAGTTAATGCTTTTTAGCTTAGCTTAATGGCTGACTTTACGCATTATCTAACTTCAGAATTGTTATTTTATTTTATTTTATTTTTCTACTGTGGTTGCAGTTGCTGGAACTTCTAGACGTCCTCGCACTTTTAAACGGGTGGGTCTCTCTTCTGATTGCTGATTATATTGAACTGCTAATTGAGTTTTTGTAAAGAATTTTTTAAATTATATTTAATTTAAATGGTATTAGGAAGAAGCTGAACACGAAGAGGAAGTGTCTGAAGATGAAGCAGCTGGAGAGGAGTCGGGAGAAGAACTGGAGGAGAAATCGGAAGTTATTGGACTTCTTTTTTACCTATATATTTGGGTTGTTTTATATTAATGAGTCTTATAGTTGAACTTACTTTTTTGGACAATGATGTTAGCAGAGGCGGAAAGGAACTCAAGGTTTGATTGAGATCAATAATCCTAATTTGGTCAAGGCGAAGAATTTGAAAGCTAAGGATGTCGATGTAAGATTCATAGGTTCTACTTGAGGAGATGTATTTATGAAAATTGTACTTTCTCCATTCATCTAAGTTGTTTTTTTTTTTTTTAATCTTTTGCAGTTTGGGAAAACAACTGAACTTTCAAGGCGTGAAAGGTCTGTAAATTCACCTTTTATTTCATCCTTAAGGGTACCTTTCTTATGTAGTGTTACAAAGTCATTTCAGAAACAAGATAGTATCCTCTCTAGGATAGAGAAGATAGGAGAAGAATGCACCCAAGTTGAAATTAACGTCTTTTCCTAGACTCTTTCATGTAAAGCAGTCCTTACTTTTCTTCAATTTTTTATTTTTGTGTCTACAGAGAGGAACTGGAGAAGCAGAGAGCTCATGAACATTACATGAAGCTGCAAGAACAAGGGAAAACCGAAAAGGCAAGGCAAGACTTAGGTGAGAGATTGGGTTTGGTACTTCTCATGTTTTATTGAGTTTTACAATGTGCAATAGTTGGATGAACTAGGAAATGGGATAATGATTGATGCTGACTTTACATATGTGCAAAGATTTTGTAACTTGCATGGTGTTTTGGACTTGTACCAACTTTCCTTTTTTGCCAGTACTGTCTAATTGTTAACTTGAATCATTACCAAAAAGAAAACGACCAAGCATAAGGCTTGTACATCTTGTCATGACGAGCAAGTTCTTTGTTCACAACTGGATGGATTTGTATCTCTGCCTGTCTTTGACGAACACTCCTCTTGCCAGCCCAACTCCCTCTCCTCCCTCCCACTATCCTCTTTACTTGGATTTAATGCTCACTGGTGAATGACAAGCACTATGAGACTAGCCCTATGATTACTACCAATCGTTGCTATGAGACTAGTGACAAGACCCCTGCCATTTGTGTCCTCCTTTTGCTTCACATGGAATGGTTTCAGTTGATTGATCTTGTATGTTGTTTTGATTCTGCCATCTAATGTTTTGAGATATTGTGACTTATTTGTTGGATGGTGCAGAACGTTTAGCCCTTATACGTCAACAAAGGGCCGAAGCTGCTAAAAAGCGAGAAGAAGAAAAGGCTGGTAATGTTCTGCGATCATCATTCACTGGCTTTCATGTGTTTGAAGATATGTATTATTTCCAACTGATAAATATATATTCACTTGTTTCAGCCAAAGAGCAGAAGAAAGCGGAAGCACGCAAATGATTTTCCTGCAAAATATCAAATGAAGAAAGTTTACGCTGCTTATAGTGCAAGAAATGTTCTTTTCATCTATAGATCTTTTATTTTTTTTTTTTTTGGTGGGTAGTTGATTTATAAGCATCACATAATTGGTTAAGCTATTGCTTTTGTTTAAAAGAATATTTCAATTGTTTTAGCGAAGCGTTTAATTTGTGATTTTACTTATTCCTGTCTGCTGTCACTGTGTATCGATAGTATTTTTGAGGTGAAATTTGTCCCGAATACAGGCCCAACTCTGTCTTACTTTGGAAAGAGATAAACCAAAATATTCTTTATGTAGGTAGAGTGCTGCTGCACGAGTATTGAAAATTTGACCTTTTTTTTTTTTAAAGGAGATTATTGCTTATGATATTTACAATCATATAAATATTGAGATTTGTTTATATCAATTTTGATATGGCATTGCTCAAATTTTAAATCTTCTCAAATATTCGAGGGACGTTAAATTTTTATGTTGGGAGAAAGACTGTCTTCACTTAAGCTCTAAGGTTCTAAGGAAATAAATATAAATTAAATCTCAAGAATGCTATCATGTTGAACCACTTTCCTCACACTCATGAGTCATAACGAACAAAGTTATTGAAAATTTGATTATTTTTTTAAAAAATATTTTTCTCTCTTTTAACTCTCCATTTATCTGTGATAGAGTGAATACTCAAAATTAGAAAAGGCAATGAGCATTGTCCGCACAAAATTAAAATTATTAAACCAAAACCAGCACCCGCACTCGTGGGTTTTTATAATTACCAAACTCATAATGGTACTTGATAGATTTTTTTGTGGGTTTTTATATTTAAAATCATAAATATTTAATATGTTAACTTATATTAATAAGCTAAAATTTCACATAACATATCTAATTTTAAATTTAATCAATGTAAATAAAAAATTAAAATTTCAACATCAATCCAACATAAATTCTTAAATTCTTAAATTTAAGTATGAAACATATAAATTCATAAAAAAATAATCACAAATGCCATGGAAAATTCATGGGTGTGCGGCTACGGCTTACGGATAAAAGGAAAATGGGTGTGTGCGACTGCTGCTCATGGGTGAAAGAGAAATAGTCTGGAAGGTTAGGTTTTGCGGTTGCTGCTCATAAGTCAAATGAAAATAGTTTAAGTTTCCTTTAAGTTAAGTTATGAGTTACAACTTACACACACCACACGTGATATGTTTATACTTTATATTTATTTAATTTATATATTTTTAGATTTAATTATTTTTTAATTAAAATTACATTACAAATATTTAGGAAAAAAATTACGGCTTTGATAGATATTCATGTGGGTATCCATATGATATTTAACTAGTATCAAATCCAACCATAACGTAGTGCGAGTTTAAATTTTTAATATTAAATCTACTTGTAACCTACAAAATTACTCGTATTAGACACTATTAGTGGGTTTGCGGAACCATGGCCAAACTGTTCAAAATCCTATAATAAATTGAAATACTAAAAGCACAAATAAAAATAAACAAGTGTTGCGAGACAGATGTCGTTTATTTGACAGACTGCAAACTTTGAAGATGATATAAATTAAAGTCGTTGGATTCGAAAAGTTGAGCTTCATACGCAATGGCCGACCAGCAAAAGCCCAAAACCTCCGAGAGCCTTTCGTCACCTGCGTCTAATTCTAAATTAAACCCAGAATCCGGCCATACAAGCACCAAATTCTCTAACCACAAGGTCCGGTACCCGAACCCACCGGACGCAGCAAACCCGGACCCGGCAACACTCAGAGAGCAATGGAGGTTCGCAATCAAGCAGTATAGTAGATGGTACTCTCACGCGTGGGGTACCGCCATTTTCGCGGGTCTGTCGTTTTTTGCACTCGGGTGGATTGTGAAGGGGTCTAATCCTTTGCCCTCTTTCAAGGGTGATTCAAATGATGCCGCTTCTCATGATAGTGATGGACATAAGGCAAAATGAAGCTTGCTCTCTTCATACTGGTTCGGCGTAAATTCGATTTTGTGTTTCTGATTTACCATTCCAATTATTTAATTGCTGATTTTGTTTCGTTTCCGAATTATTATATGGGTTCTGGTCTTTGCTGTTACTCTAGTTGATTTCTGGTTGCTCTTGTTTGATTCTGTTATATTTGTGCTATCACAGAATCTTGTGAAATATTTAGTTGGCAATCTGCCCTTTAGACTGTTAGATAGAAATATAAGTGGTATGTGTCAATTCCAAGTCCAATTGACTACTTCTCGCCCCTTTCCTCCATACATCTCTAATTTGCTTCGTTAGGTAAAGCTCATTTTGAACAGCCAAGTGTCAATGAAAAGGTTTTTCATTTTTGTGGAGATGACATTAACATGATGCCCTTTAGATATGGTTTACTCCATGTGTATTCCTTGCCTGAAGCTGAAGGTTTTGAGTCTCATTTGGGAATTACCATTGCACAACTTTTATAGCAGGTCGGATTTCTGGTGCTGTTCTATGCCCCTTTGATGTCTACCACACAACTCAAAGTACATAAAAGGTTTAGTGATGCTTGGTTGGCGTAACAAAATGCTTTTAAGAACTTCAAGGCCCGTATTGGGTTGCTGCGCTGCCAACTCAAGCTTTGTAGAATAGATCTTTAATAGGTGTTCGGGCTGGCAGCACAGCGGTCCCAAGCGGTGCTTTAGAGGAGGTTTTCTCTCAGTTGTCGTCTATTATGGCCAACCAACTTTTGGTGATGGACCTCTTAACTTCATGTAATCGAGATCTAATCTATCCCATCAGATTTAGTTTTGTTTGTGAAGTTTAGTGCATGGTTGGATAATTCGGATGATCCCTGAGATTTATTCTTTTCATCTGCTGCTTCTATTGTTAGCCCCAAAGATGGGGTATTCAGTCAAAGCTGCAAGTGGTATAGCCTGAGAAGGCTATCACTTCATCTCTCAGCTGATGTTGATTACTATTTTTCCCAGCATTAAATAAAAATAATTTTGATACCACCTTGATGTAGTGGAGCTGCTATTGATGTAGATCTAGAACATTGAGCCAAAAAGGGGAAAGAAGGGACTTCGAGGGTTGTAATTGTGTTTTACCTGGGGTGGCTGTTGTTTTTTGGTTCGTTTTTCTTTCCACTTTGTAAATTGACAGCCTTTGATGCTTCACTTCATTTGTGCCAGTGTCTGGAATTTTGTTTAGATGATTTATATTTGAGCAAATGGCTTTTGCTTCCATTTTGACGCCTATCCTCGCGTTCGCTTCTCATTTGGGTTATCGATTTCAGGATGGAATTATGGTTTGACCCCCAAAGGATTGAGCATGGTGATGACTGCTTATAGAGTCTGATGACCAACACTTCAACAGCTTTTGGTGTACAGTGTATATCATGGTTTACCATTATGTAATAAAGTTTTGTGAGTTAACAACGCTGGAAATATCATAGACGGAGTCAGAGGTTGGTTCTTAGCCTTCGAGCAATTGTACCACTAATGTAATATGAATTTTCTGTGTTATTTCTTTGTTTATCAAAGTTTGCTAATTATGCAGTTACTTCACTTTCTTAAAAAGAAAAAGAAGAAATTTTGAAACACACACACTCAAATTGATAGATATACACACACTCTCATTAGGAGGGCAATTCATCCACGACAGATTCAAGCTTGAAAAGTCAAACTCTAGTGATAAATCGCAAAAGCAATTTCGCCTTCAATGCGGAGAGACTTAGAGAACGGCAATGCTTTAGTGTTGGACATGGATGCATAAATCATTGGCAGCATAGGTGAAATAAAATGATAGCATTTATGGTCATGAGCATCAGGATTTTTTCCCTCCCAGATGCTAACGCACTCTTCTATTAGAATGTGAAACAGATGTGACGGACAGGAAAAATAGTATACAGTATACATAGTAGTGGAAAGTTGTCTTTCCTCGTAGCATTAAAGTCAACCTTCATAATTTACAACCCATGACAACAGTGTTGAGCTAAATCTACAGCAGTTGGGTGATTGATGTAAATGCACAAGAAAGCATCTAGTTCAAACAGCATCAAAGAAAATAAAGTAAACCAGCTAAATACGTTGCAGATCCTAGATCCTGGGCTGAAAACAGATTTCTTCTCTTCACTACCTAAAGTCACAAGTTCAAACCGTTTAAATTTTGTTAATACTTAGTCATGTACCAGGCAAACCTCTTATGGGATATGAACAGGTTGTGCGGCATGTCAAAGACAATATTCTTTTGGCCTCGCCTCATTATTTAGTTTGAACAACATCCGACTTTCTTTACCGCTGATACGTCATCTTTAGTTCCAACATTGATTGTCTGTCCCTTGGGCAAAGCTGCTGGGTCATCTCCAATTTCAAGAGCCTTCCTGCTTACAACACGATAGATCTGAGTCAGCACCTCTGTGAACGCATTCTCCACATTCATGGACTCAAGGGCAGATGTTTCCATAAAAAAGGTGTTTTCTCGTTCTGCAAAAGCTGTGGCATCTTCAGTGGAAACTGCTCTCAGGTGACGCAGATCTGCTTTGTTACCAACAAGCATGATCACAATGTTTGAATCTGTGTGATCTCGGAGCTCCTTCAGCCATCGCTCTACATTTTCAAATGTAACATGACGTGTGACATCATAGACCAGCAAAGCACCAACAGCCCCTCGATAGTATGCACTTGTGATTGCACGATACCTATTGCCCAAAAATGTAAATAAACAAAAAATAAAAAATAAAAAAAAGAGAGAGAGGGAATGTTTTCAGAGCATTGTGATCCAAGTCCCAAGAGGCAATTTCAAGCAATAGATCAAGATATTTGGAAAAGGCTGCTATTCCCAAACTAGGAAACTTTATTTTAAAATTAAATTTATGGTAATAACATCATCCTAACTAATACAGTAAAGTTATACCAAGGAAAGAAAGAAACAGGACTTAAAAGAGATTAACAAAGAAAATAGCCGCTGTATGAAGAGGCCTCCAACACCTATTTACTTAAGACATCTAGGAAAAGAAGAAAAAAATAAAAGGAAAAGGGGGCCAATTAGCCGCATGTAAAGGGGATCATGAAGAATCTATTAACTTTCTTTATTCAATTAACTGATTCATTTGCATACTCAGCTACAAATATAACACTACTGTCCTTGTTCGATATCGAGGTTTAGTTATAACTTAAAAATTATAATACTAAAGGGTTTGATAAATATTAACTACTGCGAATCAGACGCTAAGTTGATTTGATCTACAACTTGTATGATGAAAAACTATAATATATTAACTATTTTTGTCAAAATTATTCTTTAAAATTTATATTTATTATACATTATTAATTTTTATTTTATTTTATAATTATAATTTTTTTAAAATAGCTGCAAGTTTTAAGCCGTAACACCTCTATATCAAAACAGGGCCTAAATAGAAACCGAGAGAAGCCCAAAATATCACAACCACAAGATTCCCTGCGACTAATGGAATTCAGTAACCGCTACTGGCATGCACAAGACCTCCCAATTCTTTTCATTTCTGTTTCTGTAACAATGTCATAATGTGAAACAGAGCTGACGGCATAAAAGAATGGGTTATATAATAAATGATGAGCACAAAGATAAAGAGGAATTATGAGCAAATGCCGCACTTATGGGGGGATAAAAAAAAAGAACCATGAACTCCTTTTTACATGGAGAATTAAAATCTTTGTACGTAACAAATACCAAAAGAAAACAAATTTCGTCAAGCAATTCCCTACGAAATGAGTGCAAAAATTTTTGCCTTTCAGCAAACTTTTGTACACGAAGTTGTTAGCGCAAATTTTGACAAAAATAAGTCTATAAATGAATCCAATAAGAACGCAATACAAAAATCAAGAAACAGATAAATCCCAGATCCAAAACGAACGACGAACAAATTAAATTAAATAAATTCACCAAAAAAAAAAACCTCTCTTGGCCGGCGGTATCCCAAATCTGAGCCTTGACGATCTTATCATCACAACGGATACTCCGAGTAGCAAACTCGACGCCAATGGTGGACTTTGATTCGAGGCTAAACTCGTTGCGCGTGAACCTGGACAAAAGGTTCGATTTTCCGACGCCGGAGTCGCCGATCAAAACCACCTTGAACAAATAATCATAGTCATCGTCCGCTCTGTACGCACCCATTTCTCTTATTGTTCTTTTATGTATTTGTATATTCCTTATTATTAATTTTTTTGGGATTAGCAGCAGATCATCCGATGCGAAAGAGATTTTAAATGCTTCTACAAAAACGTAAAACACGAGCGGGTTTTGGGATTTAGTTTTTAGTGTCAAACGAGCACGTTTTTTGTTTTCTTTGTTTCTATTTTGTAAATTGAAATGGTTGTGGGGGGGAGGTGGGGGGTGGTTTCGGCTTAACGAATAACAACAACGTTTCTTTAATCTTTTATCATCACATTTGTTATTTGTTAACTTTCTTTTCGTTATTTTTGTAAAGCTCAATTTGTCATAATTTCTTTTCTTTATTTTGACAAAATAAAATAATTTTGTATTTGGTGGATGGATCCGTGGATCTGACTGCGTAAAATTTTCTAAGGATTTTTTAGATTTTGTGGGGCATCTATTTTGGTCTGGTCCAATGTAATGGAGAAAATTTAATTTCAATATATTAGAAAAATTATTGCAATTGCATTTTTAACTCATACAATATTTTCACTCACAACTCTCTGGGTGAGTTGATCAGCACCTTTTCTTCATAACTTTAAGATGGAGAATTCTAATTTTCTTATATTGTTGTAAGAATTAATTTAGATGTTAGTCTCCACATGTTATTGTGGATAAGTGGAGGATTCTAGTTTTCTTATATTATATTTATGTATATTGTGGGCTTCTACAATAATTTTTCATGGTAAATTTCAGTTGAGTTAATAAATAAATTCATAAGGCATTTTCAATTTTTAACCAATCAAATATCAAATCACCATAGAATTATGAGGATGTAACATGTTAAATAATTAAATATTGATCTTTTTGTTGATAAATTTAAAAAATTAAAGTATATAAAATTATTTTTTTGATCTTTTTTTCAACTCGCGATAAATTATAAATTCATCATCGAGGAAATGTAGGACGGGCCAAAATTAACGTCGATTAACAGGCCAGTCCATGTAAATTTTAGCAAGCCCAAATCTAAATGGGCCAGCCGCTCGTAATCCAAAAATTGTTTCAACTATGCTTGCGTGAACTTGGATTTTAAGCTTTCTACCAGCAGAACTCATAAGGTTTCTTGGGAAAGAAAATGTTTTAGGGTTATATATCCCTTGTTTATATTTCATTCTGTGAAATCGGAATTATTCGATATTATTTATTATAATCAAGCTTGATCTCGTCCGTATGTTTTGGTAACTACATAAAGGAAAAGGAGGTATTCATCAAACATACTCATACAAGCCCAGAGAAAGTCTTCTAGTTTTGATAACTATGTGTAGCCTTTTATAAATGTCGCAAGTTAAAATTTTAGTGAAAAAGAAATATCAAGGGCACCCAAATGTTTTTCTTCGAAGATGAATATACGCAGTTTGTTAAAATTAGTAACTATATATTTCACATTTTCAGTATTTACTAAATAAATACCATGTGATTTGAGGTAAAATTCTTTGGGGTAACTTTTGAGACATTGAGAGAAGTTAAATGAAACCAGCGTTTACAATAAAAAGTTATTGAATGCAACCTTAATGTTTGAGTGATTTGAGTCTTAAAGTGCTTCCAAGCACATGCAGCGGTATTCAAAATTTCAAATAATGGATGAAGTGACTAGTGATGAAGCCCAGATGAAGAGGGAGTAAAACAATCACATCACATTGGCTGTTGGAATTATGATTATCAAATCCCCTCAAGATATGAAATTGCACCAGTATGCACATGCCACGCAAACTCAGAACTCTAGATCCAAAAGCTACTGCTACTGGCTTAATTTATCAATCACGTATATATATGTGCGTGCACGCGCGTGTGTGTATACGTACACTTTGGTTTTCCCATTTATGATTTATTCAACATCGATCCTTCTCAAACCATTTGTTCAACAATCGCCATGATTAGCATACATGATGGTTCATGCAAAAGACGGTGCTTTTTTTAAGAGTGATTGACGTACGTAGAGAGGGGAATTTTTGCAGGCATGTATCTGTTTCTGAATCGCTTTGTCAAATCCAACTCCACTGTATAATACTGTTCTCATTATTTTGCACGTCAAAACTCTGCATCACTGAACCAAATTGGACCGAGGCGGCAAATTAAATCCTCTTTTTACTTTTAAAGTCGCTATAAATGATTTTTATGTGCGCTCCCATCATTAATTCAAAGGTCAAAATCAAGTTTTTTATTAATTGTTTTCCGAAAGCAGATCAGCATCAAGTTTAGCCATTGCTCTTTGTTTGCAAAAAACATTTCTACCATTGTGGATGAATAACGACCAGATCAGCCCCACGAGAATTTACTGCTCTTTACAGTCAAGGATCCCTGGATGCTGTCTTAATAGAATCGGAAGTTCCGGCTCGACCAGGAGGAGCAAGATTTCTGCTCGCCCCATTAAAGACTCTCCACCAGGATGCTGGTGCGAGCAAAGATCTCATACTCTGTCCCGGAAGGGATCGGCGTGCGAGCAGAGGTAGCCGGTTCACTCCACACCAACCGTTAGATCGCGCATCACTCGGCGAGATCCAAGCCACGAGGCCCGTTTGCCACCCCCACCTTCCGGAACTCTAGGCACGAACCTCTAAAACCGCCACGTCCGCCATCAACCGCTCACATACCCATGACGCACGCTAAGCGGAAAGCGGGAAACGTGAAGAATGGAAACCGGATTCACAAGAAGCCTATAAATGGCGCAATCAAAGAAGGTAAAAGGGTTGGACAAAAAACACAAAAAGGGGTTTTTTCAGGATAATCAAAGGAACCGATAGAGATTTCTTGTTTTGTTTTAAACACTTTTCATATTGAGCGAAAGCCACGAGATTTGTGGCTAAAGTTTTCCAAAACAGCCGAGGAGGCGTATTCTGTTTAAAAAGAAAACCACCCGACTGACTGGTATTTGTGCACGCAGGATATCGGAGAAGAAGGAAGTAGATTTCTGCTCGCAATAGCAGAGGAGATTACCGAAGAGGCGAGCAAAGGGTGACATTAGTAGATCATGCGAGGAGAAGTTGCAGTTGTTGCCGAGCAGACAAAATCGTGCATCAACACTCTACTTCTGGCATATTTCGGATTCGTAACCCGTGTAATGAATGGTTTTTTAAACTTTGAAGAAACCCTAAGTTACATTTGTATATGAACAAAAATTAATAAAACCTTGTATCATTGTGGATGTACCCTGAAGCAAACCCTAGTTTCAGGTTCAATTTGACATGTGTTATTTTGATTTATCATATTGGAAAAAGCTAATCAATTTGGACATTCGTGGGACTTTTAAATTGTCAATTTTACCCTTAGCCATAGGGAAGGGTAGCCCCTCGATTTCTTTAGGGCATGAGGTGGCTGCTTCAAGTGAAAGTTGAGAAGAAAATAAACGTTTAAAATCAACTAGTTTCTTCAAATACAAGCAAGCAATATTGAACCTGGCAGAATTTAAGAGAATGGTATTACCTCAGTTGCATGTGAGTCACACACTAACCGGCCGGAAACAGTAATTACTAATTACTGATTACTTCAATCATACACATGTGTTCTTGTGGCTTGCAACTAAATCACTTATATCATTATGGATTATCAATTATCGAACCTTTGTCGTTATCGCGCATATAGTAAAGCAAGAGTACAATGAAGGATATGTAATATATATGGCTTTAACAAGAAAGAAAGTACATTCGTCCACGAGTTTTCAAAAGAACCCATAACATAGAGTAGTACTGATCATAAGCTGAAAGTCTAATAGTCTAATGCAAACCCTAAGAGAAAGAAAGTAGAGAATGAAAGCAAGACAAGCACAAGACCGCTAGTCTTCTCAGCTTCCAAACTCTCAAAGCTTCCATGCAACTAAATCTGCAACCCAATAAAAAGTTAAGCATTAACCAGTAAGTCGAAAACCTTTACAGTTCATACACAACAAGTAATTAAGAGCATTATTAATGTGCACATTCAAAGTCAACAATTAGCAACAAAACTACAATTTCGATGACAACATCTAAATGATTCCATATTAACCAATAAGTCGAAACTTTCAACCACGTATGGTTTTCAATATTAAATATGTATATATAATAAATAGAGATTAACCAATAAGTTGGAGGGTTTAAATTGATACATTTACGAATGAAGAAGGCTTAACGTGCGCACCAGATAGTAAAATGCGCCATGATTGAGAGACTGAAGGGTGACACCCCACTCATTGGTAAGAACAGGCTGACCAGAGGAGTTAATCAACACAGCATCTTCACCAAAGGCCTCACGAACATTGAAGGGTCCAGCAGCTATCTCAAAGGCTACATCATTGATAAACACCATTGATCTTGCCGCACTACCGTGGCCCACCACTGGATCTGATTCCTCAACACCTGCCGCTACAAAATAATTTAACTTCTTCATTTTATGTGTGTGTGATATGATTAGGCAAAGACAGACCCAAACGCACGCACTAGTCTATCAGAAGACCAGCCGTGCATACGTCCATCTAGACAATGATCGCAATTTGTGGGTCCAAAAAAGATAAGACATACCTTCATAATTACTCATATGTGAATGTGACAAACAAAAAATTTGATACATCAACATCAATCACATCCATGAATTGTTAGTGACCATACTTTTAGTTCATATATTATTATTAACAAGGACAAATATATAATATACCCGTTGCCCTAACTTTGTATTTATTTGAATAAAAACAACATGTGTTATAACTTAAAAGGGTTTGGTTGTGTGAAGTAGTAGATTTAAAATTCATACCTTGAATTGGATTGATAGTAGATGAAACAGTAACAGTTGTTGTGGGAAGTGGAGGAGGAGCAATATTGAGAATACTAGGAACAGTAGTGGCAGCGTAATTACTAAGCTGCTGTGGTTGAATCTTCCATATTGTGTCTTCTTGTTCTTTCTTTGTAGCTCCATGGTTCATTACTTCACTGAGTAAAAGACTAGTGCAAGGCCCAATTAGTTGCTGTTGATTAACCTGAACAACATTGGAGAGCTCGGAGAAGCCAAATCCTTGTCCTCCCCCTCCGGTCTGTTGAATCGGTAGGAAAAAGGGTTCGGTCAAGAACTCGTTATGAGTCTGAAAGCAGGTTTGGTTGACCGACCCTGTAGGAGAATTGGACACATCGATAACATTTGGAGAACTCAAAGAGAGTCTCTTGGTAGATCCTGTAGTCGGTGAGGATTTCTCGGATGAGGAAGAAGAAGAGCAAGGAGCGGTTATGGTACTGGAAACGGAAGTGATCATTTGATTGGTTTGTTGGGATTGTTGTTGCTTTGAGTTTTGGATGTGGCGGAGCTTGTGTTTGCTTCTTGATTTTCTGTTTTGGAACCAGTAAAAGACGTTGGCGTCACCAACTTGCCCATACTCTTGCAATTGAGCCCTGATTCTTCTTATCTCCTCCCTTGGAGGATTCACCATGCCAGAGTTGAAAATTGATTCCAGTATGCGAATTTGCTCAGGTTTTGGGTTCCACCTCGGCTTTGGCTCTGGGCTGCGTTCTTCACATCCGGGAACTGTTGCAAAATTAAGACCGCCGGATCATTGGGAGGGGAAAAAGGAAATTGACAAGAACAAGTGTGTGTGTGTGTTTTTCTATTTATGAGGACAGTAATTAATTACGAAAAGAAAAATTTGAAGAGCGTGATTAACTGTTAGTTGGTTCTGAGACTGTAAATGTACATATGATCACCTGTGGTGTAAGAGGGTCTGTGGCAACCATTAGACATGAGAGATGATGAGTTGACGTCACGCTGCTGCCATTGGTGGTGGTGAGTGTTGTAGGGCTTGGATTTGAACATGCTAGGCCAGTTTCTGTTTGATGAAGCCATGATGATGACGATGATGATGCAAGCCAAAAATTTAAGCTAGATATTCAAGTAACCAATAATTAACGAAAGAGAAAACAACAACAAAAGGAACCCTTTTGCTTTGCTCTAGTTTTTGTGTAATCCTCTATGCTGACATAACATCTCTTCTTATAGCCTCCTGACCTACCCCTGCGTTCATAATTTTTTAAATAAATCAATTAAAAAATCTTTTTACAGACTAAATATAAAACACAGAAAAAAGAAACCTACAACAGGTATCCTCTGTGGAGAGATAAACAAGAAAGGAAAGCAAAATAAATAAAAGAACAAAAACGGAAAGATGGAAAATACAGTCCCATCCCTATGCTTACAATCTAGCATTAAAACTGAAATACTTCAATTCTACTCGAAAGGACAAGCTCTGGCTAATTCCCCCGGACGAGAAGCAAAGAAAAGGATGAAAAGAATACGTGCTTGTGCTTAAATAGAATCTTCATCAGGGTTGACAGAGAAGAGCTCTTAATGCAGAAGATAAAAGACTAGTTTTTGTAACTCCAAAGTGGTGTTAGTGGAGAGGAGAGAGGGCGGGGTTCTGTAAGCTTTATAGAAATGGGCTGTTCTGATCTCTCTCTCTCTCTCTCTCTCTCTCTCTCTCTATATATATATATATATATATATATATATATATTTATTACTTTTAGTTTCAGTTTTCTATGGAAAGGATTCTTCTCTTGCGCGGTTTGGTTTTGCCTTGCAGTGTATTAATGGCGAGCGAGGATGAATGAGGTTGATATAATTGTGGGATTATTCTAATGGGAAGAGGTTGTTGCAGAAATAAATATGGGGTGAGTCCTGAGTGAGCTAGTTTTGTTTGAAAGTCAAGAAATACATGTCGCTAGGGTTTGATTGGAAAGCGGTGGTGGGGGATAGTAATTGCGACTTCTGGATTATTTTGGGCAAAGTAATGTTTTGTGCTTCGAAGTGTCAAAAGAAGGAAAAAATGAAAATTTTGTGTGTTTGAATTGACTCGAGGGCCTTTATTTATGACATCCATTTATTAATAATATTATTTTGCGAATATTATCATAGAAGCATATCTCTGGCTTCTTTCAAGTAGTTACTTAATTTTGGCCAGTAACATTTTTCTCTACGATTAATTGAATCTTGCATACATACTTGCACAATAAGTAATTATTAAAATACGCTTTCTCAAGAAAAGTATGCCTGTTATAAAAATTTAAAAAAGAAAGCTCCACGAAAAGAATAATACAAGTAAATATCAGCGGCGTCACATATTGTGTTGCCGTTGCCACAGCGATGGTGAATGTGGATCTTAGCTATTTCTATATATTATTCGACATTTTAAATTTAAAGCTTCTTTTAATTTGTAGAATTTTCTTACTATTTATAAGTGCATATACAGATCCAAACTGTATATTTGTTTC
Organism: Citropsis articulata; assembly: GCA_030449925.1. Classification (NCBI taxonomy): domain Eukaryota; kingdom Viridiplantae; phylum Streptophyta; class Magnoliopsida; order Sapindales; family Rutaceae; genus Citropsis; species Citropsis articulata. The sequence goes on from JASUUH010000046.1 coordinate 1,310,983, forward strand.
AATTCCTACTTAACGTTTTGAGATACTTGAGAAAACCTAATTCTTGTTACGATATTGCTCTCCTGCTCCCTATGATTTGAGGTAATTATAAAATTATTTTTATCATATATTCTTCCATTAAAATCCATTTAATTATGTTCTACTTAATTTTTACATGTTGCATGTGGTATTCGTTTGAATTTTAAACTATATTAGACCAAAATATTATTTAACCCTCGAAAAATTAGATTCCATAACGATGAAAGTAACAATATAAACAGATTAAGTAATTTTATAAAATACATAGATTAACTAGATGATTGATCTAAATCCTAAAGATTAAAGGATAGATTACCCCCCACATAATTTTAAGATAATTTTAGGGAATTGTTGATGTAGTTCGTAGTGAACTTCACAAATTTTGGTTATCAAATTGTAAGTAATGCGGAAACATCTACGTTGGTTGAGACACAAACACAACAGGAAATTAAGTGAGCAAACGTTTAAACAAAGCCCAAATAAGGTGAAGCATGATGCAATTGCTTTACTTAAACTCGGGCAGCTATATCTCATGATTTTTATTCATTCATCACTTGGACTAATTAATTCAATTATCCTTGTTGCATAGATTCCTCGATCGAGCCAACCTACCTCACTGCATTGCTACCATATACTGGAACCTATGAAAGAATCAAATTGCATGTATACATATATATAGCACAGCTTTATCCATTATCAGCACAGTACCTATAAATTAAACTAGGAGTCGCTCTTGTATTAGCATTTAACAATTTCACGCATGTGATAAATCGTACAAACTAAATGAATGTACAAAGAAAGCTAGGCGTGTGAATATGATAGGATAGCTTATCCACTAAAAACATGGGTTCCCTCATTAAAAGTCAAGTTAATAGCAGATCATAGGTTGTGGGTTTGTGGTATGGAGGATGGTACTTTTTAGTTAGCCGTCGTAAATTCAAATCCTACCGTGACGTTCGTTTTTCTAAATTAGCTCCCACATTTCTCTTTTTCAATTGATATCCTAGATAATTGTTGTATTTTTTAATTTATATTTTAAAATACACAAACAATTATCAGAGAGAGTAACACTTTAGTCTCTCTTAGAGCTTGTTTTTACCACTTTAGTCCCTCTCGGATCTTTATTACTCAATTTCATCCAGTATTAAATATAATCACAACAAGAAACGCAACCTTAGAGGATAAAATTACATTTAAACTGATAAATCAGCTGGTTTTGATTCGCAAAGGTTTCAGAGTATCAATTTATATGTGAAAAGTTCATTTTTATCCTTCTGTATGTTTTTTTCTCTTGAATTTGAAAGTGCACCCTTTGAAATCATTGCATCTCGGAGATTTGATTACCTTATGTCTGCTGCCTATCGCGATTACAAAATTTTGCTCCAATTTGAGATCCGGAGTCAGGAGAATGCAGAAGGCTTGTTTGTTTAGTTTTTAGTTTTGGCAGAGGGACCGCTGGGCTGGGGGAAATTAAAATGACACAAGCAAAGCAACAAAGACCAAGGCAATAAAATAAAACAAACAAGTCTTTATCTCTCTCGAGCTTCTCCATGCAAATAGAAAAGGAGACAAAGAAATTAAAGAGCTAAAGAAAGGAAAGGAGTAAATGTTTGGTCTACGTGGTGTCGGTTCCATTCCGACATGCAAACTTCCTACTAGACTTGAATGCGTGACATCTCATCTATCCCTCCATTTTTCAAATCCAGAACTTTATGATCTTCAATGCAGTTGGTTTCAGAATGTTGATAATGGTGAATATTTATTCAAGCTACAATATAATTAAATTAACACTTATTTTAATTAACAATTGAACTGACACTTTTTTCTTATTTAAATCTGGTACAGCTTTCAAATCCAATTTGTACTGTGAATCACGTATGATTTTTCAAAAAGAAATTCACTAAAAATGATTTTGTGTGTGTGTGTGTGTGAGTGAAGTAGCGTTTTTTAGTTGTTTAATTAATTGATAAAATCTCTTGAGGTTAATTTGTGTAATAAATTTAGTATATGAAATTATGAATTCTGCTCGCACCAAATTTAGTTGCCTTTAATAATAATTAATGTTGGGATTCTTATTTATTAGTTTAAACACAGGTTTGCAGCCAGTTTGCAAGAATATCATTTTTTTTTATACTGTTACATGAAACTAAATCTTCAATTTTCATCTAATTTACTTGACTTATCTCTTCAATCACGCTTCACGCAAAGAGTCTCTATTGATGTATGTCCTTAATACTAATAAATTTTTACAAATTTTGTTGTGAACGATTATGTTGAATTGCTAAAATTTAAGAAAAACTAATACATGCATCATATATTCCAAATTTAATTAATTTCGAATTCAATATTTGACTTCTGCACGTTCATACAGCTATACATAGAGTTACAGATGCTTACCATAGCAAAAAAGCCTCACTGTTGCAGCCAAGTCTGACACAAGAAACATGGGACCATAGCCTCTTTATAAGCAAAGCCATTAAATAAAAGCTCGCTTTCGCTTTATCTTTCCCTGGGGGAGACAGACAGGAAGTGTGCAGGAAGTGCGGAAAACGATCTCATCACAAAGTGAAAGTCTTGTGAGAACTGAAGTCGACTTGTGTTGTGTTGTCTACTTGTGTGTGTTTACTGTGTAGTTTTGGCTGCAAATGTGTGTATTGTACGCTAGTTAATTTATGGTGACCTCAGTGAAACCATACCCTCGCCTCAGCCTCGGCCTCAGCTTCATCATCATCCACTTAAAGAAAGTCTCTGCAAACTGCAATACTGATGGATCTTCTGTTACTCTGTTGCTTTACGTAAATATTTATTCACTTTTTACTATTTTTATGTCATTTTTCCTATCTTAACCATCTTTTCTTTTCTGTTCCTACCAATTTGTCTGGAACAAAATTGATTCGTATTTACTCCAGTCACCATCACATTTCATTTTCCTTCATATACATTTATATTGCCGCATACCAAAAGTTTTTGGTCCGTCACTCGGATCATCAGTATTTCGTTACTTGGATATTTCAAATATTGTATAATTTTCTTAATCATTATCTTTAACTAATTTTAATTCCCACCTTCTTCAACTCCAATAATTTCACAAACCATATAAAGTACGCAGATATAAATTTCTATGCCTCTCACGTCTATCAGAAACTTAGTAGCCGACACTCCAACAAATATGTTGTAAACTATTATGAGTAATGATACATCTACAAACTCTTATATAAACTTATCTTATACAAACTAATTTGGTATTAATACATTGATTGAATAAAAATATAAAATAATAAAAATAGATCATGTGAGCCAAGAGATATTAAATTCAACCAATTTTATTATACTACATCAGTTTGTACAAAATAAATTTGTACAAAAGTTTGTGACTATATTATTACTCAACTATTATAGGTTGATATTCATAAATTGATGCTTAATAATATTCAGAATCAAATCCACCATCTTCATTAATTTCAATTTTTTATCTTTGTTAAGTCCATTATTTATAGAGTTGGCATCTTATGGCAAGTTTAGTTAAATTAGAATTTTATTTATTAAATATTTGTAATAGGGTTTAATTCCCTAATTAATTGTAATTCTAATTTATTAGGAATATTTGTTTTCTAATTTAATAAGATGTCTAATTTGGCAAGTCAATTAATGATGTGATTCTATAACAGACGAGTAAGATTTATTTAGAACAAGAAGTTAGTTCAATCATGAAGTTTATTAAATGCTTTAAATACTTCTTAGGAGACGAGCAAGACAAGAATATCATATTTATTTATATTCAAATTCATAGGAATTATAAGAAAAAAGACACTCTTATTTGGAAAGAATCCAGGTTTTCAAAAACTTGTGATTTTTGTAAAGCCCTAGTATCTATATAAAAAGAGGTATTTCTCAATTGAACTAGCACAATACAGAGCATAAAATAGAGAAGCAAAATTCAGCCTTCTTCATGGAGAATCCAGATTTGACACATAATGTTGTATTGATTGATTTTCTTATCTTTTTTATTCAAAGTCTTTAAACAAAACTATTTATTTTTACTTATGTGGAGAGTCTATTTGGATCTTATATCACTAAATATCGAAGAATTGAAGAATTGTTATTGATCACTCTGCGAAGTACCTTGAGGATCGTGGATGAAGAATTGAAGAATTGTTATTGATCACTCTGCGAAGTACCTTGAGGATCGTGGATCAAGAGGGGTAGCAGTTATTCAAGAGAAGCTTATTCACTCTAAGGTTGAGTAAGCTGTATAGTGATAAATTGTAAGTGGAAGTCTTAAGTTTGATAAATTCATAGGTTATAACATTTTAACTTAGTGAATTACTTTTCACCTGAACGTGGTCTTATGGGTGTAGGATTGATTAATTCGAACCCTATAAAAATTTCCGTGTCATTTAATTTATGCAATTTTTTGTTTTTTAGAAAATTTATATTTTTTATGTAGATGAACATTGTCATAAATAGTGTTGTAAATAGGAATTGTGACCAGTACTATAAATAATGTCATGAACAATATTTTTAAAAAATTAATGTAGCTTATTAATTTTGTCCTCAATATAATCAGGATTCTCTCAGGCTTCTCTATGTTAAGGAATTTAATTAATTAAGTTGATTAATTAATTAGTTCTAAAATTTTAAAATTACCTAGATCTATTTATAATAAATCTAAATTCCTTTCAAGATTTTCTTTTATCTTTCTAATTTTTATATATCTACCTCGTGACTATTTGACATCAGGATCACTCCTCAAAAAAAAATGTTGATACATATAGTCGTTTTATGTTTTATGTGAATAGATTAAGAGTATGACATCCATCATTGGAGACACACGATGGCTTCTCCACTCTTGCTAGAAAGCCAAAAGCCTTGCGAAAGTGCTTTTTCCCCCCTTTTGCTTTTAAGTAGTGCGAGTTGCACATGATTTCAATAAATGTTATGATTAACGAAGGAAACCTGAAATGGGTATGTGTATGGCATAGCTAGAAATGCGCTAAACAGCAGTCACTAAATGCAAACGTGCTTGTAGTAAATACACAACATGCTAAGATTAAATGCTCTAATTTAAGCTCACATGCAACTATAATATTATATTGCAATATTGTTGAAATTTTGAAGACCAAAACGTACTTCCATTTTATATCTTTAATTTGGCACAGAAAATCGAGAGAAAAAGTTAGTAAGAGTGACAGAGTTGAATGTTGTTTGGTTTTTTATTTTTTGGCACCCATTGGCTGTATACGCATTCAAGATTTTCAAACCCTATCAAATTGATTTCAAGAACTGGGATCATATGATTTGAGTATTGTTGGGAAACATATAGCTCCGATTGTTTTTTTTTTTTTTTGATATAATGACAACCATCGTCATGGCCCCAAAAAAAAAAAAAACATATTAGTAGGAGATATCTTCACAAATTAAATATGAGAAATTCGTCATTAAACTATGGATTACCTTAGTCCGCGAATCATGGATACATCCTCATAGGAAATTGTGGAGTACAATAAGTTGAAAAAGCGTTAAAACTCCTTTAATATCAGTTGCATTACTAGTTAACTATATGTTAATTGATTTTATGAAATATTTTAAAAGAAAACAAAATCATAGCTCGAGAGATTACATAAATATGGTATCGGGAAGTAGAAAGCTGGGAATGTCAAATATGCTTACTAGTTACTATATATAAAGAGTGCTTAGGATCTATAGACTAATTGGGAATGTCATGCCTATTAAAAAAATGTTGGGACCTTAAATATTATTATTATCAGATTAATATATATATATTTTTACATATGTTGATGGTAAAATTTGACCTGATAAATAAAGGGTGACCCCTTTACAATGAAGAGTTTTGGCCAAAAAGTTCTTAATAAGCTTAAAAAGAGAGTTCAAAGGTTACTGGAATTATTAAAAAAATGAGGTGAGAATGTGCGAGCCACCTTAATATTTGAAGAAGTCAAAGGATGTCTTCTATTTGGTGCCTAAGCTAGGCCAAATGTCATATGAGGACCGCAGCAACAATGACAAGGCTTTCACAAATATTTGGTCACGTTAGCAGGAAGATCCCCTATTAAGCCAGTTCAACTCCACTGAAAGGACCTTAAAAGTAGTCATTGCAAAGGGCTGTATAGGAAGGCCACCCTCTTACATACCCGTGTACAGTGTCAGACAACTCCAAAGGAATAGTCATATGAGAGAGTGTCACATGTCAAACCCACCTAGGAAGAACCTAAGATATTTGATTTTCACCCTAAATCTACTAAAAAGCTCCTCAACTACTCGTGACTTACCATGCATCCAAAAGGACCGAAGACACTTTCACGGGGACTTCACCATATAAAATTAAGCTCATCTCATCACGACGGATGTCTCTCTTCATTTTTTCGACTCTTCTTCACTCTTAGTTGTGGTTTCTGTAAAACCCAACTTCCTCTCTACCATATACTAACCGTCAGAGTGTCGTGATCGACCACTGCAAGTGATGCCTCCAACAGCCATTTCCTCTTTTTCAAGTTCTACGTGGGTACTCTCTCCTCTCCCTCCCCACGAAAGCGACAAGCCGGGATTGAGGTCAAGAATAGTTTTTCCAAGTTTACAAGATTATAGTTTTGGTAAACACTAACTACGAAGTTTACAAGTTAATGTGATTTTTCACTTATATTATGGAAAATGTTTTATATCTTTAATAATTTTGTTAAAATTATTATTTAAAATTTATATTTACTATGTATTACTAGTTTTTGTTTTATAATTATAGCTTTTTTTCCACAGCAACTGTAGCTTAAAAGCTCCAGCACCTCAATTCCAAACACACCCGAAGTCCTTTTCAGAAACTTTGAGAGATGATCCCCAACAACATGTTTTTAAATGTATTGGACAAGATAATGACTTTACTAGAATTTTACCGAAGTCAATTTAGAATTTAAATTGTGCGCATGCCCCGGCAAGGGAAACAGATGCTAGAAATTTTTGTCCCAACACCACAAGTACGAACAAATTGTGATATTATTGATTTATTGTTTTAAGTTAGTGTTCCTTGTAAAGCAATGATTGAAGGGGACAGGATAACTTCGTTCAGATTGTATCCTTTTGTATACATACGTAATCGAACATATATAAGCGAAGAAAAGATATGTCAAGCCTGTCAATTTGAGAATTGACGTTAGAAATTCATTAACTATTCAACTTAATTGCAATATTTCAGGTGCCATACCGCCACTGGGAATAATTTGATATGGTCAAAATCGTTTATCAAATAACTTGAATGAAGTGTCTTCATAGTTAGACGTTCTGTCTATTAGTTGTTTCCGGATCCACTGCTGTCATGCTTTTTAAATACCTGGGCAAAAGTATTGATATGATATAAAATTTTATTAATTCTCCAAAACTGCTCGAGGAATTGTCACCCGTGTGCACGTTTGACTTTAATAAAGGAAGCAACTCCTTGAACAAAGAAAACGAAAAGAAATTGAAGATAAATAGGCATTTTTAACGGCCTCAATTAAGAACTATGACTTTCCTTAACTTAGTTTTGATGACTGAAAAATGCTGCATTGGTTAGAGGAAAAAAAAGAGCCCCGTGCGCTTGACCGCTCAGCCGCAGCGGTTATCTTGCATGGGTCAAAACTCAAATATTTATGAGCTTTGGAAACGATGGAATTTTAAATTAATTACAATTCGGTAGAAAGTTAGAGCGCATGAAACATGTTGGGCCAGCTTAACAATTGATCCAGCCCGTTTTTATCAGCTTCGCAATGTGGCAAAAAAGAATTGGTATGCTTTGTTACAGAGCTTCTTTACGAGCTTTGACTCTTTTCTTGCACACAGGAATAGAACAAAAATTTACTGCAAATACTAAAATTCATTTCGCAGCATGCCAAGAAAATTGAGAGACATCGATCTGAAGTGGAATTTATGACTTGTGCATAAAATAGCAATGACAAAATTCAAGGCAAATGAAATCATTAATGCTAGTATATTATTTTCAGAGGAATGAACACGTTCTTTGCCTGCGTTGCTTTTTCTTTGGTTTCGGTGGCCGCAAAGCGACCTTTATTGCAGCATCAAACACAGTCTTAATATTCTGAAAAATAATAATAAAACAAAAATGAAAATCAGCCTAAGCACTTGAAGGAGTTAAGAGATCAATGCAAATGCTCTGAATGAATGAATGTATTTTGGTACCTCTTGAGTTTTTGCGCTGCATTCTAAGTACGTGACAGCACCAATCATTTTCTTCAATTCTTCCCCCTGCTCAACATTCTCGCATTTAACGCAGACAATAGCATATTAATTAGAATTGTAATTTGTTACCCATACCTGGGATGTTGTTATTGGCGGTGCTCCAGGATGATCACTCGAGAACTGCTTGTCTTCTCTTAAATCTACACTTCAACATGAACCGTGGCATATATGGTGATGGTCAAATTAGAGAAGGCTAAGACTCAAGATTATTGTGATGCTTAACTTAATGATTTATCGGCTTACCTAGTTTGGTGCCCACAAGCACGATTGGCACGTTGGGAGCGTAATGCCTTAGCTCAGGGATCCACTGTTACCCAGTAAATTATGTTCAAGTTTATATAGCAACTGGATGATAATAATTTTGAAGAAAATATGTGATGCAACGCAACGCAAGAACTAATTATTTATATTGAAACAAAAACGAACGAGAGAGATGAAAAACCTTTTTGTAGACGTTCTCATAACTGGCCTTGCTGATTAGAGAAAAGGCCAACAGAAATACATTAGCTCCTCTGTAACTTAGAGGCCTCAGCCTGTTGTAATCTTCTTGCCCTGTATGTGATTCACGATCGGATTATGTTAATCAACTATCTTGATCTGAATCACCCTATTTATACTAATGAAGTTATAAAAGCTTTGAGCTTATTACCTGCAGTGTCCCATAGTCCAAGATTCACTGTACTACCATCCACCACAACATTGGCACTGAAGTTGTCAAAAACTGTTGGAACATAGTCCTGCACAGAAAGCAAAATCAATTTCGTAATTTTGAAAACTGATGGCTGTGATAACTTCAGTAACGTCGATTTTATAGAAAGAAAGCGTACCGTTGGAAAGGTGTTGCTCGTGTAGGAAATGAGCATACATGTCTTCCCTACAGCCCCGTCCCCCACGGTCACGCACTTGATATATCTTGCTGTGCTCATATTTCAAGTCCTTAATTTCTCAGAATATTAAGACGAGAATGGAGAAGAATGTTGAGGATTTGAAAGTATGGAAGAGTTATTTAACAACTTGATACAAAAGCGTATCACCCACTTGAGCTAGCTATAGCAATGACTATTAAATTTGGAATGATTGCTCTGTCTTTTCTTTTCTTTTCTTTAAGTGCAAGGACAGGGCAAGAAATGGGAAACAAAAGTTGGTTTGGTGCTGGAGTTGGTTGGTTTGTTTTAGTGTTGGAGAAGGGAGGGAAAGATTAATGATGATAAAATATAAAGAAAAGATTTCTTGATTAACAAATACACTAGTATGATTAATAAACTATGAACAAACTAAAGTAAATATCAAAACAAAGTCATAAGGTTGAAAACTATAAAAGTATTATATGGGTGTCAAGCACTGTTAATGTTGGTTGGCATTGTGCTTATTGGGCTGATGTCATGTTATAATTATATCTTTAATTTGTATATGGTGTAACTGTGGTACCATAACACAGCTGCACCTAACCATTAGATCCAACTACCTAGAGAGGCCAAATGGTTGGGTAATTAGATCTAATGGCTAGGTGAAGCTGTGGTATGGTACCACAATTGCACCATAGCTAAGTCCTAATTTGTAACAATTCAAAATGTCAAAATTGAAAAGTGGGCCAAATTCTAAAAACATTTCTCTTAAGGGCTAAATTATTTAACAAATATGAATGGGGCTATTTGTACTTTACAAAATATTTTAAATTCTCTAATTTTAATAAAAATTGTATTACAAAATACTCATCATATGAATTACTATTAAGGATAATTTATTATAAGTCAATGTTATATAATTACTTTAAAGACCTATATAGCACACTCGTTATTCAATGTATATATTTCTAAAGTTTTATACCTTAAAACTTTTATTTCCAACATCTTCATCAATACTTAGATGAATAATGCTGAAATCAATATATTAATTTTTATTTTCCATAAACAAAATAGTTTTTGCACTCATTATCTTTTGAAAAGTAAAGTGGTTGTTTTTTTTTGTTTTTGCTTTCGACCTTCTATTTTCTTCTTCTTTATCTTCTTGTCCTCCTGTTTTTCATTTTTTTAGTATTTATCATATATTTCTTATTAGTATTTTCCCATTGCAAGTTATTTTGGGTGTAAAATCTAATACTGAACATAAATAAACAAAAAATAATAATAACTAAATTTTTGTTTAATAATTTGTTTACATCTTGACTTAATTATATTATTGTAAAATTTGTTAACTCTTAAAATTTGGTATATTGAACAGATTTATTGGTGTTTTAAGTAAATAAAGTCAGTTAATTTAAATAGTTTTAGTAAGGAAAACTTAATTTTTTTAAAAAATTAATATATAAGTGTACAAAATAATAGAGTGTTCAAATTAATTTTTATAGTGCAAAGAGCCCCACACAACAAATATTTATACAAACCCATTTGTTCCATGTGAATACAAAATTGAAAAGATATGAATTTGAATGTAATATCTTTAAAACATATTTTACGTACTTATCCTTGTAATTTGATTGGCAGGAAAGAAAAGGTTTTAATCAATTAAGTAAAACAAAGTTTTTTCCCCTTTTTTTAAACATAAATGAATTTTATATGGCTTTAGAAAAAGATAAATTTTCTAATTTAGTCACCGTTTATCTTTTTTGTTTGAAATCTGAACGGATCTGAGGGCCAGTTTAGAAATGTTATAACTTGTAAAATAATTATTGTTAACTGTGCTGTAGAAATAATCAATTATAAAGAGAATCGGTTAAACATTTGATTAAATTTATTTTTAAAAGTGTCATGAGTTTTAAAAACAATCGTATGTGTTTGACAAATATTATTGTTAAACTACTCTAAGAACATAAATGACTGAACTAGATATAATGTTTAATAAGATTTACTTACATATTTATATATATATATATATATATATATATATATATAAAATATTTTTATTATGCATATATAATAATTGATGACTAAAATAAATATTTTATATTATTAACTTTATTTTTTATTTTATTATCTCAACATAATCGATAAAGATAATTTTATTTGCTAAGTAATAAGGATCATTTTGAATTTTTATAATATTAAGTATAAAAATAATTTTTAAAATTAGATTTTAAAAAGTTACTCCTTATTTCTTTCTCAAAATTTACTGGAAGATGGGATAATTTTTTCAAAAGTAATTTTTGAAAAATTTGTCTAACACTAAAATTAGCTTTTATCTTCTCAAAATCACTTTTGATCCTCTCAAAAGCAATATTAAACAAGCACTGAATTTTTTTGAAGTGTGAACATGTCCAAGTTTATGTGTGTGTGTGTGTATATATATACGCATTACCTCGAATCTTGGGATAGAGAGAAGAGAAGGCATTGTCTTTCCTTGATGGAAAAGGTACAGGTTGGCAAGGCGATCATAGATCGGAAACGGGACGCGACAGGAGAGCATAGTGAGGTCAGCTGCTATATATATTAAATTTGAATATAAGTACATTTTATTTTTTTTTTATAAATAAAAAATATTTTAAATATGGTTATTTTGATATTTATGTTCTTGACAAAAGAAACTAAAAAGGAATTAAATTTTATAATTTAGGAAATAAATATATTTAATGGAGATATTTTCTATTTTCAATGTTAGATAGAAAAGAGAAAAACCATTTAAGACAGTTGAATAAGTTTCTGCAAAATAAAAATAAAAAATAAAAAATAACTGAAATCGAATCATATATTCGGTGTTCAATAAAATAATAAGAATAATAATAAACTGGCTCTTCGTATAAACTAATTCCAGTGAAACTCAAATTAGTTTTCATTGGCCATGACGCAATGTCTGCAAGGACAAGGGTATTTCAAAAATGGAGCTAGCTATGGTACAACTTCTGTACCTGACAATAAGGGTGGGTAATTGTCGGTTCGGTTCGATTCAGGTCCCGAACCTAACCGAACCGAAACCGATCGGTTCTTAAGAATATGAATTGAATCCGAATCAAATTTAAAAACCGAATCAAAATATTTTGGTTCGGTTCGGTTCTTAAATTGGGTTCGGGTTCAATTCGGTTCGGTTCAAAAATTTATTAAATATTTATTAAATTTGTTAAATTCGGTTCGATTCGGTTCGATTCGGTTCGGTTCTTAAATATTTAGGGTTATGAATTTAAGAGAGAAATTTATTTTTTGATTAATATATTTTTTATTAAATATATTATAATAAAATCAAACCGAACTGATTGATTTTTCAATTCGGTTTGGTTTTAAACCGAACCGAATAAAAACCAATCGGTTCTCTAATTTTAGAACCATTTAATTTTTACTCATTCAACCGAACTGAACCGAACAAAAAAAATTCAGTTTGGTTTGATTCGGTTCGGCAAAAACCGAATCGTTTGCCCACCCCTACTTGACAGGCCAGCTTAGCGACTCCCCAAGCGTGCCATTTGTGCGCTTTGTTCCATGCAGGGACGCGTGGAGTGCGTGGAGTGCGTGGAGTGCGTGGAGTGCATGGAGTATTGGAGTGGGGGGTGTATGTTACAGAATCTGTAACATATCCACCTCCTTCAAAAATTAATTTTGGATCATGGAAATTATAATCATATGAGACTCGAATTCTCGAGTCCAACGGCCGCAATTTGTTTGTACACGTAAAAGCGGATGTGAGCACAGATAAAGCCCGCATAAGTCAAGGACATAAATGACATTTACACAACTCTCTTATTTGGATTTCATTGAAATTAGAATAGATAAACCTCTTTAAAACCCTAAAATTTAGACTAACAAATTCTCGGGAATCCTAGGATTTCTTCTTCTTTTGAGGTAAGAAATAAGTTAATAAAAAATCCAATTTAATAATTTCATCCGAGCTGGTTGGTGTTTTGTTTCCGTGAGAGGGACATATGATGTTCTAATCTTGCGAGCTTATTATGGCGTTGCAGTGATATACGCAATTCATTCTCTTTTGGACGCGTTATATATTTTAGAACAAAGAATCGGAATCTATATCTTCTTAAGTATAAGATCAATCGGTTCGTTAACGGTAGAGATTTCCTTCACTCTCCTGCAATCTTTTGTTAAATTACTCTCTAATTTTGTTTCACTGGATTTCTTTGAAGTCTTTTATTATTTTTTGTTTTTTTGGCCCCCTTTATTTCTTTCCTCTTTAATCTTCTTCTTGAATTGCAAGAAAGCAACACCAATGGCAAACAATGGAGAGCTGGGCAACCGCTATGCATGCGCTGCATGCAAGCATCAAAGAAGAAAGTGCACGCAAGACTGTGTGTTTCCGCCGTACTTTCCGGGGAAACAGTCCGAGGAGTTCCAATTGGTTCACAAGATCTTTGGTGTAAGCAGCTTGTCCAAGATAATCAAGAATCTTGAAGCGCCACAAGATCGGCAAGAAGCTGTTGAGTCCATAAAATGGGAAGCGGCAATGTGGGAGCAAGACCCGGTACATGGGCCGCTGGGAGCTTACCGGAAGCTAGAGCGTGAGTTTGAGGCGTTGATGAAGATGAAGAATCAGCAAACTACTCAACAAATTATTGACTATGGGCGTGGCCCGGTTATGACGACTTCAGGATTGATAAGCTATCCGACCTCCCAACAAGAACAGGCTCATATTATTCATAGCAACGAGGCTCCACATGCTTTTATGGATCAAAAGTTTAATAATTTTGGGCAGCCATCAGAAGCAGATCATGATCGGAGCGGAACGACAATGGTTGGTCATAGTTATAATTCTCCTATTAATGATAATAATTTTGTTCAAATAATGGAACAACAAGGACCAAGAGGCATTGCAACTTCAGGTGACATGGCTATTAATGATGATCAGCTTCCGAGATTAGGACGAGAATGTTATGATGGTGTTACATCGTATTACGCTCCAACTCTTCCTTCTTCGTCACATAGCCAACTGAGTGGACCTTACGCACAGCTGCCTTACTTACATATGAATATTAATGGTTTTGCGCCGAGACGTGAGATATAGGCCAGAATAACGTCCGTGGCACTGCTGTTCAACATCAACAACAACAAGAGCAAAAAGCAAGTACAACGTATTTACCTTAAACAGAACGTACGGCATACAAGGTAAATACTTTTGCGTGCGGGCGAATATAAGTCTTGTATATACATTTGTCTCTAGAAATATTTACTTTACTTTAAATAAGATTTTTTTTTTTTTTTTTTGCTTTTTGGTATTGAAATGTTTTGCGATATCTGTTTCAAATTGGGTTAAGATACTGCCAACACTAAAATTCTTAATCTGGGGACACGTTTGTGTGTGTGTCTATATATATAATTCGCTGTGATTTTAGGGAGCATATCTCACCGGCATTGGCTGTGTTATATGGGCCATATTGTAAATGAAATAATTTAGTTGACTTGTTTGATAAACATTTGAAACTTGAAATTTTATTAATTTCATTTTTTTTTTCTGTTGGGTAACTTATATATGATTTTTAGACATTTATATCTGAATGGAAAAAGTAAATTTTTGTAATTTTATCTGAATAGAAAAAAGTCTAAATGAGAAAAAAATTTTTATTAAATATTCTTTTTTCTTTTATGTAAAATTTAATCCCTTTATTTGCTTTGACTCAATGAGAAAAAAAAAATCTCTATTAAATATGTTGATTAATGAGAACAAAAATCTCTATTAAATATGCTTATTTTTTTTACTATAAAATTTAATCCATTTATTTGTTTTGACTTATAAGGATATAAACATCAAATAACCATATTTATATTTTTTTTAATATAAAAACAAACAATGTGCTATTATATTCTAAAATACAAGTGTGCAACCTAAGAGGGGGGTGAATTGGTATTTTAAAAATTATCCTAACAAATCCACACAAAAATTCAATCTAATGCCTTAATAAAATTAAAAGCAATAAGTTCAATAACAACACAATAATAAATGAGTAAGAGAGAAGAGAAACAAACACACGAAATTTTATATGGTTCGGCAATCCCCGCCCACGTCCACGCCTCAAAGCGATCCAAGCTTGAGGTTTTCACTATTCAAGCCTTCCAAGGCTTAAAGTACTTACAATTGATTTTAAGGTGTTAATGAACCTTTACAACAAAGAGATTATATCTCAATCTCTTCACTCAAGTGTCTCACACACTCAAACACTCACAATTGAGAAGATGAAATGAAAATTACAACAAAAACACTCTTAAAAGGGTAGATGAACAAATTTAAGAACAAAGATGACTCAAGGATCTATGATTCACGAATTGAGAGCTCAAGATATGTTGTATGACTTTTGTTTTTGCTTGCTGGGAAACTTGAAAATGAATTGGATTTGAGTTTTTATAGTTGGAGCTAAAAAACTAGCTGTTATTCACTTTTTGTTCATAACCAGCTTACCGTTTATGGAATCCAGTTAGCCGCTTAAATGTTACCGTTAAGGTAAAAATTTGAATTTCACAACATTTGGCATGCCGTTTACGATAACCGGATAGCCGTTTATACTCTAGAAGCTTTCTGATTGGTAACCGGATAACCACTTACAAAATCCGGATAGTCGTTTTCCATCCGGAGAGTTTCTGCCCAATATCCAACTAGCCACTTGTCATATCCGGTTAGCCGCTTGCTACAGTAACTTCTACGGTAAACTATTTTCTAAAATTGTAATCTTATCCTAAAACTTTCTATAACTGTATTATAGCTCAAAACGTTATGAAACTATATAAATAGGTCCAATTTTAGAATTTTTAAATAATACTTTGTGAATCCCAAAACTTTCTACAATTATGATAAAGCCCAAACTTATAGAAATTATAGTATGGCCCAAATCGATTTAAATATTTTCAAATTAACCCAAATCCAGAATTCAAAATAATTCTTGTTAAAATCAATATTTTTCATTTTAGCCAATTCTTGAAAAACTAACTAATTTTACAAAAATATTTTCTCGTAATAAAAGCACAATGTGTAAATATTTGTTTATCCAAAATATGTGTTTTGTTATCATCAAAATCAATAGTAATAGTCATATAGGCTAACATATTCCTATATAGATTTTAGATTAAATATATATATATATATATATATATATATTCCTATCTTAGTCTCTGAAGTGCTTTTTTTTTAGATTATAGTAATGATAGAGCTACAAACTCTTATACAAATTTACTTTATATAAACTGATATGGCATAAATACATTGGTTGAATAAAAATAAAAAATTATAAAAATAAATTATATGGGTCAAGAGCTATTAATTTCATCCAAATAATGTATTTATGGCACACCACTTTGTGGAGAATAAGTTTGTACAAAAATTTATAGTTTTCTTAATTATAAACTATTAAATCTCATATTTAAATAGATGAAATCTTTTGTATTGGCAACAAGAAGTTCAAATTCTAGTTACATGGTTGGGGAAGAAATTAGTTGTCGTTAGACTAAATATATATATGTATGTATGTACGTGTGTGTGTGTGTGTGTATTATAATAAAGTAAAGTAACTTCATGAGTTTCATTTATGGCAAATTCACTGATTTTCTCAATTTTAAAACTCAATAAATGTATTATTTTTTAGAATAAAAATATTTGTATATTATCTTAGTTAATTTTATTAATTTTATTTTTTAAAACAATAAAAGGTAGGTAAAATTCAATTAAATTTTAAATTTATTATTTCTCTTTAAAATTTAAATTCGAAGGACCTGTTAAATAAAATTATTTAAAAATCAAGCCAGTGGGACAGTAACTTATAAATTACGAGAATCACGTGTCAGCGTCAATTCCTTCGTGGTTTTCTCTCGGCCTTTTTTCCAAATCACGTGTAGTTTTGTCGTCACTTATGACCCGATGGGCGAACTTTCTTTCTCTTTCTTCTTTTAGATTTGCCGGGTTTCTTGTGGTTTTATTTTGTCGACACTCGACGGGTAGTCTGATTCCTCCAAAGTCAAGATGTTGATTGGTTCGGATAACCTGACGACTGTAATGAGCTCAAAATGTGTGCTGAGTTGCACTAGATTCGTAAATCATACGTCACTGATCATGAAAGATCCTCTTCCACGTCATCGACGCGACATCGCCCAATAGTTTAAACCCACTAGAAGGCCGACTTTTTATTTTCTACCCCTCTGAAACATAAAAACTTCAGTATTGCCACCATGTTAATATTCTTTAATTTCTTTTTCTTTTTTTTTTTCAATCAACTTTTCAGATCTTGCACAACGAAAATATAGGATTTCGCCATAAATAATACAATTGGAATACAATCTTAATCTGTGTTACCAATTTTTTTTTTTTTTGGCATAACATAATATGCGTTAATAAATAATCATGTGGGATCGGAGTATGTCACTTTATAAATTTTCTATTATTAACAACTAATGATTATTTAAAAAAAAAAAACTACTAGTGACTTATCACATTTTTGTATTTTAATTTAAGTTAAGATAGAAATTTTCATTGATTTATCTATCCTATTTTGAGAAATTTATTGAGTTTTATATTGCGATTACAATTTCATTCATGTTTGGCAACTGAGAAGAAATTTCTAAGGATGATTAAACTAGAAAATTAAAGGCTTTTTCATCGCGTAGGGTTGACTGTTGATGGTCTCCTAACAAGACTGCCGTGCATTTATGCTTTTGCCTGAAAGGATAAAAAGATTTTTCCATTCAAAGCCCCGTCAACTTCGTCTGATGTTCGATGAATCGAATCATAGCCTGGACGAAAATTATTATCATTATTATTTTTTTTCCTGAAGGCAGATTATTGGTTTCAATTTTAATATACTTGAATCTATCATCGAATCACGTTATATGACATTAATTTAGATAAAATTATTTGCACAAATATTTGTGATTCTAGAATTATTTTGCCACTAATCATTTAAAAATAAATACATTATTGGCAAGAATTCAGTTGATAGAAAGTATAGATGGGAGCTTTATGAATGACGTGCATATATCTAATATAGAGTGAATTTTAGATCCAAGATCCTGTTCTTCATAAAATTGGAAAACTCTATTTACAACATTATAAATTGATTTTTTTAATGCATTTACCAAAAAAAAAAAGAAAGAAAAGAAATTACAATTTTATAGGATTGTAGACACGGGATCATGGACTGAAAAGTTTTTCGTGAAATAAGTAACGGAAGTAAAATCAAAATTCTAGCTAAAAGTTATTCTATACCACCCACCCACCCACCAGCCTAAAGATAAAAAGTTAAAAAGGAAACCATAGGCATCCATTCATCAGCCTCATTCCTCTCACCTTCATGGCTTCACGTTGCGTAATGAGAAAATTCCAAATACCCCACCTGTGCTAAAATTCCAAACATAAGCTCAACTCTAGAGCCATTTAACTCAAACATCAGCCACCCGAATCCTATAGAATCAGAGCGCGCGACACCCATAAAACCAAAAGAAATAGCCGATCAAAGAAGCCATGTTTCCGGCCTCCCAAATTGAGCTACCATTTAATGAAAATGATTCACAAGACATGGTCATATACCAAGTCATAAATGAATCGACGGCCCAAAATATTTCATTCATGCCTCAAAGAAGCGAAGCTCACGCATCAAACATGCTTGAACCGAGACGGACCCTAAGCAAGAAGCACTACAGAGGCGTGAGGCGTCGGCCATGGGGCAAATTCGCGGCTGAGATTCGAGACTCAGCCAGACGTGGCCAACGGATATGGCTGGGCACGTTTGAAACAGCAGAAGAGGCTGCCCTGGCTTACGATAGAGCTGCTTTTCGGATGCGTGGTGCTAAGGCTTTGCTTAATTTTCCGGCCGAAGTGGTTGATGCTTCGTGTCCATCATCTTCGGCATCGCTTGAAAAATCGAAAGTAAATTTGAGCTCAGTATTGGAGAACAATCCGGAGTTGAGTGGCAGTAGCTCCAGCACGGTTTCATCTGGGACTCAGAGATCGGAATCGGGGTAATTAAGGAGTCAAAGTGCTAGTACTATTGGGGCAAGATTAATTGCTTGGACTAGCTGTTGAAATAATTTTCAGACTAGTGATTATAGGTATGAACTATGAATCATCTAGTTAACTATTAATTAAATTAATTGTCAAGCAGAGAGGCATGAAGAAACATTCCCAATTTAGTTATTCAAGAATTTAGATGCGTGAAAGTTTTTTAACATTGTGCCTATATAATTTAGTGCTTTTTTGGTTTTTGGTGTGCAATTTCAAGTCCATTTACTTTAAATCCTAAACGCTTGACTTGAGGAGATGTATGGATTCATTCGTTGTGTTATGCTAACTGCAAATTGCAAGAAGTAATGTGTGAATTAATTATTAGAACTATCGGTTCATCCAGTTAATAGTATGAGTAGGCAAGGGGAAATCATGGCCAGCTGATCGATTCATGAGAAAGTAAAACAATAATATTAGGTCCAACTCAACGAAAATTAGTGTGATTTTTTTCTTCTAACATGACGGTTGCCTTCCGCGAAATGGTCCAAGAAAATTTGGTTGGTGAATCAATATAAACCTTGTATTTGGTTTAACGTTATTGCAAATCAAATTTGACCAAAATTTTTTGCGATGATCAAATCCAACTTGGGGTCGTCTATTCCGGATCTTATCTCTCGGTTTACAAGTCTTCAACTTGGTCCCGTGTTCACACAGAGTCAAATTTAATAATAAACGTTTATTTTGCGACGACCCACCAGAAGAGCCAAAACGAAAGTCGGTGGTATCTGTCTTTAAAATACAACGTTTCCCAGACATAATACGAATATCTACAGAGATAGAATTAATAAACTTGATTTTTCTAGGTGATCTGTTGGAGAAGGGGCCAAAAGTGAACGTGCACCAGAAAGGAAAGTAGGACGAGGGTCGTTTGCAGATTTAATTCGAACCTGAACGACTCGTCGTTTATATTGTTCTACAATGCACGCAACTTCTCGGCTCTCTAGTAATTACTTGGTTTTAAATAAGAATACATATAATATGTTCATAGCTTTATCCACGTGCAAGCTACGCTGATCTTAATCTAAATAATTACTTGGCTCTCTAGTTATTTATTGTTATTATCTTTCATTCCATGCTGTGCTGTCCGGCCAGACCATTCAGAGTTAAAAGACTAAAATATTCACGCGCAATAAAAATATTAAAAATGATTTATTTTGTTCTAGTCGAGATACTGTGGGTATGTTTAGGATTGCCTTGGCTTCCCAAATAATTAATTCCTATAAACATTCTCAAATAATTAACTTTTCTAATAATTTTAAGCTGTCTGGTAATTGGTAAATCAAGATTACGAGAGAATCATTTTTTAAATAATTCGTGATGCATTGTTTGGTAATTAATCATAAATTATATTATTTTATAGATACAATGATCAAAATGGAGATTTAACTATGGTGCAACTCTAGTACCATACTATAATTGCACATAACTATTAAATTTAATTACTTAATCATTGGTTCTCTCTAAGTAGTTGGATCAACCGTACCACAACTGCACCTAGTTGGATCCTCAAAATGGTACAAAATTACTATGATAATAAAAATTTTAATCATTTTTTATTACTAAATTAAATTCATACAAATCAAATTCTAATTAAAAAAATATTTTTAATGAAGCAAATTAATGTTTTTAAATTGATAAAAAAAAAAGATACCAGAAAACTTTGTTGTTATTGCCGGCCACCGCGCCGCCGCCGTCTCCGCCGCCGTCGCCGGAGAATATAGTAACCTTCCTGTGTCACGGCCATCACTATTAGATCATATATTTCTCGATCTACGTATTGGTCGTGTTCTCGTTGAAAGAAAAAGTTACGACAGATGTTCACGTACCACCAAAAGACAGGCAGCCACCAGTTGCTTTAGGTGCGTGTCGCTCCTCCGTTTAGTTTCATCCGATGAAAAAACTATCACTGTATAGATCGAGAAATTCTCGATATGATAATATACGGTATGTCGTCGTAAGGTTAGTATCACCGGCGACGACGACGTCAATGCGGTGGGCAGCGGTAGTTTCAATTCACTGGCGGTTGTTTTTTTTTATTTTTTATATATTTTGCTTGATTTTTAAAATTTAAATATTATTTATTGTTTAAATTTGTAAGAATGATATTTTTGTAAATGTTTAATTTCTTCAAGGGCAACCTTGGCATTCTACCTTACCAAGACAAATTATCACCTAATTAGATTTTAAAAGACGACTATTTCCTACTTCTAAGAATCAATACAAAAAATAATTATTTAAGAAACATATTGCTTAATAATGACTTTTAAATTAGTTTACCAAACATATTATGGTGTTAGATTGTTAAATAATTACTTATTTAACAATCTAAAGTAATCTCAAATAGGAGTCGGCAAATAATTTAAAATACTGACTAGACAATTAAAGAGGGAGGTGAATTAAAATTTTAAAAATTTAAATAACTAAAACTTAATGCAATTTAAACTAAGTAATTAAAATTGAAATAAATAAAATAATGTGCAATGAAAAATAAGAGATAGGGTAAGAGAGAGCAAGCACATTATTTTTACGTGATTCTGCCAATCGCATGTCTCAGGCTTCAAGCTCATCTAAGCCATGATTTTACTTAAGCAGTTTCGCTCAACAACTCTTTCAATTGACTTTCAAAGTGTCAGTAGATCTTTACAACTAGATATTATCTCCAATCTCTTAACACAAATATATCACAACATTTACAATTACTTAAAAATCAAGATTACATTACAATCACTCAAAATTTATGATTACAAATGAATTGTCTTTCACATAACGTGTTTGATTACAAATAAAAGCTAAATGTGTGAATGAATGAAACAAAAATAATTTTAAATCTCAATAATGGTTGTATACTCAGTAACAAGCTCAATAATATTTGAATTTGATTAAGCTATTTTATAGTTGTAGTTGAAAATTAACTATTATTGACTTTCCGCACGAAATTGGATTATCGTTTAGCCTTTATTGGATCCCCATTTTGACTTGAGCAAATGACCGTTGTGCTATAATTTCAAATTGTCGGATCATCATTTTCTAAATATTAGTTTACCGTCAATGTCCAAAAGCTAATATTCAATTCTATTTGACGTCGGCTAGCCATTATCTCATAAACAGTTAGCCGTTTGATATAGTGAAACTATTTTATAAAATTATAATTTTACCTTAAAACTTTCTATAATTATACTATGGCTCAAATGTTCATAAAATTTTACAAATAAGTTTATTTCCAGAGTTTTGAGGCAATACTAGTTGATTTCAAAGTTTTCAAAACTTTTTCAACTAGACTTGAACTTGAAAAACAACTAATTTCTTGAAATCACTTTTCCTTTTAAGTATAAAACCTTTGTTTTATTAAAATAATGATTTATTTAAAGAGGAGGGCTACCTTACAGCTGCTGTAAGGTACAACACTCTCAAATACATGAAAAATAATTTTAGTTTTTAAAAATTTAATTATTTATAATCATGTTTGTCATCGTTAAAATCATCATTATAGACACAAACATGTCAACACAACTTGATCTGATCTAATCTGTATTGAAAATTTGAGTTAAAATTAAATTCAAATGAAAAATCTGATTTGATTGGGTGGGATTCTGTCTAACCCGATCAGAATGCCTTCGAATCAAGTTAAACTCAATCCAATTCAAAAAACCAATCGGGTTAGACCACAATTAAAAAAATTATTAAAACAAAAAAAAAATCTAAAACCTAAATACCTAATCGATTAAGCCTAAAACCACACAAACAGAGCTCACACCACGTCCCGCGCCTAGTTTCGACCACAAGGCGGCAGCACCGACGTGAACCAGGCAGTCACCAAGGCAATGCACACGCACACACATATCCAATGACTAACGCCAGCTGCCGCTGCAATGTGAAGCCAGTCCACTGCGACACGCCGACGTGACCTACTACAGCTTCTTCCATCATGACCATTGCTGCAGCTTGCTCCACCGACCACCACCTTTTTCGATCCAAATCTAGTGACTTTTTTATGGTATACTTATATTACATTAAATAATTAATTATGAATTTTCGTTGTATCATTTGTATTATATGATATGTGCAATGTATGATCGTGATGTGATGTAACTGTCTGATACTTATTATTTTCAATTTGAAAAGCATTATAATTCAGATACTTTTGCTCTATTCCGTGCATTCCTTTTACCCATCATAATTCATACATAACCATTATAATTGAGATAATTTTTTATCTGATCCGTCGATCATTGAAATACAAAGATTGTGTTTGGACAACTTTTTGTCAACTTGATTAACTCAATATCAGTATTGCATATTTCTTTGCTCCTAAATGAACAAATATTACAAATGTAATGAAATGTAATGTTATTGATGAATATAATTTATATATATATTTTACCCTTAATTATTTAATTATTATTTATTATTTTAATTAATTGAATTGTTTTGTTGAATAGGAAATTAATTGAAGATTATTGATAAAAAGGAATATAGAAGCTTAATTTTAGAAGTATTAAAGAGTAATTGATTTGGGAGACATACATGCACATGAAGATAAAGAAGATCAAGTGATGTTTGGGACCCACACTTGACTTTCATAATTGAAAATTGAGTCCTAATGCAAATCTAAATGGAAGGCATTGCAAAATATGGAAAGCAATTAATTTGCCATGAATGAGAATTACAATCCTTCAAGGATTCGGCCAGGGAGCAATTCGTAAAGCAAAAAGCCGCCAGGGAGAGAAGGAGAGCAGACGCAAGGCAGAGGAGAAGAGCGGCAGCAGCAGTAATGCAATCCCATGGCTGGTTTTATTTTATTTGTTGCTCTCAATTCAAGTATGTCTAGCTAAATTTCTTATACTGAGGTTAAGGATGAAACCCTATTCAATGAAATAATTATCTTTTTATTTAATTAGTTTCATATATGTGTGCTTTAATATTTATGGTTTTTGTTTCACATGATTAATTGGATGTTGTTAAATCTTTTCACCAATTCTGTCATGTATTATTGATTGTTAAGATTCATATTTGACTAAATCTATGCTTGGATCTATAAATTTTATACATGATTATCTTTGATTTTGTGTTTTTCATTAAATTGTTTACACAGAGTGCTTATGAAAATTTTGACTATTTGTTATTCAATATGTTTACATGGGATTCTTAGATGTCATACATTAAGCAGAAAAAGAACCTACACAAGATTAATTTTATTTGAGCTTAATTGTTATATCCATGAGATGACATAGATTGATTTCGAGTTGTCACTCTAAAATTGGGGATTAATTAATAATTAGATAGTTACTAGTTGAATAGTGGTGGATTCTGAAACCTTGATAATCTTTGTCTTATTGAATTCTCATTTGCTTTAATTATTTTCTTATTTTAATTTGTTTAATTTCTTTTAAAATTCAATTTGCTCAACTAGGTTAGGATTAATATTAATTTTAGATTTAAATTGGACTTTTCAATTTATAACAATCCATGTGGGTTCGACCTCGTTACCACTACTCTATCTCTAGATTCGTGCCCTTGCGAGTATATTAAAATTTTCACAACAGTTATGCCAACTAATCCTCTTCTTGCCTAACAAATAATGCCCAACTACAAAATAAATCAACAATAATCAATGCCATGAAGTTCCTATATTAATTGACAGTAGTGTATGTGTGTGTGTACGCTCGAGAAGTAAAATCTGATCAACTCTGGAAACGTTTCATGCTGCTACCTCTCCTTTTAAATTGTTTTCATAAAGAAGATAGCAAACTGTCCAAATATTCACTGCCCAAGTCCTGAAACTCAAGCACGT
Organism: Citropsis articulata; assembly: GCA_030449925.1. Taxonomy (NCBI): domain Eukaryota; kingdom Viridiplantae; phylum Streptophyta; class Magnoliopsida; order Sapindales; family Rutaceae; genus Citropsis; species Citropsis articulata. The sequence goes on from JASUUH010000046.1 coordinate 1,335,947, forward strand.
CCAATTCATGGCCAAATGCACTTTCCATGCTGGCCGTTCTCTTTATTGGAGTTCCGGGCTCATCAATCATCGTATAACTCGTAGCATCAATATTTTGGTATTCCCACTCTCTCGATGCTCTCTTTCGATTTCCAGAGCTAGAAATGTTATCATTCTCTTGAGAAATGGTCATCATACTCAAATCATTGAATCCGGTTCCTGAAAATTCAGTAGCCATAGCATGATTAACAACTTCCTCAAGTGGGAAATTAAGGTGTGCCTTGGGACCTCTAATTCTTAAAGCAGCCTTGTCATAAGCCAAAGCAGCTTCCTCAGCTGTGTCAAAAGTTCCAAGCCAAACTCGGGCACCTTTCCTCGACGAATCCCTTATCTCCGCAGCATACTTACCCCATGGACGCCTCCTCACTCCTCGATAGTGTCGCGTAGGTGTAGCCACATTCTCCACTCTCATAGCATTCATTTTATTAGGTCCTGGTTCGGCACTACTGGTAGTGTTACTATTAATACGGAAAATCTTGGAATCATCACCATCAGTATTACATTTATAGGATTCCTTGGCTGTAGGGATAATTCCATCGAGTAGTTCCTCCCAAGCCTCAGCTCCCATCGAAATCCATCTCCCAAGACTTGGTAGCCTTTCTAGGATATCACCTGAGCCATCAAGACTTGGCATTTCTTCCCATGATGATGATTTTGAAAATTCCGATGCGCCGCTTGTTCCTGAACTTTGGATTCTTCCGTCTTCACTACTACCAATGAAGTTCGCCCATACATTCTCTAATATTGATTCGGGTGCTGCATCATGATCATTTTGTTGTGTAGCCATGTTACCGTGACACATCTCTCTCTCTCTATCCCTAATAATTAATTTCTTAGATCTTAGATTAGAGGATGTTTTCAGTTGGGAAATATTCGTATATATAAAGCTTAGTTAGACGCGTACTTTTAACAATTCCTCTATGGATTTTATTATACACAATGAATGGACACCCAGTTGGAAACTTGTGCTTCAATTCATTAACCAGCTAAATTAATGGAGGACAGTTCGATTTTGAACATTGAGAATGAGGTTGTTAGTTGACTTGTGTAACGATTATAATCATTTGCGCTGCTAAATTGTATATAGATGCCATGTATATTGTATATAATATCGTAACCCTTCCTTTAATTCATAATCAATTGAAGAAAAAACAACGAATTAAGGAAATGTATAACTGGCTGGCTAGAATATGCATGATTCGTCAGAGACTTATTGACTTTGTATTTGGACATTCGTATTTCAATTTATCTCCATTAAGTGAATTTTCCAAAAGATAATAATTCCTATGTCTTCCATTTGAAGAAAAAAAAAAGGGAAAAATAGGAGGGACACATATCCTCATGTCAAAGGTTTGCTTAAAACAACCTGAGACCATAACAAAAAAACGATGAAAAGACTTGCTTGCATCGTTTTCTCATTTTAATTTATTGATTTAAGGGTTAATTTCATAGTACCCCTATTAAATTGGCTGTCTTCAAATCACTCTATTATTTTTTTAAATCATAATTTATTTCTATTTTCGTTAAGAATGAAAAAAAAAAAATTAATCAACTGGTTGCTATTTTTCTTACCTTTTAAACAGAAATGAGAATAGCATGAGATTTTCAAAAATAAAGAAAATAATAATTTTAAAAAAATCAATTCACAATGAGATAATATGAAATTTACCAACGTTATAAAGGGGCATGAATTAATAAAAATTTAGCCTCATGCATTAAGTTGAAAGAATGAAGATAATTAGGGCCTGTTTGGTATTGTTTCCGAATTTGTATTTTCTGAGAATAAAAATAAAAATGAAAATGGCATTTTACAGTTGCTGTATTTCGAATTTAAATATGCGTTTGGTATCATTTTTTGTATCCTGTATTTTAAAATTGAAAACAGTAATATGCGTTTGGTAGATAAAGTTGAAAATGATCAAAACAGAGAATATGTGTTTGGTAATATTTTTTTCAAAAACAGTTTTTACTAAGTATTTACATTATACTTATAAAATAATTATTTGATTAATACATACACAAATACAACAAAATAACATAAACAAATTTATTATAAAAAAAATTATATGATGATAAAATTTTAAAATTAATATTAATTAAAAAAAAAATTTGACATTGTCATTGTCATTATTTTACAACACATGATTTAAAGAAAATAATTATAAAAAAATTACATGAAAGACATTAGGGGTGGGCATCGGATCGGATTCGAATAGATCCGATCCGATCCGAACGAATTTAGATCGGATTCGGATTTACCTTCAAATCCGATCGGATGAAATTTATGCAATCCAATCGGATTTGGTTCGGATCGGATCGGATTCGGATCAATCCGAATTATCCGATCGGATATACACAGTAAACCAAAAAAAACTAAAAAATTAAAAAATAAAATGATTGACTAACTTAATTCGGTACGACAGTATTTCACCACTCTAACGGCAATTTTTTTTTTTTTTTTTACGAGCAATGATTGTTCTTCAAATTGATCATAAATCATCTTCTTGTATTAAACATTCATCTTCGATGACAAAATCAAATGAAATCATGGTGAATGTCCTCTTCTCTCTTGATCATGTATTATGGTTTTCTCGAAATCTCCAATGCTTCTCTATTTGCCCAAATCATCTGTTCGAAATTTCTTCCAGCTCACAAGAAGTTGCAATTCATCTTCTTCTTCCTGTGCTAAGTAACTAATCCATTTTGAAGCACTCTTCCCCACTTTTGTTGGACATTGAGTCCTCTGCTCTCCATCTTCTGTCATGTAATCATTCCATTTTGAAGCAGCCTTGGCCACTTTTTTCTGGCAAGTTTTCCTAGGCTCGATGTCATCTGGAGTCAAGTAATTCTTCTCTTTTGAAGGACCCATTGCCTTTGTTGGCCATTGACTCCTCTGCTGCCCATCACCATCCTCTGTCAAGTAGCCGTTCCATTTTAAAGCAGCCTTGGCAACTTTTTCTTGGTAACTCCACTTGTTGCCGCTCTTCTTCTGCTGCTTCACCTGCATCATCCAACACTCGCAGCATTGAACCGCAATGAACATCCTGCTCCCCATCGTATTCTGCTTTTCGCCGCACCACAGCCCTCAGCACCACTCAACGGCAGTTCACTCACTCTCAATTCTCAGATCTCAATCAGAAAATCACAACCAACACCAGGCAATCACAACTCAATTCTCAAATCAGACAATCACAACTCAAACAAACGACACAACCACCACCAGGCACCACCGCACCAGCCAAGCAAAAGCAAAACACCAGAACCAGCAACCAGCCTCATCCCGTCATCGATCTTCAACCCATTAACCCACGCGCGACCCATCCAACAACCACGCCACTGTCAGGACTCAGCACAGCCTTATTCGCCGAGTGAACGAAACCCAGCTGCCGCCGACCCGCCGACTGAACGAAACCCAGCCGAGTGAACGAAATCTAACGACCACGCCGGTGGGCTGATCGATTTCGAGCGAAACCCAGTTAATCGACCCAAACCCAGCTGCTTCTTCAACCGTTGATCATGTCCAGCCGGCCAGTCACCACGCCGGACGTCACCACAGGGAAGAGAGAGCTGTAACGAGAGGGGAGAGTTAAGATCGGGGACTTTGGGGGCTGTTGATGAAGAGTAACGAGAGTGGAAATGTTTGAGATTTGATTCAGAAGTTATTTTTTAGTTTAAACTGTAATTCAATGGAAACAGCTCAAACACGTTTTTGATTTTATAACGGTGTAATGAAATCTGATTTCTCTATTTTCTAATTTATTTTTAAGTTTAGCCCACCAAACGTGTTTTTTAACTGTATTTATAAAACAAAAACGAAAATAAAGGTTTAAAAACGGTACCAAACGGCCCCTTAGTTGTTAGCGGCAATAACAGTAAACTTAAGAGCCATTGTACAAATCACGTTTGACCCATTGTTCAAGTTACTTCATTCTCAAGGATAAAGTTTGTGTGATATTAATAAAAAAGTGGAATAGCCTTTTGAATGTTACTTTGAAGACACAGTCCACTGTTTCAAATCCTTGTTCGCCCGGATGATCAAAATAACATAAAAAAGTGTGCAACTGCATATGATCATCTTGATTTTAACAATTTTTCAAAGAATTGTCAATTAAATTTTTAGAAGTGATCGTGAGCTCGCAATGAATGGTCAGTGGTCCCGTAAAGGGCAAAAAAAAAAAAAGACGTTGGGTTTGCATCTTTCAAAGAAAAAATTCATTCTTAAATGGGTTAATTTCTGCGGTGAATGTACAATAGAAAGACTGTTAAAATAACCCTGTAATCTTCATTATTTGATATTTCTATTAATTTATGTTATTATTACGTAGTCTAAAAATCTACAAGGTAATACGGCTGGGCGCTGAGCGGGGCATCGGTTTCTTGCCACCCAAGAATTGCCACCTTGCAGATTGGAATAGATAGATTGAAAAATGTGGGACGTTTTATATTGTAATAAAAGTGTCACACGCTTCTTCATAAACAATAAAATCCACCACAACTAAAGGCGAGATTTCCAAGTTTTAAAATCAAAGCAAGGTGGAGTTTTATTCAAATAACTTGATAACTTGATAACTTGATCTGTATTCAATGCATTGAAGAATGAAGATAGAGACTTCGCTATAAAACTTGTACAATAAATCATCATCAGCGAATTAACTCGCTTGATTTATCTAAAACGTTTGACTTTAATTTTAATCACTTTTGCTTCTATTCAGAGTAAAACGAGCTCATTAACTGGCAATGTGTCACAAGTTTATTATGTGCCTTTATAAGAATGAGTATGCATATGGAAGAACTTGTACATAGTATATGTCTATTGGGATGCCGTTTTCGGAGTAGTATTAAGCTTGTCTAGTTAGAGAATAAGAATAAATATTATGCCTATATCATTATATGACTCTTTAACATTGTTTGAATCGTTTAAATCGTTATTAGCTGATGAATGCAGTAATTGTTTTGTGGGCTACTAAGGATTTGATCCTGCTATGTGGTAACCTAAGATGGTGAGATATTGGATGCTTGGACTTCTAAACATGAATGTCACATTGGGTTTCAAATAATGTTACGAGCGTGACCCGGTATCTTGAAATTAATTATAGCATTGAAAGCAAACGAAAGCAAGTATTAATTTGTAAATCAGAGTCATCTGCCGACAGTTCTGTTCTAGCTATAAGCATTCAATCAAATATAAACGTGGATTTTGCTTATCTAAAACATTTATTGCTTGCGTGAGCTTCGTCATTAAAGTAGAGACATAATTCATATCGTCATCATATTGACAAATCAAATCTTGCCCCTTCGATGAAATTGACTGCCCCAATATACAAAAACATTAATGAAAAGTGGTAAAGTATAACGCCGATAGAAAGGGTACTTACTCTTAATATAATTTGTTAATTGATTGAACAAATTGATAGTAATCTGTCAAAGAAAAAAGTCCAAATTAATATAATTACTCAGAGAATAATAATTGCACATTTATAAGCCCTTATTTGTGGGCTGCAACGATTTGCTTTGCTTTGGAAAGGAGTGGCCAATATTGCGAACCAGTAATTCATATCACAATTTGTACACTCAGTTTCTCAAAGAAGCACACATATTTCTTGAAGGATTAATTGAATTAGTTGTTCCATTGCTGTCGCTCTCCTTTCTGCTGATCATTACATTGTTTAATTTGCAAATTATTAATCACTTGGCAATTTAACTAATTGATGCAGCTTGCTAAAATAAATAAATAAAATAAAAATCGATGCAACTCTTTCATTAGCTTTTTCAAGTCCTGTTACATTCTGTAATTTGCTTTTGCCATACGCGAACTCGTGGCCCAGCAGAATGTATAATTCCAGCTAGGGGACATTCTGCTACATTCTGTAATTTGCTTTTGTCATACGATCAATTCTTTTCTTATTTGCTACCATGCTTGCCCTTGTGGTTCTCATCTTTAATTTCAAGAAATGTTATTGATATAGCTTAAATAAGCTCGTGGTCTATGATCATCTTGATTTTGTTGTATGGTCTGGAAGTAAGGTCCAAAAATATATTGAGGTATTGATATAGCTTAAATAAGCTCCTATTGCAATATTGACTATGAATGTTGTTTTGTTAGGCAGCGAATCTGAACTTAAACAATAACGATATCTCCGGCAAATAGAGATGTGGGAGCAGAGTACTTAAAGTAAATAATAGAGAGCTAACAACTTGATATTAATCTTTTAAGATTGTTATAACCTAGAAAATGTAATTAGGAAAATGTAAGAAAATAATTTTTTAAAAAATGAATATGTAAATATGTTTGGAAACTATGTTAGGAAATGTTTCTTGAAATGAACCTGTAAGTATTTTTTGGAAGAGTTTTGAAGATGTTTTCTCAAAAATGTTTCCTCAAAATTGTTACCAGAAGAATAAAGAAAAGGTTTTCTTGAAAATTTATTTTTGGGGAAATTTTCAAACTGCATCTAAAAATATATTTTTTTCTTAAGAGAAAATTTGATTTTGAAAATGTACTTAATTCACTTTTAATTTTTTCTTCGATTACATAACTACAACGATGGATGCTTGAATGAATTGTGAAGTTTGCTACTTATAGGCTTCATTTACATTTATTTTAATGCATGCTTTACATAAATTATTAATGCATGTTTAACATTAATTCCAATGCGTGTTTTACATTAAATATCAATACATGCTGTAAATTAATTTATGCATGTTTTGCATTAAATATGAATGCATACTTTATATTAATTCTAATGCACGCTTTATATTAAATTTCAATGCATGTTTTGTTCATAGATTTAATCTACATGCATCTCACATTGTCAACCATATTCATTCAATCGTGATACATAGCCGTCAAAGTAAGCCTCTTTAGCCAATAGTTATCTACTAACTCTTTAACAAATAAATAAATAAATAAATAAATAATAGTTATCTAAAACAAATAAATAGTCTGTGCATGTAAATTAGCACTCTATGTATGTGATTTAGGATTTAGTGTTTTAAACTATACTTATTATTACTAATATCATTATTATTATCATCATTACTACTACTACTACTACTATTATTACTATTACTATTATTATTATTAAAATCAAAACCCATGCTCTTCATTAGTAACTAAATACACGCATCTCTACTCTTGAAACTACTATTATTTTAGATCCGATTGTTAAAAAAGAAAAATACAAACTAGTTGCATCGTCGTAGTTGGATCCAATTTTGAATTTAGAAAAGAATGTAAGTGTCAATAACTTTGTCTATAAAATTTGAATTTCAGAACTCTATCACGTTTGTTTGATTAGGAGTAAATTTTTTAATTAATCATTTAAAAAAAATTCTGTATAAATTATTTTTTTGAAAGATTATAAGTTGTTTTAATTATTATATTAACATATTTTTTAATCAATTTACATTGTCTAGAGACACGCAACATTTTTATTGAAAATATTCCATCCAAGAAAGCCATATAGATCGTTTACCATAAAAAATGCATAAAACTTTCAATTATCCAGGAAATAAAGTAATTTCAATTACACCTGTTCCCCTCCAAAGCTATTGCATAACAGTCTGTGACTTTTGAGAATTCTACGAATTGAATTTGAGCGTATACCTGTAAAAGAGACTCTAACGCTTAAGCTACAATTTATCTTTAAAAGAGTTTTTGAGTAAGGAAGAACCTAAAAATTCCTGGTAATTATTAATGAAATATGCTTTTTTTTTTTTTTGATAGAAAAGAACAACTTTCATTAAATCAATTTATGAATACAGACAAAATTTGGGGGGGAAAGGAGTCCCGCCAAACACAATTCTCACCACTAACCACTGCTATTTTGGCTAGGGCGTGAGCAATTCCATTACTTTCTCTTGGAATGTGCTGTATTTTGAGCAAGTTTCCTTCCTTTAGCATTTCGCTTTGGATATCTTCATTAAGAATTTCAAGTGATTGTCATTCTTATTATTCAACAAGGTCCAAACTTTACAATCCGTTTGAATGGTCAAAGAGTCAAACCCATGTTAATGGCCATGAATACCCCATTTCTATTACTGCGATTCCACCACATCTCCAAAGAAAATTGCTTAATTCTTTGCCACAATGTTTTTATCACCCTCTCTAATCATCACTCCTAACCCTCCTTTGTGCGCCTCTCTGTTAATAGCTGCATCTACATTCACCGTGAAGTGTCTTTGGGTCAGATTTTGCATTCTTGAGAAATCCTCTGAGTATGCTTGTGCTGCTCTTTTTGGTTTTGACATTTTGACTCTCTCATAAGCTTTCACTGTAGCTTCAGCTTTTGCAACCAAAAAATTTGGATCTTGAACTTTGCTCTCGAAAACAAATTGATTTCTTTCATGCCATGCTGTCCAACATAGTGCAATAATCATCTTCAGCTCCTCTTTGCTTCTCCTTCTCGCTATCTCATGCATTATGTCTAGCAAAACCAGATTATCGAGAGGCTGCAATTGTTCTTTGAACGGGGTCATTAATGAAATATGCTAAATGTCAGTTTCTCAATCCTTTTGGCCTCTATTTATAGACTAGAGGTACAGAGTTAGTAGGAGATTCTACTTTGGATCTAAATCTCCATCATCCATCTCCTTCATTTAATTTACACCGTTAGATTTGATAACTATTCTTGTTTGCATCTGACTTTCTCGCACGTGTTCTGCTAGTAATCACGTGTTGCATCATTGTTAATATTTTCGAATCTGTTTATCGTCAACTTTCTCCAATTCTTTCTGATAAATCATCATGTATTTATCGATTTCCATTATGGAGTTCACGTAAACCATATCCATACTAATTTCTAATGTGCAATTAGTATAAACTATAGCTGTATTGATTTTTAATATGGGATTAACGCATGTTATATATGTTATTTAAATTAACAATTTCAATGGACATGTGATGCAGTGTAAGGGGTTATATTTATATATTTTTGGCACTTACAACTATAATTTTGTCAAAGTGTAGGTAGTGTTAATGATTTGTTAATGTATGTTGTGAACTAATGACTTGCCTCATTTGACTGAAACAACCATCGCATGATTATGGCACATAATAACATCCAAATTCTTAAACCAAATTACATTTCCTTTCATGAGACCACGCTTAATTAAGGTTGATTTTGGCAAAAAGCAGTTGAGACCCTAAGACTACTAAGGAAACGTTTGTTGGTTTGGTCTCCAAACTACAGCAACCTAATAAATTAGAAATAGTGACGAAATCATCAGAAATTAGGGGAAAAAACAAAAGGCTAGAGAGGGTACTTTTGTCATTTAGAAATTCAACTTAGAAAAAAAAAAAAAAGGCCCAATGTGGAAGTGTAGCCTATAAAATGAGAGTTACTTCACTAATGATGATGATGATCGCTCACCAGTTCCTATTAAAAAAAGCAGTTATGGAACTGTATCATAAACGTTATAAACTGCTCCTTCTTCTTCTTCTTCGTCTCTTTCTCTGCATGCCATTCTTCAGTTCAGGAGCACAAGCTCTAAGGAAGCAAAGGGCTTGGAATAATTCGGTTTCAGCTATGTTTGTGTTCGGAGACTCAACTGTGGACCCTGGAAATAATAATTTCATTAGCACAGCATTTAGAAGCAATTTCCGTCCTTACGGACAAGATTTTGAGAATCAAACACCAACCGGAAGGTTCACAAATGGCCGGCTCGCTACTGATTTTATAGGTAAATTTTAAACTTATACAATATTGGAAAGCTAATTAATTTATTATCATTAATTTGCAGTTCAGAAGCCAAAATATGACCGAATTTTGGTTTATCGCAGCTTCTTATGTAGGCGTCAAAGAGTACTTGCCTCCTTATTTGGACCCAAATCTTAGCATGGAGGACCTTATGACTGGAGTTTGTTTTGCCTCTGCTGGCTCTGGATTTGACCCACTCACGCCCAGAATATCTGTCTCTCCCTGCACCTATCTCTTTACACACACACACACACACTAAAAAATGTGTGATGTTATATATTGATATCATAGATTGCTGCTGATAAGCAATGTTATTACATGTGTTTTTCCATTAATTTCAGAATGTTATTGACATGCCAAGGCAACTAGAGTATTTTAAGGAGTACAAAAGGAGAGTGGAATCAGCCATTGGAAAGCAAAACATGGAGCAACATATAAAGAGAGCTTTTTTCCTCATTAGTGCTGGGACAAATGACTTCATTGTCAATTATTTTGCTCTGCCAATTCGAAGAAAGACCTACACGCTCTCAGCTTACCAGCAGTTTCTCTTACAACAAGTTAAACACTTTTTGCAGGTAATTTGGCCCCCTCTTAATTTCCTAAATCGTTAATGTGTTAATTTAGTTGAAAGAAAACACAAAGTGAATGCAATTAGTAAAAATGAAGTATACGGGCCGCTTCATGATGTTGTCTTTCCACAGCTACCTTCTTGTCTCCTCTATTTATACACAATAATTTATTTCATATATATGTATAGAGACAAGTGTTATAGCAAGGTACTTTCTTGCGAACGAAAAGTTTCATTTAGCAAGCAAGGCTTCATCAGTTAGAGATATTAATTGAACATTAATGATTTGTGTTCCCTGGCCATTTGAGATTCAGAGGATAGAATTTGACCACATCCACATGCATGCAATAAATAGTGACATAGCATAAAGATTAATTGGATGGTGGTTGCTGCTGGATCCCAAACAACTGTCAGCATAAGCTGCTAACAATGATGTGGGTCTGGGTCTTTACAACTTTGTACTTGCTGCCTGCTGGATGGTAGTAATGCCGGTGAGAATATCCATCCCAACCGGCCTTGAGCACTCTAGTTACGGTTCCAAGGCTAATACCTTAAACTAATCCCAAAAAGAAATTGTCAAAATTCTCACACGAAATTAAAATCTACGTCATCAACAACAATAAAACTCATTAATTAATTATTCATAAAATTTAGCAAAATTCAATAACAACTACATCATATGTGTGTGGGTAGTGATAGGTTGTCGGTGATGGTGATGGTGATGGTGGCCACATCGGTGATGGAAATAGGTGATGAGTGAAGACAATGCTAGAGAGAGAAGGAACAAGAAAAATAATAATAAGGGATTAATTGAACAGTTGGGGCGGATGAAATAATAAGAGGGGTCGACTTATTCTCGAATTAATTCGTGGTGCCCCGGCTCACTGCTCTTCGGTCCATTGGCTAAGCCCAAACAAGCAATTAACTCCCCAGTAGAGTTCATGGGTTGCGGTGGCCCATGAGCGGCGCATTCGGATCAAGCTCGCCGTCTCAATCTTTAATTCTGATAGCTTAGTAACCTAATAAGTAATTAGCTATTGTTTGTGCGTTTAATAATATATTCATAATATTACAGGGTTTATGGGAAGAAGGAGCCAGAAAAATCGCAGTGTCGGGGCTGCCTCCAATGGGTTGCTTGCCTGCTGTTATCACCCTTAATTCCTACAATGCCCTTCTTCATCGTGGCTGCATAGAAAAGTACTCCTCCGTCGCCCGACAATTCAATTTAATGCTCCAAAATGAAGTGAATTCCATGCATTTTGGCACAGCCCATCTTGGTGCCAAAATCGACCTTCTTGACATATATGCACCGCTGGCTGACATGATCCAAGGCAACGGAAGACTTGGTAAGAATTTTCTTTAATTTGGCTAAAATTTCCGTGATTATTTGCAAATTTATTTATTATTAAAAAAATTCTTTTGAGTGGATTATATATATATATATATATATTTGGTAGGATTTGATGAGGTACATACTGGCTGTTGTGGGAGTGGATATTTGGAAGCGGGGTTTTTATGCAACCCAAAATCAATCGTGTGTGCAGACCCATCAAAATATGTGTTTTGGGATTCAATACATCCAACTGAGAAGACTTGCAACAACATCTTCAAGGCCTCTCGTTTTATCATAGACGACATAATTAGAGGCTAAATTGTGGTTTAATTATTAAAAGAAAATCCCAATGTTTAATAATGTTATGAGCTTTTAAAGTAATTGAATCAATTAATATTTGAAATATTTTATTTTTTAAAGTGTAGTTGGATATTGCATAGAGAAAAATGACTAAAATAGTTAAAATATTTAATGAAATTTACTTACATATATGAACATGTAAATATAAAGTAATATTTTAGTTACAGATCTTATATTTTGTTAAAGTAATGAACCCTTTGAAAGACAATAAAAACACATATTATAATATTCTACAACATCAAAATACACTCCACTGAGATGTATGTATTGGTTTTTACTGTTTATCTTTTACTCAGTGGACTGCGCTCTAAAGTGGCTTAAAAATATTTGTCACATGATACTAATAGATTTCCTTATGCTTTTTTTTTTTTTTTTTTTTGTCTAAACCATCCAATATCCGGTGATTACATTAGGCCCCGACTACTCCGAATTCGAAGAGAGGGCGATTCTCCTCCCAACGTAGGCAACTCCACTAGGACTCGAACTGGGGAGCAAAACCAGTCGAGCCCCTAGGGGTTCAACATAGGCGACTCCACTAGGACTCGAACTGGGGAGCAAAACCAGTCGAGCCCCTAGGGGTTCAGCTCGCTACCAACTGAACCGACCAGTCGTTGGTTCCTTATGCTTTGTTAAGGGGTTTGACTTTGACACATTTAATTTGTATTTATCTATTACTTCTTTAACAGAAGCTCTCCCTCATTTTAGTGGGGGAACAGATTGTGGGTTACTGGAAGGCCAGCCCAGCAAAGAGCGATCGATCAAGATATTATCCCTGAAATAATAAATATGGGGATTTCATGAAGGTGATGAGGAGATATAGTGAAGGGGAAGATCACATTATACGTTAAACAGATTGCTGAATTATTATGATTTCCTTTTTTTTTCTGAAAGCGAAGAGATTCAGGAAGTAGCGGAAAAAATCAGCGAAGCTATGTAGTTTCAATAATATTAAAGATTTGGAACTAAACAAGAATGTTAAACGGTAAAGTACCAGGACAAGGGGGAGACTAGAAAATTTAATTTACTCCTGCAATGACGAAAAACTTGGTGAAATTATTAGAAGAAAAGTTTTTTGGCTCTGGCCTCTTGATTTCAAGTTAATTGATTTCAAATGTTTGCTCTTGTTTCATTAATCAATAAGTACTTACATCTCTTGGAGGATATGGTGAAACTGGTGCATGTTAGTTTATATTTAGAATCTCAATGTATCTTAGTGTTGTCTACGCTTGATATGCTGTTTCAGGATGGATCGCGTTGAATTTGTCTCAAGTCTCAATTATTCCGAAAAAAAAAAACAGGGCGCATAACCTTTTGTCAGAAGTCGCTGTCCTTAATTACATCAACGCATTCACATCGAGTGATTCCAGACCCTCTCGGGCAATAATTTGATACATTTTTTGTGTTGGGTGAACAACATCCCAGAATATATATTTGCCAGCGTCAGCGCAAGTACTCAAACCTCTACATGTATCCCCAAATTCCACCGTTCCTGTCCCACAACACCCTTTCGCAGTTTCAGTAAAACCTGCCATTTTTTTCCCCCAAAACAAACATCAGTCACTCAAAACTTGTTTCAAAACCAAAATAGCTTGCGATGCAAAATACTGACCATATTTTTTGGGTTTGTTGATAGCGTCCAGGATGATACCATAACAATCGATATAAGCAGCTTTAATCCCTATTGTTGTTCTGAGAATGGCCAATTTCACTCGAATCTTGGAGTTCATCGAGGCTGCCACCTTGTTATAGCTTTCTACACATGCTGTTTGGTCATACAGAGTCTTGACAATTGGCATGCAGCCCAAGGGAGGTACGCCAACAACCACCAACCTTGTGGCTCCTAGACTTTTCATCGCCTGCAGTCAGACAAAATTGAAAAAGTTTTCAGAGAGGGTTAATAAATACAATGTTAATGTGGTTGGTAACCTATAACTGGTGGTTTTTTATGGAGGTACGCGTGATTGCACACATGTGAACCTAACTTCTTAAAGAAAACTTCGCTTCTAATTAATTTTTTTTCATTCTTAATGTTTTTTGCTTATAATACGCTTTCCACTATAATTTTAATATGATGCGAGTGTGTGACGTTATTTTGAGACACAATTGAATATAGACAAATAACAAGTATCAAATTCCAGAAAGAGAGAGAGAGAGAGAAAGAGAGAGAGAGAACCTTAATGTCCTCAAACATCGAAGAGACCAAGTAATTTTCATACTGTTCCACAGTATATTGCCGGGAGCGAGTGGGTTCCAAGTAATAATTTTGGAGGAAGTCATTTGTGCCCATACTTAGTAAAAAAATAGAATTGCCAATGATTTCTTCTGCCTTCTTCACACCCACCAAATTTCCCAGGTGAATCTTGTAATGCTTAAGGTACTCCAATTGTCTTGATACAGATAACACACTCTGTTTCACCGAAAGCAAAATTGACACGTCAAAGTGAAAGAAAAGCAAATTTGAATAAGAAGATTTAGATGACTTACAGAGAGATTGGCAGTGAGGTCATCATAACCGGAGCCGGCAGAAGCAAAGCTAACTCCATGTAACAAGTCTATCTTCTTGATAGTGGGATCAAGAAAGGCCGGAATGGCATTTGTAAAGCCAAATGATTCAGCTGTACAGGGAATAAACAGGAGAATTAAATTAAACGGAGGGCGTGAGAATGTATGATGCGGTAATATATACTAGTTTAGGAATATGCTATTTTTTTCCACAAAAATTCGGCATGCGTGCTAAACTAGCTAGGAATGTAGGGTCATTATTGAGCAGGTTGTGTAATAAAATAAGGAAACAGTGATGGCATTTAATTTGATAGCGGAAATCTGAATCGAAATAATAAACGCGGAATAGGCATAAAGATATGTGAAAAACGACTTACCAATGAAGTCAGTGGCAAGCCTTCCATCAGTGAACCTTCCAGTGGGACGGCCATTAAAGAAATTCTTCCCGTATGGAAGAAAATTGCCCTTCGTTGTGGTTGCAAGGCGGTTGTTGTTTCCAGGATCAACACTGAAATCTCCAAAAACCAACATAAAAGTCACATTGTTTTGAGCTGCTATTCTTCTAAATTGAGCAATGCCCAAAGCCTGTGAGAGTTGCATCAAGGCTGCCACCAAAGCCATCACCACTAACACCCTCATAGCCTTCAGAGCCATTGCAATTGTGAAGGACAAGTTTTTACACCTTTTGTTTGTTTAACGTGATCAAACTCCAAAGTGACACATATCTTAAATAGGCCTGATCGAGGATAGCTGGCCCCCTTTTCTTTTTCTTTTTTAGGTGTGTGTGGGGGGAAGAGATGGCTGGTTGGGTTGGTTGAACACTTTCAACTTGTACATGTCTCAAAATTAATGCTGAGCATGGTGGATTTCTTGCACTTGACAATAAAAATTTGTTGCTTTTGGGGCCAAAGATATAATTCTAATGTAACTGGGAGCAGTACAATTGTCTTCAATGTTACAGCAGTTTAGGGCCCCATGTCCATCGCCAACTAAAATGCAGATGTTGATCATTAGCTATTTGTTCAACAATTATGCGCCTAGAGCTTGTCCATTATTTTTGCAGCAACTACGGATTTAACTAATAAAATTCGTTAATTAGGTTTAATCTGAGGAGAGAATGATATTTATATACACAAGTACACTAATAAGGTTACCTTACAGTTATCAATTATGTGTCTATGCATGAGTACCGTTATGTTTTTCTTATCAGTATGACAGAGCTAGACAAAGATATGAAGAGTGAATTAAACTCGTTGTCGTTGCACATTGCAATGCGCCTCAATATTGGGTATCAAACATATATTAAAAGATTTTAGATTTTATTTCTTACCACAAATGAATAAATAAATAAATCATCTATGAATGTCCAGTACTGCGATGAAAATTAGCTGGGATTAAGATCTTCATAATCGCACATGCAACCATTCATCTGTATAAGAGGTTTTGATGTTTGATTGAGACTGAAGGTCCCTTTTGGCCACATGCAACAATCGCACGTGCATTTTAATTTTGATTTTGATGGCAATTTGAATTTACAATTATGAGAATATTTTATAAAAAATAAATAAATAAATAAATAAAGAGAATACAGTTGCGTGAGTACTTTATTTCAACTTCTGCAAGTTCTCGATCAACAACAGTAGTCTCAATTGTCTATTTTCCATCGGCGTAATTTGATGATTATAAGTTAACATATATATCTATATACTGAAAAATTTTCCAATCCAAAATTAAAGTTCGGATCAAACATATGAAATAATAAACTGACTTTTATAAAATCTTGAATCCTCACATTTTAAAAAATAGAACACTTTCATTAACGATAGACTCTCTCTCTCTCTCTCTCTCTCTCTCTCTATATATATATATATATATATATATATATATATATATATATATATACATAGTTGGCATCCTCATTTCAGTTAAAAAAAAAACACACATTTCAATAAATAAAAAAATATAGTCTTCAATATATTAAAAAATATATTTTTTTATATTTTAGTGACATACTTACTTTAACAAAGTGAGAACACTCTTACTAAAGAAGAGTTTTTCTCTAATGTGGGCGTCCTCTTTTTTAATATAGATATGATTATAAATAATAAAATTTTAGAGAATTAATTTTTAACTCTCTCAAATTATATGATTTTAAAGTTTATTTAAAAATAATTATCTTAAATATATTTACATTAAAAAAATAAGAGTACCTATGTTTAATAATGATTATATATATATATATATATATGTGTGTGTGTGTGTATAAGTATATGTATGTATAACTACGTCGAGTTCTATGCACAGCTTTGTCCCGTCCGTCAAACTGTACAATTAATAGTCATCCTCAACGTGGGTCCAGCTCTCAGGCAAGCTAAGCTAACTAGTTCGTGATTGGACGAAGGCCTACATGGGACGCATATGTAACCTTCAGGCTTCACCATAAATTTAAACATGCAAGTAAAATCAAGGACGAGAGCGGTGAGTTTGCCGCACACCAGATAATTTGAGTCTGGCACATTAATTGGACCAGCAGCCGTGGTGCTATGGAGTCGAGATGTTTGATTGATTGTCGACAAAATGATTCACATATACTGATAAACATGCTCTATGTTAATGCAATTTCAACACGCAAATTGCTTCTAGGAATATATTTCTTTTAATTTTCTTTTCAGGTTTTTTTATTTTATGAAGTTGCTTGCACTAAAAAATTTTATTTAACGGAAATAAAAAAGAGTAAGTATAATTATGAACAAAACATGCCGTGAAATGATGAAAATATTGTCAATTGTTGCTGTAAAAGTAAGTGATTTCTTTATTGTAAAACTACTCATAGTGATAATATTATATTATATCAACCTTTGTTTTTCTTT
Organism: Citropsis articulata; assembly: GCA_030449925.1. Taxonomy (NCBI): domain Eukaryota; kingdom Viridiplantae; phylum Streptophyta; class Magnoliopsida; order Sapindales; family Rutaceae; genus Citropsis; species Citropsis articulata. Next base: position 1,353,317 of record JASUUH010000046.1, read on the forward strand.
TTTTTAAATAGACCACACCATAATTTTTTTTATAGCAAGTTAAAACAGTAATAACATTTCAACTTCCTAATGATTTCAATTTTTTCGATAAATTTATAATTGAATTATTTTATCAAATAAGTCTCTAACTCTAATTGGGAAAAAAAAATGAATTGAGCTCATACTTGAAAATGAAATAGAAATTCTATCATTTTATATTAAAAAATTATAAAAATTTAAGCAATATCAGTGAAGTTTTTAAGTGCTAGAACATATTATCTCAACTTTGCATGGTTAGGTTTGAGTCTTATCATCAATAATTTGACAAATGTTGGTTTTCAAATTTTACTTATGAGCTATGAGAAAATATTTTTCACATAAATTTGGGTATAGTTGATATGTCATCTCCTAAATATTAATGAGGATAAATATATTGTGTGTCCTAGTATATAAATATTGTTTTTTATACATCCCAATATGTGAATTAAAAAAAAAAAAAAAGGATGTGTGTAGGCAAGAACCGTATCCGGGTTCGATCGTTGTCCACTGATGGTTAGTGTTCAAGTGGATCCAGCAGGGTTAAGTCGGGCTGCTGAAGAAGTTGATGGCATTAAATTTCAATGTGGGGTTGATCCATTTACGATCTTTAGTCTTTAGCCCAAACAGACTTTTGGCCCGTTGTCTACTTACTGACGCAATTTTTAGTTTATGGTAATCAATCATAAGGATAAGGTGACCCTAAAAATAGAAGTAAAATAAATAAATAAACAAATAAATTAATGCCAGTTTTGCAAATCATCACCGTGTATTCTATGGAGTAACATTTCTGGTTTTGCGGAACTTTGGCTGGATGTACCACTTGGTTCTTTTATGTAAATTATATATTTTATTTAATAGTCATAAATTTTTATTTAATCTCATAAATTTTTATTATAATTTTTATTATTATTTAGTTTTTTTTAATAAAATTTTTGAAACTTAAATAAATTATTTTCTCTTTACTAATAAAAAGTTCAAATTTTATATTTTTAAGAATAGAGATTGGAAAACTTTTTTTAAAATATTAAAATATATAAAATATTATCTACGTATTTGACAATTATATTTTATTCTATTCATAACATAATTTTAAAAACCTACCTATTAAAATAATTTCATAAATTTTTAATAAAAAATTTTATTGACAATTAAACAACTAAATTTTTTAATAAAACTTCCATTTATAATTTATAAAAACTCTACTAACAAAAATTCTTCTTAAATAAGCCCTATATTAAAAAAAATGTATCAAACAGAACTTTAAAATTAATTGAATTATTTAAAAATATGCCATTGATAATTATCATATATAGTTAAATCTTGACATATAAATGTACGTGTGTAACTATAAAGAAACAAAATGCATACATATACATATGTATGTATAAAAAGTAATTATAAATTTTTGTAGGCGCCAATTTCATTTTTATAGGGAGGAGAGTCCAGTAGGAGTGGTAGGGGAGGGAACTTCATCAAGATCGTGGGAAGAGGAAGAATATGGAGAGACCGAGCACCAACCGCAGAAGGAGCAACAGAACAGGCATCGAAGAGAACACATTAGCAATCCTCGAATCCACCGAAGCCAAAGACACTCAAGACGCCAACGATGACAGTACCTCACTTTCCATCCCGTCCTTTCTGTTTGTTTCCCCCGAAACCCTGGGAAAATCAAAGAAATTCTTTTACGTTTCGATTTGACCTATCTGCGACGCTATAAATGTGAAGTTGTTACTTGTTATTTTATACGTATTTCCTTCAAAATTTATAGCAACCCATTTAATCGCGCTTTTAAAATTAGGGATTTCTTTTCTTGAAGCTGTTCGCGCTTCATCCTTTGCAAGTGAAGTTGCAGTTCCTCCAACTAAGTAACCTTTTTTTTTTTTTTTAATTTTCAAATAATTGGAAATGTTATTTATGTAGTTATTAAATTTATGCTTTCAAATAATGGTTTAATTGAGGAATTTGCTCTGTTTAGCAAAATGTACGAGGCTGTGTTACAAATTTTAAGGGTTGGGAAATCCCTTGAATTGATAATGTCAAGTTATCAGCTTCTTATTGATTTAGACAAGGTACTTTTTCTGGGAAAACAAATCTAATTCAATTTACTTTTACAGCTGCGACCGCATTAACATTGTATTGTGCTACTTATGTTATTTGTTGACATTATCTATTATTGGTATAGCATTTTCCACAGGTGTTTGTTTCCAAGTCACCGTCTACCAAGTCACCCGAGCTGGTTGTTGTTGATGAGGTGTTATTCCTTCTACATTGTTTTGACGGTTTTTATGGGAAATAAATTTTATTTTATGATATTGAGATTTCCTACTATATCTTGCATGTATTGCACATATATATGGGCCTTCATGGTTCTTATACAGGTTTGACAACATGAATGATTCAAATCAATATTCCAGGAAATGTAGAATCATCTATTGTAATTTGTAGATTTTAAGTCCCTTTATGTTTAGTTAGAATATATTCATTTATTTGCTTGTAGGCTTGGTCACCATTTGCCTTAAGCTCGGATGCTGCTTCCAATGAAAGCCGTGCAGCTGGAGAAAACTCTAGCGGTCTGCTTGATTTTTCAGTGAGTTGAAATTGCTGTGCTTGTTCTCAATATTAGTTTTTCTATAACCAAATTTTCATCCAACTGATTTTTTTCAAAAGTAGTTTGCAGCTTTCTTTTAGTGGCTTGTACTGCAATTTAACTTTTATGATTATCTTTTGCAAATTGCAGGGTTTCGCTCTGTTGATAGAAGAGCTTGTCGAAATAGCTACTGTAGAAAACCTTCGAGCAATAGACACAAAGGTTACTTTACTACTTATACTTAGTACATCACAGTTATATGTTTAGAACACCTGATAAATTGAGAAATAAATGGAAAAGGTTTCGCTTGGTATCGTCTAAGGGCATGATATAGGGAAGCCTCAAGTGACAAGAGGCTCAGAATATTTGTTTAGCCTCCTATAGGTTTGAAGTGTGGATAAAAATCTTGGTTCAGGATTCATACTTGATCAGGCCTTCATTTTGAAGTAGAAATTGATACTATGAAAAGAGTGCTTATCCGTATGCGCACACAGATATAGTTATATACTTTTAGCTGATTGGATCGTATAATATGCCAATTATCAACAGTAAATTCATTGGCTTGCTCTTATCGTATACGTGCTGTGTTTATATTATAATGAACTTTCATGAAAACAATTTTTGTTTAGTTTTTGTTTCCAATGAGTTTACTCGGTTCTTGTGGTAACAATCTTTTTGGTATTGTCTTGATTCTTACATGCCATCTTGCAGAACCTCAGGAATATGTTACTGTTTCAATATCTCGTCAGCTTTCTTGAAGGAGATTTTCTGCCTCGTAAGACTATGTATGCAGGCAAGTCAATATCCATTAGTACATTAAAGAAAAAAAGGGGGATCAATATCTATAATCTTTGTGCTTATCAAGATTTTGAAAATTTTGATTATTGTATTCTCATATTGCAGAAACAACGAACTGGACCATTTTGCGTGAATCCTTTCTCAACATGCTTCTGGTACACTTTCACTATTGAATCCTCGAACTTTAATACAAATCATATCACTTCCGTTATTGATACAACCTGATTAAGTGATATTTGCAACATGAGTATCTCTTGATCTCTGTTTCTCTTCAAATTGAAGTTCTTGTTGTCCCATATCCTTGAAACACTCTATTCTTATGAATTTGTTGAGAGATGTGAGACTACCAAAGTAAATTTGTTTTGTAGGGGTCAAGAAGAATAAATTATAAAAATTTGATGAAGGATTGCTTGTCCATTTTATGTGGATTATCTCAAGTTTATAGTGGAGTGAGTGATAATTGTGGTAGCCCAGAGAATTCTAATACCAAGCCCTCTGAAGATTGCAATCCTGCTTTGGCATTTGCTTTACTGCAAGTAGGAAAGAGCACCTGCATTGCTATGCAGAAATTTCTAATAATAGTGAGTTACTAATCACTCAAAAGCTATGCAGAAATTTTATGATTCAAAAGCTACTTCGAATTTAAGTTCTGATCTTGCAAAATGTTTTAGATTATGGAGCTTGATAATTCGAAGAAGAATGCAGACATGCAAGGTCAAACAACCAGAGCTGATGGTGTGAGGTATTTATTTTCTTCTTATGTGATGAGGCTTTTGTGCACATTCAATCACTTTTGGTTATTGAAGTGGCATACATCTTCGGATTTGGTGCAGAACCCCAGCAGTGGAGATAGTTTTGGATGAGCTAACTTACAATGTAGATATGCTTTTGCCATTTCTTCAGGTACACAGATCAATGAATTGTTTTATGCTCTTTTTTAGTGGTTGCAAGGAAAATTATATCCTTCAGATGATGATCAATTTAGCAGAATCTTTCTCTTCGTATTTATTTACTCACTTGTGTACAACACAATCTGCATTTGCTTTTGTTCCCAAATTCTAAAAGCTTTTGTGGTTTGTGGTTATTCAAATTTTCTGCTGTTATTTAACAGTTGGTGATCTGGAAAAATTTCCAATTTATTGGGTTATGGAAAATGTGTTCCAGGTCTTTAATCAACCTAAGTGGAAACTGGAAATTGTTGTGCAGTATTTCTCAAAATACACTACTAAGGCAAGTCAGTTGCACTGATGCATTTGGTTATATTGTCTAAGGTCTTTTTATTAGACAAGTCGGTGGTGTGTATGATTGATTGTGCTTCATCCATAGCCTTCTGTTCGCACAAGGAGATCAAACGGTCCTGTTGATGATGCTACTTTCACTGGAATTTTGAATTGGTTTTCAAGTAGCACAGGAACCAAGAGCATTTTGAAAAAGATTAGTATGCAAGTTATTCAGTTGCTATTGGCACATGGCTTTCAGGTGATTGTTTTTAAGTTCATTAAGTATACGCTAACGTGTAATTTTTTTTCTATCTATATATTTATTGATGATACTAGTTTCTTCATTTCCACAAATTTTCTAACATCTGTAAAACTCAGGCTCTTTTGTTGCTATCATCCCAAAATATTGAAGGAGTCATGGATTCCAAGGAAGAGATTATAGAAAGCTCTCTTGTGGAAATATGCAAAAGCATGATCTGTGCTTTTCAGAGTTTGAAAAGAACAAACGAGTAAGTTTTTCTTTTAAGTTTTCCGTGCAAGAAGTTTTATGGTGCGTTTACTTGTCAGTAATTGGAATGGGCTGGAATCGGAATGAATTGAAATCGGAATGAACTGGAATGGGAATGAGAAATGAGAATCAGAATAAAGTTGTTTACTTGACTTGTAGGAATCGGAATCAGAATAAGTTGGAATCCCATTGGTGTGTTTATTTTATATTAGAATCGGAATCGGAATGAGTTAGATTGTAACAAATTACTAAAAGGTACTTACTAAATTATTGTTATAATTATTATATTATATTTTAATTATAATGATTATTTATTCAAAAATTATTATTATTATTAATTATTGTCAATAATGTATTAATATATTAATTACTTGTAAAATTCTTAATAAATTAATTAATTATTGTCATAATAATAATATATTAATTATTTGTGATTTTTATTCTTATAAAAGTGATTGTTAATAATAATATTAGTAAAAATAACATCATTAATAATTTATTAAAATAATTTTTGTTAATTATTGTCATTTGATGATGATAATAATAATAAAAAATTTTCCTCTTTTGTTTTTTATATTATTTTATCTCTCTTCTGCTTTTTCCTTCTCTGATCTTCTTCTTCTTCTCTTTTTCTCTCTCTTCTGCAATTTCTACGTTTCTTCTCTCCATCATAAATTTCATCTTCATTAACAACATCATCATCACAATTATCTTCTTCTTCCTCCTATCAATTTTTATTCTTCTTCTTCCTCCTATCAATTTTGATTCTTCTTCTTCATCAACATCAAAATTTAAAGGGAGTGCCGATGACGCGGTGAACGCAGAGAGTGACGAATCCGTCCGGTGAGGCGGTGACTGATGCGTGAGAGAGAGGGAGTGCCGACGACGCGATGAATGCAGGGGAGGAAGATGTGACGGAAGCTTCTGGTTTGTACGAGAGATAGAGTGTGCTAGAATTGTTTGCTTTTGTTTTTAATTTATATTTTTCAATGGAAATAAGGGATATTTTTGGAAAACAGGGAGAATAATAGGGATGCTTTGGTTACTGTGGGGAATGGAGTTCTGATTCCGACCTCCCCCCACTGGAATCACAATTTGGGTAATCACTCTTGCTTTTGCGTGGGTCCCACACGCATGATTCCCATTCCTATTATCAAACTTAACAAGTAAACGGGTTTATCACTCTCATTCCACCACTCCGATTCCCATTCCGGAAATGTAAACACGCCATTAATGTTTATGATATGTAATTTATCCAATAACCCTATCAAGGGGCATAACGAAATGAATGAATTTTCAGCTTGGTAATGGTATGGTAAAGAACAGTTAGAAACAGTAGCATTAAGTTCTATTTGAATATGTTTTCGAGTAATTATTATGCCGACTGCACCTCTTTTCTCAAGGTAAAATATTGTATTATGTTGCAGGGAAATGGAGATTTTGCCAATTTCAAAAGAAGCTTTATTTACAGCAGCAACAATCCTCTCAATGAACTAATTAAGAGTTCAGAATATCATCTTACTTATTTTAAAGGACATTTAAAGGACATCTTATCACAGGTAGCTGGATTAACTACTGCTGTTTACATATGTTGATGAGGAGACCTCCTTGAAGTTCTCTCTATATTTGATCTGCTGTCAGGTGGATAGCTTGCATAAGGAGCATAGATTTCTAAAGACCGATTTGTGAAACTGTCCGAGTTATTAATGTGTTTGAATGCTTATGTATACAGTGTCACATTCTTGTAATCTTGTCTTGCTCATGTGTGCTACTATTTGTACATTTGTACTTCCACTTTGAAAAACAAATACTTAAATTATTATATGATATACTATGATGCACCTATTGTATATTTTTATACCAAAACTTTAATGAAATAATTTCTTTAATTTAATTGCATTTGCCCTTTTTCTCATTTGCAGGTTAGGATGCAACTCACTCTCACGAGTGTCTGTCATGGAATTAATGGGTTCTCACTTTTGACATGTAGTTCACTTTTTAGTTTTGGAATGTATAATGTTTTAAAGTTTGTTGATGGTTTTGGCAAAATTACTGAAGTTGCATATTGGTGCAGCCCTTGAAAGCTATTTTTGCAAGCGTATATATAAAAATGATTATTGTTCTGCATACGTGACCAATTTTATTCACACCATATGCTGTTCTCCCTGTAACATGCACATTCTCATATGACAACAGATTATGGATTCCTGGAATATTGAAATACGAGGCTGTCTTTAGGGAAATCGTAATAACCTCTCACCTTTAACAAATAGAACTTGCCTTTTACACTCCTTCAAAGGACAATGATGAGTTACAATTCACTAGGCTACCTAACAAGTTCATGTGGTCATAGAAGAATGAGTGCACCTTGAGATGTCAATCCATCTAAGATGATCAACCAAGACTATGATTCTCCTACTTCCTCATTTGTATTCCTGAAATAGCTGAGCCCTGATTAGTTATGGAAACTATAACAGCTATTAACAAAAATCATGAATCTAGCTGATTACAAGCTCTTGTCCTTAGAGCTTGTGGTACTCACTTGGAAGATTGAGTTGAATCAAGCTGCATTGTGACTGGCCCATCATTAACTAGATTAACCTTCATAAATTGGAAAGATACTAAGTTAGAGAAGTGTTCTTAGCAAAGAGATGAAAGAAAAGAATCTTGGTTGGAAAACTAACCTTCATCATTGCTCCAAACATGCCATCTGTACAAATCAATAGGAAAACCCGAGAACCAATACATCAAACACAAAACTTTCGAGCAATCCCATTTACATAAGTGTAGGAGAAAATTTTAAGTCCATAGAAACTATCTCATGCAAACCATGTCAAGCATGAATTCAGCTCTGACAATGATTTAATCTGTACCAATAACTTTTCTCATTGTTCATGTGAAGTCATTTTGTGAAATTTTTTTTTTTTTCCCACCTTCAATCCACCGAATTTTAAAAAGGCCTAACAAGCATCGCACAAAATAGGCTTCCATCTTGCTTATAACAAAAGATGATAATTAGCTGTACAATTATCCACCAAGTAAAACATATAAGGATCTCCCCAGCCAAGGTTTATACATGGAAAAACAATCTGCTTAAAATGAAAAGGCGAGATTTGTACAAGAAACTAAAAGAATGCAGAACAAGATGCAACTGGAAAGCACATTTACCTTTTATTGCAGCTGGGTTGTAAGATTTTCGAAATTTATCAACTAAAGAATCATAAAATGGTTTTGCTTCCTGGGGTGGCATTGCCACATGAAAATCCGGTTTGTTACCCTTCAATATCCCATACAACGTAAACTGACTCACTGCATCACCATTCACCAAGCCAACATTTTAACCGCACAATGCCACCACAACAGACACTGATTAGCATTAACCCAAATAAAAGAAATTGAATAGAATAAGAAAGTCCTAAAAACCAATTAACCATTCTTTGTTATTAAAAAAGCGACGTGGGTATCAACTTCTCATTTAATCAATAGCAAAATATGCAAACTCTACCTAGCAAAACTCCATAATTTTTCTGCATAACCTGCAAATATACATAACCATTCTCATAATTAAAGCTAGACCATACAAATAACTTAATTTTATAACAAATTAAAAAATAATATTCACACGAACACACGTATATGAAAAGAGAGATGAAGAAAAATTACATTAAGGTCCCACCCTCTGCCGGTATTTTCATTTGGAAACAATCTCATGTTCAGAACTTTACGGCAGCTGCATAATTACATTCATTCAGTAATTTTACCAGTCATTTACTTGCTACTAGGATTGCCACTCACAAAACTTAATAAAATTCGTCAGATTTATAATTAAATAGAAGAAAAAAGAGTGAGAAACGAAAAAGTTATACACGTAATCGGCGTCGGAGTCGGTATCGGACTCGTGGAGCCCGACGAGGACGAGAAGACCCGGACCGATTTCCGACACAAGGCGCCCCTCAACCTGAAAAGGAGAAACAAAGTTATAAGGGGAGTAGTATTAATCAAAAGGAGCCGACCATTGTGCCATCTTGAATTTTACGGAGTGGGAAAAAGTTTAGATTAGACCTCGACGCTGGCAGAGGCGACTCGTTGGACTACCGCACGCATGGCGTTTATTTGACGCTTTCGATTGTGAAGTTGGGTTTTATTGAGCTTCCTGCTGCCGCTTCGAGCTAAATTGATGGGAAATGAAGGTAGCCATGAAATGGAGTACATGGCTTTTATATTTGTAGCTTGTTGGCTAGCTTCAGAGTTTTGACCGAGTGGAAACGTTCGTCTATTGAAAATTGAAATGCCCGCCCCCCTTTTGGTTTTTTTTTTTTTTTTTCTAACTTGTCAAATTAGCTCTTTTTTCAATTAAACTAGTAAGTAAGTAACATTCATCTTCCAATGAAAAAATAATAATAATAATATTCATCTTAAGTTACTAAACTGGGTAGGATTAAAAAATAAAACTGAAGAAGTTGAGGGCATTATGTGCCATTGCTCAATCTTGGAACAATTATTGAAAGACACAATCATCTACGCTCCAGAGTCCAGCCTCCAAGCATCCATCACAGAGGGAAAAAAAATTACAAAGCCTCATCCGCTGAGCAAAAATGGGAAACAGCAACAATCTTTCTACACGTGCATGCTACAATCTTTTCTTTTCTCGCCATGTTTTCTCCCTCTTTTAACACCTATTGACCCCATTTTCTCCAGAGCTACCGCGAAAGCTCGGAAGAATTTCTGCTTATCCTTGCCCAATTCCTGAACCAATGACTTAGTTCTTGGGTCCAAAAACAAAACTTGGTCTGAGGCCAACAGGCCCAATTTCCCCTCCAAGTTAGTATAATAAGCATGGTCAAACAAAAATGGAGTCGTAACATCAAACGGGGCGACAATGTCAGTATTGCCACCAAAGCGTGGACATGACATTCTCAGGGCCCTTAGTAGCCTTGGATCAATGACAGGGTCAGGCTGCTTTGTGCCACGATAATCATATAGTCTGCTCACAAAGTGCTCACAATGAGCAAATCCAATTGTGTGCGCTCCAGAAAGAACCACCAAGTCTTCAATTGTTAGCCCTTTTGCGTTGAAGATTTTGATAATTTGATCAATGGTGGAATTTGCACGCGGCAAATTGAAGGGTACCCTCGACGCCATTGATATTTTCCCATCCCATCTCCCTTTCTTAACTTGGTAATAAGGACCCCCAGCCTGTAACAATATTTTGATTATTTCTCTAAGGTTATGAAGATAGGATGTTACATCTATTTCAAACAATAACAACAAAAACAAAAATGGTCTCGGCATTTACGATAAAATGATTTAATTACATCTATAATAACTAAGATTAAATAAATATATTGATAGTCAGGATCAGCTTACGACAAAATATATCATTAGCAGACAAATTGGGCACATGGAAATATGTATTTCTCTGTTTTTGTCCTGCTGAAAACAGCTTGTTAAGTGGAAAATGAGACAACAATTTTTCTCTAAAATCTTTCTACTTTGGAAGCATCGTCAATATCAGAAAATAGGACAAAGTTAGTTCAGAGAAATGAGAGAATAGCTTAGTGAGAAGTTGAATGTCTCTATTATTTACCAGGAATCAGAGGAATTATTAATGGAGTCACCTTTGCTTTTATGAGCACCTTTACAGAGTCTTTATTTATTTTTAACCTTTTAAACAAAATATTGGAAGAAAGCAAGCATTCAAAGTGTCTTTATCTAATAACTCGGACTATATAGTTGTAATAAATCAAATTAGCCTTAATAAATCCCATTAGAGATTTGTCTGCTATTTGATTTTTTTTTAAAAAAAACTCAAGAGGCAACTAATTCAGCGCATGAATATGATTGGAACAAATCTGAAAGAATCAGCTAGAAGAGGAAAGGAGAATGTACTGACCAAATGGACATAATCTCTCGCTGCAATTGCAAGAATGTCTGCACAAGATACAACACCAGGGCACTTGCTCTCTACCAAGGCCTTTGCCTTCCTTATGCTTTCAAATCCCTCTACCCGTAAGTCCTTGTTATCCAATGCATCCTTCTCTGCAAATTCTTTGCTGCCAGGCTTGGTCGCTATCAAAATAGACCCATCACAGCCCTTCAATAAAAAAACGAGAGAAAAAAATAAATCAACAATGCACCAGGTTGATGGTAGTTCTGGTAGAGGTTATTTCATAGTACTACTAGCGAAATGTGCATGCATGCAAATTAAAATGAAAAAAAAAAAATACTTTACTTCTACAAAGCAGTCATGGAAAAAGAGGCGAATGGTGGCTGGACCAGAAACGGGTGCGTCTTTGAACTGTTGGCTGGTTACTGAACCTACAAGTTGCTCTAGTTGAGGGCAAGATTTTGCATAGTAATCAACTGAGAGTTGGCGTCTGCTGCTGCGAGCATTATTGTTATTAGTTTTGACTGCTAAAATACATGGTGTGTTGAGAATAAGCGAAAAAATGAGCAAGCAAGCCAAAACAAAAGGAAATGAAGAACAAGAAGGAGGAGGAGGAGGAGGAGATGGGACAGACATAATTGTATTGGAGACACAAGGCAGCTTTAGGACAAAAGACTCGTACTAATGAGGAGAATATAAAAGTGAAGAACCCAGTGTGAAAGTTTGTTGTGGGACATATTGCCTTGTTGAAAAATAGAGAGAATCGACACCCGTGAAGTCCCAAAACCATAAATAAACCAAAAGACGGGCAGATAAAGAGGAGAAATGATGTAAATTGAACACAACCCACCCCCCCCCCCCCCTCCTCCAAAAAAAAAAAAAAAGAATACCCTTTCGGAGCCAACTCAGTTTAATTAATTGCTTTTTTTTTTTTTAAATGGATTACAGAATATAGATGTTTACAATCTGAAATTTACCGGAGTTTAAAATTCTACACTTCGGTTAGGGCTTCAAATTTCTCAGTCGGCCAAAGGTGTGAGTGGTTTATGAATTGCCAACTGATTTTGCTATATTGAATACAAATGTCAGTTTCTTTTGTTCCTTTTGTTGATTATCTTGTCTCAAAGTGATATTACAAAATACTCATTAGCATGGAGAATCCATTCACGGGTAGCTGCAAACTTGCAATGATTAAAACCATTAATCATTCTGATTAATGACCAAGTTTTGTCAACTAGTGATTGGCACATTTGCTGCTAGCTAGCGAAGCCCTCACTGATAAACTTTCTTTGGCTCTGTCTGTCATTCTTAAGCAAGATGATAAACGGATTGCTGGTACCCTTAAATCTTGATTGATGTGACAAAATCGAAAGATTAGCCGGTGAAAAAAATAATATAAAGAAAATGGAGGATCTTAAATCTTAATATTGGAGCTTATCTTTACGCCAATGACATTAAGGTAGTTATACCAAGAGAATGAAGCAAAATAACGAAATCAATGAATACAAAACTAGAAGGTTGAGCAAGGCTTGGCTGATGGTGAGTGCAGTGAGCCCCATTTGCCAACCAAACATAAATGCTTAAATGCAAAACATGTGCAAGAACGAGGGACCTCACCATATATCTAATATATCATAAATATACCTTTTGACACATATGAATGAATCCAGGCCAGTGATTTCATTCTCCACTGGCTATGTCGAATTTTAATTCTTATTATTTGAACAACAATGGCTATATAGAATTACATAAATTAGATAAATTACTAGCCACTTTTTGGACTTTTCATTATATCATTAAGTGGAGATAAGCTTTTTAGTGTGAGTGCAGTAAAAGCTGTGAGGACCATCACACGCACACTCAGTCCTCGCTTGCTTTATTTGTACTTTTGGATTTATGAACCTGAACGAGAGAAGTAAAAGGGACCAGAAATCTCACCACCACAGAGACAAAAGTTGGTATTTTTCGTTTTTAAATTAAAAGAATTGATTTATTTATGACATTCAGAGTCCTGCATCTCAGTACAGAAGGTAACCCCACTCAGATTTTGCGAAAACGGATATTTTGGTCCCAACTCCCACCAGTCACTGTATCAACTTCAGCTTTCTGCAGATTTATATTTTATAGGGTTGAATTTCAAATCTCTTGGCAAGTAATTGCTTATATCCAGGCTTTGAATTATGTAAAAGGTAACTAGTTTGAACATTGTAAGGCCAAGAACAGGTGGTTGTTTTTTTCTTTATTTCCCCCTAGGCAGATCAAATTATCAAATATTGAACTAAAAAAAAAGAAAAAAAGAGTAAAAATAAAATGCAATTCCAAGAAACTATGGTCCAGTCATAAAAAATATTGTTGATTCTCATCAGTGAGCTCCAAAGTCCCTATCCAAACAGAGGGAGAAAAAAAAAGCTGCAAAGTCAACTTACTTGGGAACCTCCTACAGAGGAACATGGACTGTGGCAGAGATTGTCACAAATTTCTTCAGCTCCATTTATAGTTTTAGATATATTTTCAAGGAACGCTGTGGACTGATTGAAGAAGACAGTGGGCAACTTACTCTAAACAGCTTTTCTCTGTTTATATTTATATAAAATTAGCTTTTGAGGACGAGCTTACAGCGAATCTCTATAGAACTCTCGTCAGTGCAACTTGCGCTGTTTACCCACCAATAAATTAAATGCCGATATTGTAAGCATACTTTAGTATGATTTCCGAAACATACGTAGTATGCTTATAGAAATTAAATGCGAAAAATTAAAATTTAACTTTCAGCCATTGATGTATCCGTGCGTGTGATTTCACTTTCTGATTTTGATACTTCTGTAGCTTGTGTAATCAGAACGATAGTGTAGTTTTTATTTCTCTATGATTACTAGCTCCAGAGACCAAAATCGTTTTCTACCATTTACTTATATTGAATCATTTTTCCATAAAAAATGTCAAGTGATGGTAGTTATACTTGTTATCATAATAACTAACTGTTGGCTCCAAACATGGCATATGTTTCTCTAAATGCCAAAAGGAAACGCATGAAATGTTAGGCCAAAACTGGTATAGCTAGGTGTCCAACAGATATCGCTCCCTTCATGGAAAGCACTTTTGTAGCTCCAGTGCCAAAAAAGGTGCTAATTTAGTTTGATCAGTGATAGAGCTCAAATCACCCTCTTTGGGGTCGGGTATAACCATGCAGGCGAATAGAGCGCATAAATTTTAACGCACCCGTTTGCTCGACAAGAATACGACGATGCGATTAAATAAATTTAAAATATAAAAATTGATATGATTATAAAATGGGCCTGAATGAATTAATAACATATTTTTTTGTGTGTGAGTTAAGATTTAATTTCTCGACTAATTTATTAGGTTGATTGAACGATTATTAAACAATTAACCAAAATTAATTTATATTTGTATAAAAATATTCCAATATTTTTAATTACAAATTAATTTATAGAATATTATAATTAAAATTCAAATATTAGATATGATTTTTTTTAAAGTATAACCATTTATATGGTGTTCCATTTTGTAAAATTCTAAATAAATTTAAAACTTCAATGATATAATTGTGTTATATTTTGGTAGATATTGATATTTTATAATATCAATACATAATATTATTTAAATATACAGGAGTGCAATTTATATCAAATGAATATGTATGTTTGATGTAAATCGTACTAAATAAGTGTTAAGTAGGATATTAGTTTATATAGTATGTTGGATGACATAATTGCCTAATTATTGATTATATGATTACCTAATAACTCGTTTGTTTTATGTGTCAGGTTTAAATTTTAATATTTTAACATAATTATTAAATGAGCCTGTATTTAAATCCGTCTAAATTTATCACTGAACGCAATCGGATGACCCAGATCTAAACTTGACTGCTATGTTGGTCACAACTGTGCCAAAACTTGTATCTTTTATTTTGTTGCAATAAATTACTAATAATAATTTTAGGTGCCATTCAAGTTCTCTATTTTTTTTTTTTTTTTTTGCATTTAGAGAAAATATGAATAATTCATTAGTTAATAGCAATTGGGCTCTTTGGATTTGGCAATTGGGCTGAATTCGCCCCCACTTTAATAGCCGAACGATTCGTTTTGCCGTAAGACGCAGTTGATTTGACAAGGCTTTTTTCGTTGCGAGGATACCCGTTGAAGCTTGGATTGCGGCTATCTATTTGATAAAATTCCTGACTCAAGTCTGTTAACTTCAAGTTTGTAATTTTGTTTTCTCACATAAATTTGTAGAATGCTACGTTTGTCGTCAAGATTCTTAAGAACCAAAGCCTCCTCAGTGAAAGATCTCTTCACCAAAACATCTTCTTCATACAGTTTCACTGCCTTCACAGTAAACCCAACCATCCAAAAACAGCGAGAGAAAGCGATTCCATGCGACTTCTTGAAATGGTCTTCGCTTGGTTTGTATAGAACCTCAAGGTTTGCAACTGGGTTCACGCCGTTGCAGCCAAAGCCGTTGGATTCGATTATTGATATCGAGCGAGCCAAGGATAAATCTGCCCAGGATCTTGCTACAATTTGGGACGATGTATGTACCATTTCGGGTACTTCTGCATTATTTTTTTTTGTGAACATTTTTTTTTGGGTTCATATAATTAATGGGTTGTGTTATTTCAGTATCATTTGGGAAGGGGTCACATTGGCGCGTCCTTGAAAGCCCAGATTTATCGTTTATTGGAGCACAGATCAGCTGATTGGTAATTTGTTAATCATTTTATTATGTATCGGTCTTCATTCTCCATGTTCTGCATTCTTATTTTTCTATTGCTCTTTACAGCCGCTACTTTGTAATTCCTCTGTGGAAAGGAAGTGGCTATGCAACAATGTTTGTTCAAGGTTTGGTCTCTGATGAATCTCGCATATCTTACATGCTGCCATTTAGTGAGATTTGGTCATTTTCTTTATTAAAAAAAAAGAAAAAAGGTTCTTGTCTTGGTACATAGATTGGCCCTTTTGGTGTACCAACTCAAGAGTGCTTGAGGTACTTTTGTTAAATAAGTGAATAGAAGAGATAACACTTGCATCACAGTAAACAGGAGGTAACAAATGTTTTAACAACTAGGTTTGGTTTATGGTAATAGATACAAGTTTTATTCTCTTCATTACTGCAGTTGTGGCATTAACCTGAAGCTATCTGATTGAACTCTGAAGTGAAGAATTCCTTTTAAATCCCTTTTTAAGGAATGGACGTTATTTGCACCCACACGGTAGCCATTTTAGAGTTTTCCTGTTTTAGTAAAGATAAGGTTTGAAAAGAGAACATCGACTAGGTTATGAGAACCATCTTCTTAGTTCATAAATGTGCGCTCATTTGAAGATGAGTTGGTAATGTAATTTTTAACTGAAGAGAAATGTCATTATTTTTAACTTGGTCTCTACTTGCCAATTGCCATGTCAAAGTTAGCTTCTATGGGCCATTTCTCTTTTCCGGGAAACCTTAGATGGGGTTTTATGCTTCCTTATTTAACTAGAATTTATTTGTTGAAAACTTGAAGCTTTTATTATAACTGTCCCAACTGTGTCCGTCTGATTGCCTGGCTCCTTCTTGTCTGTCTCTATGTTCATGGACTATTGATACGAACACTTAGCTATTGTTTTGTTCTGTTTTCTTATTTAATGAAAGGGATCACCTACATCAATATTGCCGTTTTTAACTTTATGGTTAAAAATTGGGATTGTTGAAAGTATTCGTATGTGGATGTTGAGGTGGTTATAACAAGTTTAATAATGTCATATGTCACC
Organism: Citropsis articulata; assembly: GCA_030449925.1. Taxonomy (NCBI): domain Eukaryota; kingdom Viridiplantae; phylum Streptophyta; class Magnoliopsida; order Sapindales; family Rutaceae; genus Citropsis; species Citropsis articulata. The sequence continues at coordinate 1,370,106 of JASUUH010000046.1, forward strand.
CCTACTTATTTTCTTAGCTTTGGGCCAGTCAGGAAGGATGTTCATTATCGCCTCAAGCAATACAATTCACTGAAACTTGTTCTCAGGAAATCTGTGAGAGGAAAGTTTTTGTTTGAAGTATAGCTGTTAGTTAGTAAGGTAAATCTGTTTCTCTTGCAGTACAACTGCCTCACATTCTTGTAACTGGACTTGAGGATTACAAGGCCAGAGGAACTCAAGCAGCTCCCTACTTCACTGCATCATTTTACACAGACTTTGCAGAGAGCAAGGACTTGGTGCTCGTCCGTGGAGATATTGTGTTCACGAGTAAGCTCACTGACTCAGAAGCAGAATGGCTCCTGGAGACCATTCAATCTTTCTATTTGAATGATGTGAGATTTAAGCTTGTGGAGCAGTTCAATAAAGAAGCACGAAACTTTGAATTCAAGGATGTCTTGCGAGCCTTGGGCATGCCCCTCCTATGATTTCCTGGAGGATTGCAAGCTTTCCAAAGTAACTGTACAACTGAAAAAGAGAAGAGTTCAAGCGGTAGCAATAAGATTGCCGCAGAATATTACCCCGTAAGAGGGAAGATGATACCCTCTATTTTGAAAGTATGTTTTGTATACTTTTTTTTTTTTTTATCTTCTATCGTGGTTCGAAGACCTTCATTTTTACTTTTAATGGAAACATTGATTTTGTAACTGGTTATGTGCACTTTTTAATGCTTCGTGAAATTGTTTATGATTATTTTTTTTTGGAAAAAGGGACAGCTACATCCCATGACCGGAGAAGCAGTCATAAAATTCTTTAAATTTTTAAAAGAAGACATCAATTTTTTTTTATTATAATACTCTTTACCTCTATTAATTTAAAAAATTAACTTCAGTATCTTATAATAAATAAAAATATAATATTAAAATAAATATAATAATATAAATATTTTAAAATAATTTTAATATTTACAATTTATTAGACATATTTTATTATATTAAAGTAAATTTAATAATAAATAAAAATTTAATATTAAAATAAATGTATTAAAATTTAAATTATTTTGAATATTATGAAAAATAATAATTTAACATTATTAATATGTGATTTTTTTAATTGTAAAATATATTTAACCTAAATATTTATTTAAAATCTCTAAAATAAATACAAATATATTATTAAGATAAAAATAAAAATTTACATGTTTGAATTTATTTAAATATTTAAATATTATTAATCTACTAACAGGGTACATTATTTATATTATATTTATATTTATTAAAAATTAAAAAGTTAAAAATTAATTTTTTAAATTACAATATTCAAAAAATATTATGATAAAAGAAAGTCTTGTATCTCTTTTCTAAACTTCAGACTCTACATCACCATTTTCTTAGACTTTAAAAAAAATATATTTTTAAAAATATGCAAGGGCTTGGGTGTATTTACCTGGAATTTTTTTCCGTTTTTAGAAAAAGAAGATCACAAAAATTCAGAAAAGAGAGAGAAAAAAAAAGGCTCCCAACTAAAACGGTTGGTCTCTGCGCGGCACGAGTGAAACGACGTCGTTATGGAAAACAAGGCTAGTTTACAATTTTCGATTCTGCACAGAAAGTCCGTTGTACCCTCGTTGTTTTAAGTCATGGTCTTCTTACCAAAGAAACCCTTATGCGCTAGTTTGTCTATTTTCTCACACCCTACACTCTTCCATTCATAAATCATATAATCCATTCTTCCTCGAGTGAAATTCTGTACGGTGTCTTACTATTACTCTTACTTGATGCTTTTACTTGAAATTCAATTTTATATAATACTTCATAAATCGTAATCATGATGATTATATTATATACTCATTTCAGTTTTTGTTATTGTTTGATTTCACACTCAGCTCTCTACCAAAAAAGCAAAAAAATCAAACAATTTCCCCAATGACTGACCCCTTAGACGAGGCCAAGCAAATCGAGAAGCTCTACGAGTTCGGCGAACGACTCAACGAGGCCAAGGACAAGTCTCAGGTCTTACTCTAGGGTTTCATTAAGCCTTTTTTTTTTTTCCTTTCTTATATTTGCTTTTATGCTAATTATATTTATATTAAATTACGTAAAAAATTATATTTGTGTTGATTTTTTTTTTTTTTTGTTTTGCAGAATGTGAAGGACTACGAGGGGATAATTGAAGCTGCAAAAACGAGTATTAAAGCTAAGCAATTGGCTGCTCAGTTGATTCCTAGGTTTTTCAAGTTCTTTCCTGACCTATCCAGCCGGGCTGTTGATGCGCATCTCGATTTGATCGAGGAAGAAGAGCTTGGAGTCAGTATTTATTTTTTGAATTTGTAATTTGTAATTATATCTGAAATTTCCGTTCAATATTTTATGTTACATTTTTTTTAAATTTATGTGATTTGTTCATTATTTTCTTCTTCCATTTCACTTGATTTGTGGATTAGTCAATCGAACATAACTTATTGGGTGTCATGTTGTGAATATGAGGTGAATTAACTAAATAAAATATGAAACTGATTTTGCAGGTTCGAGTGCAAGCAATTAGGGGACTCCCCCTTTTCTGCAAGGATACGCCGGAGTATCTTTCTAAAATTGTTGACATTCTAGTACAACTCCTTGCAGCTGGTATATTAGTATTTTTAATTATTTTCTTTTCAGTATTTATTGCCCCTTTATTGTTTAATTCATCTGATATTGGACTTTGCTAATGCAATTTAGAGGAAATTGTGGAGCGTGATGCTGTGCACAAAGCACTTATGTCCCTTCTGAGGCAAGATGTGAAAGGTAATTTGCATGTCAAAACTACACGTGATCATATAATTTCTTTTATTTCCTGCTTTTCTTATTCTTGCTTTGTGCCTGGGTTAACTTAGTTGTTTTGTTAATGCAGCTTCTTTGACTGCCTTATTTAAGCACATTGGGAGTGTCGATGAACCAAGTACAGATGAGTTTATACGTGAGAAGGTTCTAAGCTTTATAAGAGATAAGGTTGGAGGATTAAAAATATATTGCCAGATGCTATTATTACTCTCCTCTTGGTAATATTATTAAATGGCTAAGTAACCACTTTTACAGGTTTTCCCTCTTAAAGCTGAGCTCTTGAAGCCTCAGGAGGAAATGGAAAGGCATATAACTGATTTAATAAAAAAAGTATGTTCCCAATTTTTGTTAAGTTTTTGCTTTTACATTTGTTCTTTTCCTTTGAAAAATTAATGCATCATAAAATTTATTCACTTTTACTAAATGTGTGTGGCTACTTTGAATGAGGTCTTACAGAGTTTGGAAGATGTAACGGGAGCAGAATTTAGAATGTTTATGGATTTCCTGAAAAGTTTGAATCTATTTGGAGAGAAAGCTCCTAGTGAACGAATGAAAGAGCTTATTGGAATCATTGAAGGGCAGGCTGATCTAGATGCGCAATTCAATGTGAGTTTGTTTTTTTCTAGTTAGTTTACTAAATATCTATTTGAGAGTTATTCTGACGACCTTTATTATGCATTGCTGATATTTTGAAGTGTTTTTCCTTTGGAGATACTTGACGTGCTTTGAGCATTAGATTTTTGGACTATTATCATCTTCTGTCTTTCATACCTTTCTTGATGCATGCTAATTTGGTGTTTGTATAGTTATCAAGTTGCATACTGTTGAGTGGATTATGTTACCATTTATATGACTGTATACCCAGAATATCGATAGATGCAAAATTGGTTTGTTTATGGAATGCGGTATATGCCCATTAAATTGTAACAAACGTCTGTGAAACACAGTTGTTATGTATATAGAAATTTATGAGAAACTTTTTTCAACAGAAGTTGCTGGAACTTTTCTAAAAAAGGTACAATTAATGAAGGAAGACGTGAACTGCATTAGAGGGGAAAGGAAGTTTGAGATGCAGATTCTGTTTCAATATTTACTATTATGCTGATTTTTATGCTAGAGAATGTGACAAGCATGCTTTATTATGATGACACTAAGTAACTTAATCTTCTTGTGACTTCTTAGTCATCATCTGGAAAACTATGTTATTTTGACTGTATTTTATTACTTCTGTTATCCTTCTTCATAAGATTTTCCTAGTCCCAATAATTGATATAAGTTTTTGATCATTTTATTACTTTCCATTTTATTACCAACTTAATCTTCTCTAAATGCTTGTCATGTAGGTTTCAGATGCAGACCATATTGACAGATTGATATCATGCCTGTACATGGCCCTTCCCTTCTTTCTGGTATGGATTTTATCTGATAGTGTTAAATGTATTTACATGATCCATTTGACATTATTCTTAACTGAACCTCATATACCCTTCTAAATTTCACCAGAGAGGAGCATCCGGCAGCAAATTTCTCAACTATTTGAACAAACACATTATCCCAGTTTTTGACAAGGTAATGCCTTTCTTTGTACCCGACTGTAATGCATGAGTTTTCATTGATGTGTGTTGTATAGTATTGGTGTTGCATTCTTTTGACATTCAATATGTTATGCTACTCCAGCTTTTCATATCCTTTCAATGTTGAATGGAAAAAAGGAAAAAAAAATAATAATGATCTTCATGGATATGTATATATGTTTCTGGTAATTATTTCTTCTTTTTTGTTTTTGATATAGTCATTGTATTGTTCAAATTTTAATGTGAGCAATGTAAATATTTTTTATTAATTTCGGGATCAATTTTAAAGCTTTTGGTAGGTGCATCTCTGACCTGTGTGTTACTCTATACAGCTAGAGTGGTATCCTCTTTTCTTTCCTTTGAACAAAGAGTCTTGCATTGTTGTAAACGTATGTGTTTTAGTAGATGTACTACCCAAATAAGAAATTGGATGCCTCCTATTTCTTAGATTTAAGATATATTTGATGCTTGCTAATTGGTTTTGGAAAATAGGAACGAGAGATGGTATGGAAAATTGAAATGAGAAATAATATATGGATGTGGTAGTTTGCAAACTTTCTGGTGACAACTGCAAAAGTTGGAAGGATTTGTAATGGAATGATTGTGAACTGATATTTGGGGCCAACTTCCATATATCAGAAGATTATTCTGACATTGGATCATGCTGTTTCTCTTGTTTGTTGTGTAAATACCTGTAACAATTCCTCGATAGTGGAAGTTAGTTTCACATAAAATTTGATGTTCTTTTCAGTTAAGAGACATTTGTTTGACTATGAAGTGTTCTAGTTAAGAAGTTTCTGAATATAATCTAACAAATATAATCCTTATCAGCTTCCTGAGGAACGAAAGCTCGATTTGCTTAAAGCCCTTGCAGAAATATCACCTTACACAACACCGCAGGATTCACGCCAGATTCTTCCTTCTGTTGCTGTGCTGTTAAAGGTATACATGTTATTTGTTATATTGTAGATTATCTATTAAAAATGATATTGTGGTAACATATAATGTGATACATTTCAACACCACTTTTAATATAACTTTATCAATGCATGTGTAAATTATTTTTCTTTGCATCTTTCATTCTTTCTAATATGATTTTATTGGTCATTTAGATTATTTTTTGTTAACGTATTTATTCCTCCTTCCAGAAGTACATGCCTTTGAGGAAGACCGGAGGAGAAGAGATGAACTTTACTTATGTTGAATGCTTGTTGTATACTTTTCATCATTTAGCTCACAAGGTTGTTAATTCTTGCTGTTTTGGTTTTTATACCTACTCTTGTTAGTTTATTACTTCGAATGCTTATTTGGTATTTTCTTACATAGGCCCCCAATGCCACAAATAGTCTATGTGGTTACAAGATAGTGACAGGCCAACCTTCAGATAGGCTTGGTGAGGACTTCTCAGATTGTTACAAGGATTTCACTGAGAGGTTAACTACTGTTGAAGACCTAACTAGGGCAACAATGAAGAAATTAACTCAGGGAATGGCTGATCACAACAAAGAAATGGCAGCTGCTAAAACAGATGAAGCAAAGGAAAAAATTGTGAGTTTGTTCTTGGAGATTCTATGTTTTTTTTGTGGAATGATTTGCATGTCTTTTGCAACTAACTTCTTGTTTTATCTGCAGAAAACTCAGAAACAGAATACTACAACTGGGTTGCGGACCTGCAATAACATTTTGGCCATGTCAAAGGTAAGAGGAACTGTAATCTAATTATTATGATTTAATTATGTGGATAGCTGAAATATCAGAACTGATCTTCATATTTCTTAAACATTCAGCCATTACATTCAAAAACACCTTCATTTATTGGAGATAAGAGTGTCAACCTATCATGGAAAGAAGCAACAAAATCTTCTGTGCCCTCTACCACGACAGCTTCTGGGTATGAGATCTCTCGTTACTGAAAATCCTTTTATTGTTAATTGCTTTGCTGTATTTGTACCATACTCTATTTATATATGCCTTTTAGCCTAGCATTCATAGCCATTCATAATCTCTGTCAAATGATTTTCCATGACTTACATTTGGAGGGGAAAATTAAAGACGTATGATGAGAGATTGGACTTGTGATAATGAAAACATGATCCCACACTTAAGAGGAGAAATTGAATCACAAATAAAAGTGAATAGTCACACCTGACATGATGAAAATATATATGACACGTGCTTGCACACACATCCCTCTTGCAAAATTTGACTGTTAACTGAAACGGCCCTTTCTAGGCAAAAGATTATACTTCTTTTCTATTAATTGTGCAGAGGGAAGCGACCGGCTGCCATAAATGGATCTGGCAACACAGCATCTAAAAAGGGCCGCGGATCTGGAGGTTTGCAAAACCAGCTTGTTAATAGAGCTTTGGAAGGTATATCACGTGGTGGAAGGGGAGGTATAAGAGGAAGGGGCAGGGGTTGGGGTGCACGTGGAAGAGGAAGAGGCTATCGGTAGCTTTGATGCATGATCGTGTGTACCCGAAGAACACGAATAGATGTCCCCGAAGAACACAAATAGATGTCATTGGATGTATTGTAATTCTTTTCTGTTGGAACAAGTTTCGATTGATAGATGAAGATAAATGAGACTTTAGATTAATCATGCACTAACATCAGCAATTTTATCCACCCCTGCTTGATTAACCGTATTGGTCCAAACGTTCTGAGATTTCGTAATCAAAGTCACTATTACTCAGATTTCACGATCAAAGCCACTATTGCAGGACGGATTCAGGAACTTTTCTATTTGCATCCTTGTTAGTGGTGTATGCACATTAATATTGCTGGGCAGACATTTTCACTTGTCTGACCATTTGTAGGATTTTTCCTAGTTCGTTTGATTTGTGTTAACCCTGTGAAAGTTTTCACGACTGACTTGGGGCTGTTACTCGAGTAAAACATTTGGAGGTTCTTTTTCTCTGGCAATCGACTAATTGATGTAATGTACAATTGGGCTTGTGGTATGGCTATGCTTTACGAGGTCTGAGAATTACTGAGAGAACGTTTTACGGGGATACGAAAGAACGTCATCGAGATACCTAGTCTCAAACAGGGATACCCTGAAATCAGGTCACGGCAGCATCCATGATAGAGGCAACCTGATGGTTTCATCTAACGCATAGGTCTAGCTTCGAGATTGAGATTAAAATATTTAGTAAATATTAGTTACTGTAGTTTAAAAATTAAGTTATATAATAAAAAATTTATTGCGTCTTCATTAATTTTGTTAAAATTATTATTTAAAATTATATTGATTATATACTATTAATTTTTATTTTATAATTACAATTTTTTTCTACAATAGTTGTAGTTTTTAAGATATAGCATCTAATTATACCGTAAATGGCTGTTGATAAATAAAAGAGTAGGATTTTTTTATTTATATTCTTTCTCAAGAATCAATTAATTGTTGTAATAATATAGTTATAAATTTTTGTATAAATTTATTTTATATAAATTGATGTGATATAATTAAATTGATTGAATTAAATATATTTTGGCACATATAACTTATTCTTATTAATTTATATTTTTTAACTAATAAATTAATGTAAAATCAATTTGTTTAGTATGAGTCCATGGCCGTATCATTAACTATGACATTGTACTGGGCAATTTGGAGATAGTGTAATACAGACCTCATGTCAAATTGATGATACTGATAGCACTAGATTATAGTTCTAGTTACTCAATCTGGGAAACGCTGCATTGCCGTAGTGTCCTCTGAGGATTGATGAAGATTATCCGAAGCATTGGAAGGATCAACATATTCCCATCTCGAAAGAGCTCCACTCATCTACATCAGGAGTCCGAGCAAACGATAAAGCTCTCCCGGGGGTTCTAATTCCTTCTTTATTAAAAATGTATTTTGGGAGTCTAACTGCTTTGCTCCAAATGCCCCTTCCGTTTGGAGTTATGTTTTCTTGGCTTGAATTTTGATGATGGAGTTATGTTTTCTTGGCTCGAATTTGATGAGGCCTATAATTCTTTAGTAATTGAAAGAGAAATATGAGAGAACGAATGCAGAGTTGGCACCTGACAACAGGAAGCGAGGGAGGCCCAAGTTCTTAGTTTCATTGTTGGTTATATTGACTGAGCAATCTGATAAGGCAGCAAACCATTATCTTCTAACGACTTGAGCTTCTTAGGGCCCGTTTGGTATTGTTTCTGGATTTGTATTTTTTGAGAATAAAAATAAAAATGAAAATGGTGTTTTGTAGTTACTATATTTCGGATTTAAATATGCGTTTGGTATCATTTTTTGTATTCTGTATTTTAAAACTGAAAACAGTAATATGCGTTTGGTAGATAAAATTGAAAATGATAAAAACAGAGAATATGCGTTTGGTAATACTTTTTTCAAAAAAACATCGAAGAAAGCCAACTGGTTTATTTAAAACGGCTAACCGATAATGTCCAGAAAGTATGCTCTACAAAGGTTTGTGTAAATAATGTTTCTGAAAATTAACGGTAAACCGTTTACTTCAAACGGTGAACCGATTATTTCCAGTTTGCTAAGCCTGAACCGTTTAGTAAGAACGGTTAAGCCAAATTTATTTGGCAGATCTCTGGAAATTAACGGTCAACCGTTAATCGAAAGCAACTGCGTTTACGGAAAAACGATGGTTTACATCAAACGGTGAACCGATTATTTCCAGTTTGCTAACATTGAACCGTTTAGTAAGAACGGTTAAACCAAATTTATTTGGCAGGTCTCTGCAAATTAACGGTAAACCGTTTACAAAAAACGGTCAACCGATTAATTAACGGCGAAAGGGTTGTGACTAACGGTCAGCCGTTTAATTGAAATTTAGCCCAAACGGTTAACCGTTAACGGTTAACGGCGATCCGTTTGCTGCAAAAAGGTGTATTACTAGAAGTTTTCAGCTCCAACTATAAATAAGTTCATTCAGATCAAATCAATGGTTGATCACAACGCGACCATTGAGCTTATACACGATCATACAATGTTCATAGAGCTTCAAATACATTCTTATTTATTATTGTGATTTCAGTTAAGATATATATTACAACACATAATTTAAACAAAATAATTATTAACCAATTACATGATAGACATTATGCATTACGTATGTAATCATGCCACAATTCTATCTCTTCTCAGCATTCATCAGCGACACTGCGGAGATAAATCAATATTAGCAGTGGCTCTAGTGTCTCCTTCTTCGTTGGTAACCAAATCTTGAACATCAAAATCCCCAAATAACCTATCACTTGCATTTTCTCAGAATAAAATTATGTAAAGCTCAACATGCAATTGAATTAGCGTTACTTAAACTATAATTATGCATATCCTTAAAATTGAAAATCGCGCTTTTAAAACACCAAAGCATCGCCTATTACATTACGCAATGATGAATGTCTATAATTAACGACCTCTGGGGACTACTCGCCTCACGTAAATGATCTCTGTCACCTCTATATGGTGTCAAAAATCCATTCATATTTATGTATGCAGAATCCAGAATTGTAAAAAGCCCAATTTACCTAAATTATTTTGTCTCAATTTAAACAAAAAATTTTACAGTGAGGCAATAAATTGGATATAGAACTCGAACTCTTGCTTTTATTATCTATTTTATAGATAAAGAGCTTTGCTTATAGCTTCAATTTCACCTAACAACTTCACATTACTGAAAAACCGCTTATGTTCTTCCCACCTTCAACTTTCGACACCATTTACCAACTCAAACAAATAATTGCAAATAAAATACAAAAATTTACCCAGAATTGCAACATGATGTATTTTAATCATGTTGTATTTTGACAACATGATCTTACTCACACAATCAACTTTCAACGGTTTGGCTTCTACCCATCCAAAAAATATCAAAATCCAGAATAGCAATTCTAAATTTATATATTTTCCAAGTAATAAAAAGTGCAAACAAAAACCTGAAATACAAATTCCAGAATAGCGGCACTTGATCACAAACAAAATTTATGCACTTAATGAAAGAAATTGAAAAAATAAGACAATTGATGATCCCAGATCGCCAAGTGACGATCCGGAGACCAAACGGCAAGTGACGATCCGCCAAGTGATGATCCGGAGACCAACGCGGACAGATCCGGGAGACCAACAACGGCTGGGCGAAGATGGAGCAGCAGCTGCTGAGCGGAGACGGAGCAGCAGCGACGAGCGGAGATGGAGCGGCGGCGGGGACACCGGAGCGACATGCGCAGCGAGATGAAGTTGCGGCGGCGAGACGAAGAAATGGCCGCACAACGAGAGTAGATCGGGAGAGATAAGGAGAAAGAAAATGTTGTTGGAGGAAGAAAGGAGAGAAAAGCTGTCATTGTGTCAGATTGAGGAAGATGAGAGGAGAGAAGGTCAAGAGAAGAGGGAGATGAGATAACGAGCAACTGAGGAAGAAGAGAAAATGTTGCCGTGTCTAGATTTTAATTTGTTTTTTAGTTCAGTTTGTAATCTTTAGAAAACATGTTAAACATGTTTTCCCATTTCTAGTTATAATGTTGGATCCGAATTTGGTGTTTTCTAATTTGTTTTTTGAATCTATTCTACCAAACAAGTTTTACATGTGTATTGTGAAAACAAAAACAAAAACAGGTGTTGAAAAATGGTACCAAACGGGCCCTTATTCGCTGATAGTTTCAGAATGGCTTCAGAAAAGTCAGCTACTATTGGAGAGCCTTTTTGAAATGCCTGCATGGACGGCAAAAGTCAATTACTATTGATATTTGTGTTGGGATAATATGCTCTTTTAAAGCATATTAATTTATTTTCTGATTAATAAATTATTTGAGATATTTTAATTGCATAAATATATTGAATAAGGTCCGTTTAATCATATTATATGTATTTATGTGATCACCATGTGGATTCACAGAAGACATAAATACAAGTTATCTTATGATTAAATAAATTAAATTCGCAGTTGATAAATAAAGTTGGGCACTTTATTTAGGTTTAGACAGTAATAAATTCATTGAATGATTTGTCTTAATCATGTATGAATTTGCTGATGTAGTTTGACTACATTGAGTTGGATCACATATGAGATTTAATTAACTTTGAAATAACTGTCAGAATTATTAAATCTCATAGGCATTGATTTTACTGTAATCTTAATCTTGAGTTAATTATGATTTCATGATTATGATTGTTATTCCATTTGAGTTACCAATGGGCACGACACACCCTTGTGGTCAAGATTACCCGGTATCTTGGTGGGAGCAATTATGAGTATTGGAGTTATAGATTAACAATATAGAATTTGTACGACACATCTCTGATGGGTTTTGATCTTGATCATAGAATTCTCGGCGAGTGTGTCAACATATTTACTATGTTGAAAATGATCATTAGAGAAAACCGAAGTATCAAGGAATAAGATGTAATTAAATCGATTGGACGGTTGAGATATCGATTTAATTAACGATGTGGTACAAAGGATTGAGCGATAAAGAAATCAATGTGGCAGGACAAATTTTATTGACGTCTGATTATGGAGGTCGGTTCAATCTTATAGTGGAGTAGAATTGGAATTAAATGATTAGACTTGTTTAATTACATGCTTAATTGTTGTAGTCATTATTGTATGTTCCCAAATGATCACGGGTTAGCTCATTTAATTGATTGCACCACTCTTTGGATTAATAAAGATAACTAGATTTGGGTCAAAAACATAATTATATCTTTTAGTGGGAGGCTCCATTAATATACTTTGTATAAGGGTGCTTATGTTATTTTACGGTCATATGGAAAAAGGAAAGCAACGTGAATTACAATTTTAGGAGCTTTAGGATTCCCACTATGAGAGAGATATAAAAAGCCTCATTCTATTCTAAATAGGAGAGGAAAAAGTCATTATAAATATGTGTGAGAAAAAAGTTTTTTATAGAGACACACAAGACAATTTTAGAGAAAAAGATTTTTCTCTCTAATCTTGAGAGAAAAATTTTCTCGTGCTAGTTTGCTTTTAAGTAGTGATAAAGGCGCCCACACGTCAAGTGCAGATCAATTCTGAGTCATAACCTGGAAGATCGTTTGGCGACGGATCGTGATCTAACGAACGTGGTGGTGACAGATCGTGATCTGGGAGCTTAAATCACTTCAGCGGAAAAATCCAAATTGAATTTTCAAGGTACGATTTCTAGATTACAAATTCATATATATTTTATGAGATCGGTCCTAAAAGTTTTTTTTTTAAAAAACTGTATTTTTCCCAACAATTTGATAGGATGTTTGATATTCAATACCATTGGAAAACCCCGTAAAAGTTTAAATAACTACTCAAAAGTCAAAACTCACAAAGCCTAGTCCTCCAAATCTGTAGATGGGTGTTGTGGCAGCTATATCCTGCAGTATTGTGATACAGAAACTTTCTCATATGGGGGCCCTAGAAAGGCAGCAGCGATGTGGTTGCTTCCAAATTCTCCTTGATAGTTGTAGTCACTAAACTTCCAAAATGTTATCTGATTTGAATTCAAGCACATTCTGTAAGTAATTCCTCACAAATGAATCACCATCACAAGCGACTTTTGGATTTGGCCTCAATGGTTGCACAGTAAGCATTGGAGAAGGACTAGCTGTGTAGCTTGAGGTTAAGATCAACACAACAAAAAGCCACACTACAACCACCAGTCGCGTAAGATTGCTGTAAATTCTCCCCCCTGAAAAATGGGTTTCCTATTTACCATGGTTATGAACTGGTGTTTTAACTTACAAACAAGGAAATATTTACATGCAAGACATGCTCCTTACCGTATGCAAAGAAAATAGAAGAGAAAGTGAACCAAAGAGCTGTGCCAATCTGATCTTTCCGAGGGCCATTGAATTCTGGATTTCTTTGGTGCTGCAGGAACCAAACTACAAACCTTGTGTAGACCAAGATGGCACCGGCCACCACCCCCATTTCCCAGGTGAAAGGCTTCATGAATCTCCATGCTGACTCTTCAATCTTGGCCGGAACTATTCATGAATCTCCATGCTGACTCTTCAGTCTTGGCCGGAACTATCATTGACAATCTTGACTCAGCATATGGTTGAGATAAAAGTCTTTGCCTTCTTATAAACATGATAAACGAGAAAATCATATGAGCCACTATAAGGAACAAATTGGCAAGGTAGTGCATGGTCTAATTGGTCTAGCACCTCACAGAAAAGCTCAATGGAAAAACCAACACATTCATTTTCATAGGGATTGTCACTGAATTTCACCTTCACAAATTTCTCAAAAGAGGTCACAATCTGAATATTCCATGGACCATTCAATTCTGGATTCCGTCTGTGCCCCAAGAACCAAAATTTGGACATTGTGTAGATCAATAAGGGCACCTGTTACTATACAAATTCCCGAGGTGAAAGGCTTAATGAACATCCAAGCTGATTTTTCAGCTTTAGCTGGAACTACCATAGACAATCCTGAATCGGTATATGGCTGAGTAAAGCACAAATCCTGTTCTATTCACTAAGTACCTGCAGAAGCAGCTCGGAGGTGATCTTTTCCAGGATCCCAGAAATGAAGGGATAGCTTGTAATTTTGAGATGTACTGTTAAAATTTTGAGCAGCCATTTCGATGGCCACTTTTTCCTCTTTCCCACCACGGGAATTAAGATCAACCATTGCGCCAACGTTTATGAGCAATCAGCAGAAACTTCAGCTGCACAGAAAAGGATGATAAAGAAGGAGACAAGGAAAAGGAATCCTGGTCTAAAAAATTTATAAAAATAGATATAGCGCAGGCATCTTAGGTCTTTCTGTGATTGCAGCGGTACGTAAGTAGTGCCTTATCTTTCTGTTATTATTCTATATATAATTTGCGGAAATATGATTAATTGACTTAGTCATTCTGTTATCAAACTTGTCACATATCAAAATATGATATGCACATTGCGCGAGAGAGTGAGATATTGCAATTCTTAGGATCATGTCAAGGTATTTTGTTATCCAGAAGTTTGAATATTCCAGTTATGGAACTTGGAACCTAAGTAAGCTTTGGTATATAAGTTGACCCGAGGAAAAATTAAAAAATAATATTAAAAAAAAGGAAAAAAGACTTAAATTGTGATTGGAATCGATGTTTGACCCTTCATTCAAAATCTAATTATCTTATTAGAAGAAAAACTTGTAAGATTAGCTCGTTAGTCAAGGTGGACAAGTTCCCAGCACTTACAAGCAAGCAGAAGAATTGGTCACTCGCTTGCTATTCAATTAGTTATTATTGCTAGTTAAGGAAGAGGAATGGGAGATACCGTATGTAATTCAACATGAGATGGATCCCTAAAGATTATCTGGAGTGTCAGAAGGACTTCCAGATTCCATTTTTGAAGAGCTTCGTTCGTCTACATCAGAAGTTTGATCAAGTGCTGAAGCTCTTGCTGGAATTTTTCTCCCTCTTCTGGCATAAATGTATTTTGCAAATCCAATTATCTTGCTCCAGATGCTCCTCCCACTTGAAGTTATATTGCCTTCCCTTGCATCTTGACGACTTGTATAATTCCTAACCAGAAATAGAAGAGCACAAATAGTAGAAGTGGTGCCAGATATCAGGAAGAGACCCCAGAAATCTTGGAGGCTCATGCATTCAGTTTTGTTGTTATTTACTTCCGCGGAGCCAGAGCACTCCGGTGATGGAGCAAACCACTTTTCTTCTAGTGATCTGAGCTCTCCATTCTCTGACAGCTTTAGAATGGCTTCAGAAAAATCAGCTGCCAATGGAGAGCCCTATTGGAATACCTGGATATGAATTTCACAAGTAATTAGTATTGTATTGGTTCCTTAAAATGTAGAAAAGATTCAAATAGCAACTCACGAAGCCAAATCCTCCAAATCTGTATGTGGGTATGGTGGCAGTGTATTCCTTGCAGTGCTGAGATAAAAAAGCTCTTTCATATGGGAGTTCAAGAAAGGCAGCGGCTATGCGGTTGCTTTCAAAATCAGTTATATACTTGTATTCGCTATCAACTTTCAAGATGTTCTCTGGTTTGAATCCAAGCACATTCTCCAGGTAGTTCCTCACAAATGACTCACCATTAAACCCAACATTCAAATTGGATGCCTTTAGCCACCCAATATCTGTCACATTTGGTTTCAGCCTTTGTACTGTGAGCATTGATGAAAGACTAGCAGTGTAGCTTGAGTTTAAGATTAACACGACAAAAGGCCACACCACAACCACCAATCGAGTGAGATTGCTACGAATTCTCTCCCCTGAAAATTTCGAAATGACACATAAATTTTAATGAGGTGAACTTATTAACATGTTTGGCCTGATCAATTTCTATAATAATGCTTGCATCATCAACACTAGCAGTAAGCCTAGCAAAAGGTAGAAAAAGAGAGAGATACTTACTATGAGCAAAGAAAAGTGAAGAAAAAGTGAACCAAAGAGCGGTGCCGATCTGAATATTCCATGGACCATTAAATTCTGGATTCCATCTGTGCACCAAGAACCAAACTATGGACATTGTGTAGATCAAAATGGCACCAGTTACTATCCACATTCCCCAGGTGAAAGGCTTAATGAATATCCAAGCTGATTGTTCAGCTTTAGTTGGTACTACCATAGACAATCCTGAATCGGTATATGGCTGAGTAAACTCCACAAATCTTGTTCTATTCACTAGTATAGTGAAATCACCAATAGCGGCATCATAATCCTGTAAATAGTATTCCAAAATTCTACTGTAATATAATCAAAGCATGTTTCATTGGTGGATATCAAAATGACATTTTGGATTTGATATGCCTTTACCAGATTTGTAACATAGCTTTTGAGTTCAAATTATGCACCGCAAGGGAATATTACGTGCACATATGATTTTGATTAGTTTCAGTTTCTACGTTCTATCCAGTAATCGTGGATACTATAAGTCCCAGTCTATACAAGAAACAACCTTTTAAAAGAAGAAATTAGTAAGAATCCTCAACCTCAAACAAGTCATTTGTTTTAGTCTTCAGAGTAATCTGTTTTTGTCTCACAAAGACTCACAGGAGGACACAGTCCAAGTCAAAGAAGAGAAATGAAAAATTTTTGGGATCCAACACATACGTTAGAGCCCGGAGGTCAAATCAAACAAATCTCTTGGCAAGAGAGAGGAAAATGGAATAACAGTACGTTGGGAGTCAAAGGCTGGTTGGGCGAGTATTTATTTCCTGTCAACACGTTCACATTTCGTTGAAATTCAGACTAGTTGACTCTTTTGCAAAGACTTGTTGAAAGACAGAAGATCATACAACTCTCTTTATAAATAGTTCTCTATACAGATAACTGAAGATGTATGTATATGGTATAAAGCAATTATTAAAGTTAGTGCCCGGGATAATTATATGAAACAAGAGAGAAACAGAGTATTGTTTACCTTGTTATAGACACGATAAACCAGATCATCATAGGTGCCATTATGGACAGAGAATTCATAAGGTAGATCATATTTCAAAACTTGTATCACCTTATGGAAAAGTTCAATGCAATAACCATCATATATAGTCTTCTGAGGACTATCACTTGATATAACCTTCACAAATTTCTCAAATGTGGTCTTCGCTGGAACTCCAATAATCAATGGCTTAGCATCTGTAGGCATTGCTCGACCTTTCGGATCTCGCTTCAAGTCCCCAGGCCAAATCACTGCACCAATCAATCCAATTCTGATATCACCAACTTTGCTGCTATTTTTTTCCTCTTCTATTTTAAGGGTCTTGGAGAATCCAAACTTAGGCAACCAAAAGTCAATCTCTTTGTATTTCTTTCCAACCATGTTTATGATCCTTAATATAGGAGAGTTCAACAGCTTGCCTCCTCTGAAACTTATTTGTCCACTTAAGCCAGTGAAATTACTTGATAATATATAACCTAGCGAGATTTTTGAACTGCTATTGTCACTAGTCATCCCATCTATGCTTTCTGCCACTACTGTAATGCTATCATATGCCCTCAAGGCATAAATTCCTGGCTCAGATACTTCATCTTCTGGTTCTGGATATTCAGATCGAAAAGAACTTCTGAACTGATCTTCAAAAATCTTGTAAGAACTGCTATCTTGAGAAAAGTGGGTCTTGATTCCTAGAGCACCTTCCATGGAGGAGATTTACAGAAGTATTGAATGAGTCGATGAAACTAGTGATGGTGTCTGAGGCAATTACCCAAACTGAGTCCGGCCCCACAAGTCCCATCTCTTTTGCTTCCCTAAACAGATGAATCCCCATAGCTAATGATGATTGAAGAATAATAAAAACCCGAGATTCTGTTCTAAGTAGCTTCACCAGTTTTTCTTGGAGAAACTGTTTTGGATCAGTCAAATAAGAAATCGGTGGAAGAACCAATCTGTACTCAATCTCCGAATTAGTGATTTGAAGAGACTCTGACAGTAGAGCTAAGTTCCCTGTATCTGCATTATTTGCATCATCTTCATAAATGATTATAACCTTTCTCCAATTGTAAGAACCAACCAGAGCTGCTGTGCATGTTATTTGTTCAGCACTACTGTTAGCCATTCTTACCAAGAAAGGCCAGCGAGTTGATGTCAACGGTGGAGTTATAGCAGGTTCTGCAAATGAAAGGACAGGAACTTGAGTTCGGCTCCCAATATCAGCAACCATAGTTGCTGCTCCCCATGTCTCTAGGCCAATAGTCACTTTCACTTCCTTCTCCTTAATCATTGCTTCAGCTGCCCACAACCGTAATTCATAAGATCTATTAGTACAAGTTGTACCGTAGTAGCCAATTGAGAAGTTAAATATAATACGATTTACTTATTTACCAGTGGAACCAACTTGAAGGGGATCCTTTTCAGGGTACTGGAAATGAAGGGCTAGCTTGTAATTCTGCGCAGTGTTGTTAAAATTTGCAGCGGCTATTTCCATTGCCACTTTTTGTTCTTTTCCAATTCTGGAATTAACATCAACGATTGCGCCAATGTTTATTAGCTTGTATCCGTCAGCAGCTTCGGTTCCACAGTAGGGGATGAAAAAGCTGGAGCTGAGTATTATGACCGGGAGCGAAGGTCTTGAGACTAACTGGACAGAAGTGATTGAACAGAACATTGTGCAATTGATTTGAGAACCGATAATGCTAATGCCTTGCTCATTGGGTTTTGGAACTTAACATATACGGGAAGATGATGTTAGCATTTGATGAGTAAGGGCTTTTACATTTCCAGTCAATCCGTTGTGATATCACCAACAGCACTGGAAAGGGCTTTCACCTCGACGTGAGGGAGTAAGTAAAGACTTTTACACTTGTGTAACAAAGGGTGAGTCTGCATTGAGTACCATAAAACGCGTGATTTTGACAATAGAAAGATAGATTATGGTTAACTGTATATGCATCAAAATATACGGATTCTTAATCTTTTGATACAGATATTTCGGCAATGAGTTATACTATAAGCGGAGAAAACATATAATGAAGAAGTGATAAATATTTACTATCCCTAACCTTTTAGAGACAATGATATTTGGCATTCCTCATTTCCTCTATTGAGTGGTTAAATTCGTTTTCAATGGCTGGGGACTTTGTTTGAATAAAATGGTTAAACTTTGGTGGTGTATTGTCTAATGTCTCCAATGAATTGTATGGATAGAGAAATTTTGAATTACAAAGAAATCCCTCAGTAAGGGGAAGATATAGAAATGCTGAAATCACAAAAGAAATTAACTCCAACAAATATGATGTCTAAAGTGATTGCATCTAAGATACAAATTAGCTATACAAACTAATTAGTATGATTAAATTTAACATGTTAGAGTTCATTCATGCATTTGGAGTTCAACCTGAAGATTCTCTGCAGGATGAGTTGGACTCAATTTATATTCCCACTTGGATGAGCTTGATTCAAGTGCAGGTGGTGCTAGATCTAAAGCTGAAATTCTTGCTGGATTATTGATGGTTCCTTTCCTGTTATGAATGTACCTTGCAAGTCTAGCGGCAATGTTCCAGGCAGCTATGTTGCCTTGATATGTTTCTTGATGACTCCAACTGTTGTTCAGTAAGCGAATAACAAACAGTAGAAAACAAAAGATAGAAGCGGCACCATATACAATGTAGAGTCCCCAGAAGCTGTGCAGAGTCAAGTTTTCTGGTCTTGTACTATATCTTTCGTCCGTGGAACACTCTCTTGAGGGTTTAAACCATTCCTCCTCCAATGTTTTCAGCCTTCCGTTTTCTGATAAGTTTAGAATAGCCCTGGAAATGTCAAGGGCTATAGGAGACCCTCTTTGAAATGCCTGCAGCATATACATACATACATGAATAATTTGTGGTTGATGCATGCCGATGCGCTTCAGCTTAAAATATTTGGTAACCGATGAGTAATTAAAAGTGACCGTCTACAGATTATATTACTTACAAAGCCGAGGCCTCCGAATCTGTAGGTGTTGATTGTCGTGTATTTCTTGCAGTACTTATCGAGAAAAACTTTCTCGTATGGACGTTCAAGAAAAAGGGAATCTATGGTGTTGTTTTCAAATTTTTTTATATAATTGGCTTCATTGTTGCCAAAAGGGACAATATTCCCTGACCTGAAGCCAAGCACCTCCTCCAGGAATTTTTTTAAAAATGAATCGTCGACACAGCCAACTTTCAAGTTGCAAGACTTGAGAGACTGAATATCCGTAACATTGGGCTCCAGTCTTCGGACTGTGAGCAGTGAAGACAGACTGGCTGTGTAGCTTGATGTCAAGATAAACACAACAAATAGCCACAAAACCACCACCACTCGAGTAAGTTTGCTTTGAATTTTCGCTCCTGCAAAATGAATTAAACCATTATATGGTATTGGTTTGTTGGTATATTTAAGTACTAACTTAATTTCAATTAATTAATAGAAGAGATTACGTTTTGTGGTTTTCAGGGTAACAATGATAAAATCTAAAGATTTGAGAAAGTTTGAACACTATTCGCATAGGTAGCTAGGGAAGGAACTTTAATTACCCATAATATCCTAGGCTTAAATTAATAGATAGCAGCTCGCAAATAACAAATATTTGAAATTTATGCCGGAAGAGTAAGAATTAATCCTCGAAATCCAGGTCCAGGATTAGGACCAAGGAGCACCTTGGCTCCACATAGAGAGAAATACATAGCAGAAACTAGCTAGGGACCAGAGTCTGAGTGCATTGGGGCGAAGACATAACTGGCGCATGGCTAAATTCAAGTTTGATAGGACCGTTGGGCCACATCATCGAGGTGGCATATGATAATTGATACAAAACAAATTAAGAGTCGGTTTAATGGGTACTCACTGTGAGAAAAGAAGAGTGTAGAGAAGGTGAACCAAAGTATATTGCTAATCTGATTCTTCAATGTTCCTCTGAATTCCGGATTGGATTGGTGCTCCAAGAACCAGACCATGAACATCGTATAGATGAATGTGGCAGCAGTCACCATCCACAGCTCCCAAGTGAAAGGATTCGTGAACATCCATGTTGACTCTTCTTGCTGGGCTGGAACTATCATTGACAATCCCGACTCAGCATACGGCTGTGTGAATTCCACGTATTCGGTTCTGTTGCCTAGAATTGTCAAGTCGCCCACCGCCGCATCATAAGTCTTCCCATTGATTTTTAATCACAAGGCAAGCAAGTAATGTCTTATCATAAATGGGAGACTTTTTTTTGGATGACATGATTAATATAGAATTACTGTAGCAAACCAACGTAGCAGGCAATTGCTGACTACCACGTGATCTATTACACACTATATCAGAAATGGGAGACTTATTCATTAAAGGAAGGAACAAAAATCTAAAGGGTCACTTACCTGGAGGACCGAGTCAAATTTATAGTATATATAAAAATTAATTCGTAAGAAATTAAAAGGCCACAAACAGTTGTATATCATGCATCATTCGATAACTAAGCAGAAATTTTATTTAAAACCAAGAGTTGGTCATGATAATTAAAGTCATTTACCTTGTTATAGACACCATAAATTAGATCATCGTAAACGCCATCATGCGGCACAAATTCATAAGGTAGATCATAATTCAAATGGTCTACCACCAGACGGAAAAGTTCAATGCTGAAACCATCATATCGGAGATTTTTATCATTTGAGCTTCCATTTAAGGGGTCATCCTTGATCACCACAAACTTCTCAAAAAAAGTTATAGTCGGAACTCCAATTCTCATAGGCTCTTGATTACTAGGCATTGCCCAGCCTTTTGGGTTTCGGTTGACCAGGTTCCCGGGCCAAATCACTGGACCAGTGAAACCTTCCGCTGCAATATTACTGCTGATATCACCAACATTATGTTTACTACTCGTCTTCGAGAACCCAAAATTGGGCAACCAAAAGTCTAGCTCTTTGTACTTCTTTCCAACCACATTCACAATCCTCAATGTGTCAGCATTCAATAATTCACCATCTTTAAAGCGAATTTCCCCACTCAAACCTGAGAAATCACTTGATAACATTTGCCGCAACAACATTTCCGGGCTACTAATGTTATAACTCAATCTCCCCATGGCATCTGTAATGATTTTAATACTATCATGTGCTCTTAGAGCATGAATACTTGGCTGAAAGTGATCTTCTTCTGGGTATTCGCGTGTGAAACTTCGTCGAAACAGGGCAGAAAACTCTTTATAAGTGCTACCCTCATCAGAATAATAGCTCTTGATTCCTAAGGTGCCTTCCATAGAGGAAATTACAGTTGTGTTTAGCGAGTCTAAGGCATTTGCAACAGTGTTTGTGACTATCCACACTGAGTCTTTTCCCACAAGTCCCATCCTATTTGCTTCTGCAAACAAATGTATGGTCATGTCTAATGATGCTTGAAGTACAATGAAAACCCTGGACTGTTTGTCTTGTACCTCTCTTAGCTCCCTTCGAACAGCTTCTCTTGGATCAGATATAGAAGAAATTGGTGGAAGAACCAAACGAGACTCAATCTCAGAGCTGCTAACGTTCTGAAGAGCCTCGGATAAAAGAGCTAACTTCCCAGAATCACCACCATATACATTATCTTCATATATGGCTGCAACCCTTCTCCAATTGTATTTCTGAGCAAGATCCGCAATGCATTTCATTTGCTCGGAAGCATTGCTAGCCATTGTTATCAAGTAAGGCCAGCGACGTGACATTGACGGCGGTGTTACGGCAGGAGCAGCAAATGAAAGAATAGGAACTTGAAATCGGCTGGCGATCTCAGCAACTACAGCTGTTTCCTCCCATGTCTCCATTCCAGCAATCACTTTCACCTTCTCTTTGTTAATCAGCTCCTGCGCTGCAAAAAACATGGCTATAAGTTAGTGTTTAAATCAAATTAAAGGGCATGTAAATAATTAATCAATTAATTAATTCAACCTGCCATAGCAGCTTGGAAGGGGTCTCTGTTATGGTCTCGGATTTGAAGGGAGAGCTTGTGGTTTCTTGAGTTACTGTTGAAGTTTTGTACTGCAATTTTCATGGCTGTTATCGCTTGTTTCCCCATTTGAGAACTAGCGTCGACGATTGCACCGATCTTCGTAACTTCATCAATATTAATATCGGTGCTTGCTGATTCAACTCCGGGGGAGACAAAGACAAGCTCGGAGGCAATAATGAGTACAAGAAAAAAGAAGCGATTCATTATGTTAGCCATGCATAATTAACTTGACTTTTGATATCTCATTATGTATGTATATGTCAAAGAAACAGGTGTAGTTTATAAATAAATATATGTTGTAGGGGAATAGAGGAGTCAGCGTATGCAATTACCAGGATGTTGCGTCGATCCATTCTCGAAAATCTTTTTGACTAGGTTCAACCGGCAGGAATTCAAACTTTGAATATACAAAATAAAAACACGACAATTTACAATATATATACCCATTCGGTCAACTACAGTTGCATGGTACCACACAGTTAGATCCCATCATTAGATCAGCTGTGGGCCTCATAACTGAATTTAATGGTTGGATCCATCCAACTATAGTACCATAACTGGACCCTACGCATACACACATAATCCATAATTTTAAAGGGTTAGAAAAATTTAGAAAAATATATAAACCGTGTATTTTAAACTCTTTAATTTTTAAGCCTCTTAAATCTCACAATTTTAAAGTTTTTGTAGATTTTTTTCGTATTTTAAAATTCTGAATTTGAAAACTACTATATATATATATATATATATAGTAGTTTAAAATGTAGAAAAATATGAGAAAATTATAAAATCATGGGGTTTAATAGTATTATGAAATTAAATTATAAAACCATACGATTTTAAAATTTTTTTGTATTTTCCTGTACTTTCAAATCTTGAACTAAAAAATTTTCTTATATATATAGTTAATAAATTTTATCATACCATATGTAGGGGATCAACTTGAATCTCATAAAAAATAAATTAAAAATCTATAAAGATTCTTTTGGAAAATTTCTAATATTAAGACGTGTTAATTAGAAGATTCTTGCAATTTAACAGAAAGTTCATAGACAAGTAGAGACATAAAGGCCGGAATCTTAGACTTCCAAGCAGATGTCAAGGTTAAGACAAAAATTGTTCTAATTAACTAAAAACTAATTTCTTACTGGAAATCATGAGGTCATAAGCTTTTGTTCTTAAACCGGGGTACAACAGTTAAATTATTAATTTTAATAACGTATTTTTAATGGAATCCGATAGTATGGACATGTATGCATGAAAATATATATATATATAAATCATAGCCTCTATAACCTAATCCGAAAGTGAGGGACCTGTGCTTATTATTACTAAAATATAATCCGGCCCACTTACCCATCCATGTTCCATCTAAAATCAGACCAGCCGAGCGACCCGCTCCGGTCACTGTGCTCCGTACAAACAGTTTGAACGTTGTTCTCTCTACTAAAACGAAAAGAAAATCTCACTCAGCGATGTCTCAGTTCTGGAAACCGGGCGCTGAGAAGCCTCGCCTTCTCGACGATGCAGAAGGAGGCGTCGTTTTCTTGTCATCCTCTCTCTCCTCCGCTTCGTCCTTCGGGTATTAATCTCACACTCAGTTATGCACTCAAAAGCATACGTTTCTCTATCAATTTTTTTTTTTAATGCGCATATGTATCTGTTGTTTTAGATATGGTTATGCGAGTATTGAGAAACAGAGGCAGAGATTGCCCGTGTACAAGTACCGTACAGCTATCCTTTATTTGGTGGAGACTCATGCTACTACCATTATTGTTGGTGAGACTGGTAGCGGCAAAACCACGCAGATTCCTCAGGTCTTTCTTTTCTTAATTTCTTATTTAACTTGTTTATTTATATTTTTTTTGTCTTTTTGATGGATGTGGCTGGGAACATTTAAACGAATTGCATTTCTGCAGTTGGTTTTAGTGTCTTTATACTAATTGTTAATTGGATTATTTTTGCTAATTCACTCAAGCTTTGAGTGTCTGGAAACTGTGCTGTTTATATTTTGTTTCTGAACAAATTAGGGGAAATGAAAAGAAAGTGAACATTCCAGCTTCATTGACAACCAAACAGAACTTCGTGTGCATTTTGCTGTCCTTCAGAGATAGGTTTATCCAGCTTTTCATTAATGATTCATGACATTGCCGTTGTTCAATTTTATACAAAGCGGAGTTGACTATTATCTAATAACTGGCCAAGTTGGCTGTAATCTGTTTTCGAGCTTCTTGTTTTAGAGGTGTCATTTATTTATGCATTAATGTTTTTGGAAGTGTTTGTTATTGTGGATGTTGGTCATGAATTCTTTGAGATTGTTCAAACTGAATGATAAATGTTGTCTGCTAAAATTACAGTACCTTAAAGAAGCAGGTTGGGCAGATGGTGGGCGGGTTATTGCATGCACCCAGCCAAGACGACTGGCTGTCCAGGTGATAAATTAATTTATTTGGCCTTGTCTTCCCTTTTCTTTTATCCACGCTGTCTGTATGTTTTAGTTCATGCCTTTAAATAGCCTAGCATGAAGGCTTTATAAAACCTATAGACTTAGAGGAAGACAAACTAAAATTTGGTTTTTTTTACATACCGGTGATATTCTTTTGGTTCTGCTGATATTTTTGTAAGTTCCAAATGCTTTAGTTTGGTTTTCATATCTAATACCGCCTGTTCTTGCAAAATGGTTAAGTTATTTTAATATATCCAATACTGATATTAGTTGTTACTAATGCGCAGGCAGTCGCTTCAAGGGTGGCTGAAGAGATGGGAGTCAAGGTTGGAGAGGAAGTCGGCTATACAATTCGATTTGAAGATTTTACAAATAAAGTGAGACGTCTTAGTTCTTATTTGAGGTCCCTGCTTCTGTTTTGTTTGTCTTTAGTTGCAACTGGTACATTGTAGTTTTAGCATACCACCGTGTGTTCAATTGAACATTTCTGGTCTTCAAATATACTATTTCTATGCAGCATATTTGGTGTGATTATTTTTTTTATGCATGCTGGGATATCCTCTTTGGCAGTGCAGGATCTAACCGCAATAAAATTTCTTACGGATGGGGTATTACTCAGAGAAATGATGGATGACCCTCTTTTGACGAAATACAGGTACTTGTTATGGTTCTAGGATTCTTTTAGTGTCTTCAATTCTGTTGAATCGTATCCTTTCTTTCCCTCAAAAGCGAAGTTGTTCAAAACTCAAGTTTTAAAGAATAATATGCCTGGATATCATTAATGAGTGATGGGCAACAGGCATTGATTGCTGCACGAGCAAAACCATGATATTGGAATTGAAAAGCTAGACCACTCTTTTATTGACATTTAGTGCACCAGCTGGTCCATTGATTACTATATTCTTAACTGTTGCAGTGTCATAATGGTGGATGAGGCTCATGAAAGGTCTATTTCAACGGACATTTTGCTGGGCCTCCTGAAAAAGGTATCAATTTTAGCTGCTGGCTGATACAAGTGTTGTTATGGGGAAAAAGCTTTTTAATTTTGTCTTGCTGGGGTCTGTGTACGTCTTTTTCTTTCTTTGTTTCTTTTTTTGTCCTTCCCTTCATTCCTTTCTTTCTTTCTTTCTTTTTTTTTTTCAAATGTTAAATGATTATTGTGATTTCAGATCCAACGACGTCGGTCTGATCTGCGTCTTATTATCTCATCTGCTACAATAGAAGCAAAATCAATGTCTGCATTCTTTCATGCCAGGTTATCTTCTAGGCTTCTAATTGTTGATTCTTTTGTATCCTGATTTTAGTTGCTGTTAACATGCAGTACTTATATTTAATGGAATTTGGGAGCTAAAATCAAAAAATCTTTTGTACTTTTTTTTTTCTGTAGGAACTGTCATTAGTATTTGATATTATGTAGCATAATCTTAAAAGCATATTCAAATCTTCCATTTTCTGTGTACCAGAAAAGGCCGTCGAGGATTGGAAGGAGTAGAGTTGTTACCAAGACTGGAGCCTGCAATCCTCTCAGTAGAGGTATGACATTCTGGCATTATGATGTTTTCTCTCTCACTTTCTCTGTCTGCTTTGTTCTCATATGTGTCCTATTCTTCCAATCTTGTAATTTAGAAGTCAACTTCTGCATCTTTCAATAGAAGTTACCCTTATCTGGCTTTATGATATGAAATGGGAATGACAAAACTGTGGTGTCACTGGATCTGCTTGTATTTCAGGGTAGAGGATTTAACGTACAAATTCACTATGTTGAGGAGCCTGTCTCAGATTATGTTCAGGCAGCTGTTTCAACGGTTTTGTTAATTCATGATAAGGTTCATTAAATTTTATTATTTGGAATTTCTTTAATTTTTTACCTCTATGAGCAGACCGTCTTCTGTCAGCCTCTCTAAGGAGATCAAACCTTGCATTGCAATATTTTTTTTATTAGTTTCAGAGACATTGCATGGTTTTGTTCAGTGTGCTAGCTTTTGAATTGTTTTGGGGGATTTGGGGAAATAGGATGGAAGGCTAATCTTAGAGATTGGTCCCATTGAATATGCGTTTAGTTAAACTGTAATAGAAGGGTTTTGAGGGGAAGTAGACCTCTCTAAGGCATGCTAAAATGAAGGTCTTACAGACATTTTATTCTTGGGCATTTTAAATTTGTTTGTTGTTTTCTTGTTGAATAAACTGCAGATTAATTTTTTATGTAATTTATTCAATTTTATTGAGAATCTCTCTTTCATTCTTTTCCTTTAGATTGTGCTCATTTTGAAATGTAATTATTTTTTTAGGTAGTGAAATTTGATTTAAGGCAGCTTTTGTACACCCTTTTCTTAATAGATTTTTACCCTTCTGATATTAAAAGAAGTGTTTTCTTATTTTCTTTTATAATGATTAGATTTTTCTATTTAGAGAGGGTATCTTTTATTATAGTAGTAGCAGAACTGGTGTGTGGTATTTCGTTGACAGTTTTTCTGTACATTCTAATTGTTGATTAGGAACCCCCGGGAGATATCCTGGTGTTTCTTACCGGTCAAGATGATATTGATGCAACCATTCAGTTGCTTACTGAAGAAGCACGAGCCAGTAAAAAGAACTCCTCAGGTATGAAGTAAAAGATAAGGTGCTAATCTTGAAGCTTACTTTTTAGTGTTAACGAATTCATTAAAATATTTTATGATGTTATGTCATCCATTTCAGGATTGATTATTTTGCCTCTATACTCGGGACTTTCTCGAGCGGAACAGGTAAGTGATGTATTGAGGTATTTGGGTTTGATAAACTGATTTCCTTGAGTTAACATCATCAAACTTCTGATTTACGGACATCACCTTTCTGCTTCCTTGATAATAATAGGAGCAAGTTTTTTCTCCCAGTCCTAGAGGGAAGAGGAAAGTGGTGATATCAACAAATATTGCAGAGACGTCATTGACCTTGGAGGTATCGTCACTGCTAATTAGAGTTGTACCCCTTGGATGTAATATGTTATAATTGACAGGTGGTGCACTGATCCACCCTTGCTTCTGATCTTTTCAGGGAATTGTTTATGTTGTTGACAGTGGTTTCTCAAAACAGCGGTTCTACAATCCGGTATTTTCTTTGCCAATTTTGATGTTTACATTATGTAATCTTTGGATTAGTTTCAGTGGCTGGTATATGAGTTGCATCTTATTGGCATGTTATAGATCTCAGATATTGAAAATCTGGTAGTGGCTCCAATATCAAAGGCATCTGCTAGACAAAGAGCTGGTAGGGCTGGAAGAGTTCGACCAGGGAAATGTTACAGGTGGTTAATTAAAGGCAGTTATATTAATGTTAATCATTTTCTTCTGTAGTTATGTAAATTGAACGTGTTGTCATGATTTGTTATTTGTTCCGTCTCTTGAACTTTAGGATCAATATAACTATGAAGTATACTTTTCTGTTACTCTTTCCCTACTTAACAGTAAATCTTGCCTTTTCTTTGTTATGTACCTCATGATAGTGTTTCATAATGATATCAGACATCATTATCTGAATTAACCACTGCTGTCAGTTACTGGTTCATTACTTCATATTCCTTTTACTTGATATTTTGTTGGAGTCTCTTCTTCTACCACGCCATGGGATAATCTGGCCTCTCCCCAAAGTTTCTTATACTCTGTATTTGTTTAGCAATTTGGACAATGATTGAGAGCTGCTTGAAGCTATTATTGTATCATTGAGATATCTTTAAATGTATGTGTATTTAAACACCATCCATCTCCATTTTTTTATGGCAGAAGCTAATTTTTATAATACTCTCTTTTGGTTTCTGCAAGCAGGCTATACACAGAAGAGTATTTTGTGAAAGAGATGCCTGCAGAGGGGATCCCGGAGATGCAGAGATCAAACCTCGTCTCCTGTGTAATTCAGGTAATTTGTTGCAAGGATTGCTTAGTTTGATATTCTCACAATCGCATGCTAGATTGAATTGCTTCGGGCAGGTTTCTCATGCTGGTCAAGCTGATACTGGCTGAAAGCAGAGTAATGTTGTGCTGCTTGTGATGAATTTATTTTTTCCTTGAAAACTATGAGCTTTTCTCTTCTAAGATTCTTATTTATAGTTTCTAAATGCTAATTTTTCCATCCTGCTGAAATCTCAGTTAAAAGCCTTGGGCATAGATAATATCTTAGGCTTTGATTGGCCAGCATCTCCACCACCTGAAGCAATGATCCGAGCACTTGAAGTACTTTATTCACTTGGAGTCCTTGATGATGATGCAAAACTTACTTCACCTACTGGGTTTCAAGTTGCAGAGATTCCTTTGGTAGGTTATCAATTTTTGTTACTAAGGCAATTAAAACTTTTTTGAAAAACCAGCATCTGTAGCTTAAGACTGGGTGCTTTCCTCTTTGTGTACTATAACTACTCTTTTTTTTTTTTTTTTGAGTTAAAGCATTTGGTTTCAATCTATTTTTCCAAACCAACATAGGATCAGCGGATGACCACAGCAACTCAATCGTTTTGATAAACTGACTTCATCGATGTTTTCTCTTTCTTGCAAGATCTTTTTATTATTATTTTTTTAATGATGTTCTGGGTGACCATTGACTTATCTTTTAGGGAGTTCATCATTGAATTCATTTTGCTAGATATGTTTTGACCTTTGTCTCATGATGTTTCATTATCTAAGTTGAAGTTTTTGATTGCTTATTTTGAATCTGATTACTTTGTAGGAACCAATGATCTCTAAAATGATCTTGTCTTCGAATGAACTTGGGTGTTCAGAGGAGATTATAACCATTTCTGCAGTTCTCTCAATCCAAGTAAACTTTCTTCTATTACTCTCTTGTGCATGTCCTTTAAACTTTGTCTTAAATTCAACAAAAAGAAAGCAGAACATTAATTAGCCTGATAAAAAGCTGCTATCATAAGATACAGCATATTGTAAATTATCTATAGTAACACAATAAAGATAAGCTATTGTGAGTTCTAGTTTACAGAATTATTCGACTAACCTAATTATAAAAATTTAAACCATTCAGCTGAGTTCTAGTTTGTACTAAAATGCTGTTCTTTGCAGTTTATTTGGGTTTCTGGGAGGGGAGCACAAAAGGAACTGGATGAAGCCAAGTTGAGGTTTGCTGCTGCGGAGGTACTTGACTGAAACTTAAATTGGTTCGAATATTTACGAATCTTAAATAGATTTCATCTTCATTTTAACTTGAGTTTTATCTTTAACGTAGCTGCACCAATCAGTGATTAGATTTAGCACTGAAGTGTGTATGCTTGTTGACCTTGTGAATTTTACCAACCTCGTCTATTCTGTTCTTTTGGTTTTATGGTCGGTCTTAAGTTCACTCGAAATTCACTCAAACTTTTTTACATCATCTGAAAATGAAGATTCAGTGTCTCCATATGATCTGATTTTGGGGGTTTTAAAATATTTTAAGAGTACTATATATATTTGATCAACTATTCTTTGCCTACTTATAATTTTTTCTGTAGCTCATCGATTATTTTTTCATACCTGCAGGGTGACCATGTGACATTCCTAAATGTTTACAAAGGTTTTCTCCAGTCTGGTAAATCTTCACAGTGGTGTCATAAGAACTTCATAAACTACCATGCTATGGTATGTAAATTAATTTGGATGCTTTAAACATTTTAAGAATTGGTCGACTTTTCCTTTTATCATTTTTTGGGCTTCCACCACAAACTCTTGTTTTCATAGCTTTATTCCTGTTGAGATACAATTATCTATTGCATAAATAGATAATATATTACTCATTTTTATTTTTGGTATTGCAGAAAAAAGTAATTGAAATTAGAGAACAACTCAGAAGAATTGTACAAAGAATTGGCATAGTGATGAAATCTTGTGAGAGTGACATGCAAGTAAGTCTTTTGACACTTTTACTGGTGTGCTTAGAGAGAATTTCAACACGTTATGATTTCCCAAAGTTAATGGGGACATGCATACCATCTGCTGGTTGCTCAATTGTATATCATGTAATCTGTTCCCCAGTATTGTGCGTTTGTGCTGGCAGATTCACTAATCAATGCAGACCAAATGTGTGCCTTACTATCATGAAAAGTTAGAATTAGTTTGAAATCTGCTATGGCATAATTAAGCCAGTAATATAGGCGAAGGCCAAGTTCTTAAAAGCAAGAGTGCACTGTACTCTCTTTGCTTTACCTCATTTCTTATTGCTGAATATGAGAAAAATTTGAAATGTTACTTGCCCGCCTGCTTTGCTCTGTTCTACACAATATGACTTCTACTATTTATGTCTTGTAGGTTGTACGAAAGGCAGTTACTGCTGGGTTTTTCGCTAACGCATGCTGCTTAGAAGTGAGTAACTTAATTGCCGCTATTTTTATAAGTGCACCTAGTGTCTTTTAACGGTACAAATATTATATAGCCTTCCACCCTCTTCTTGTTGATAATTCACTAGTTAAATGAAAGTGGCTTCCCGGAATTTTTCTTACATTGATGTTTTAATTGAATCTGTGTTGTTTTGTTTGAAGGCATATAGTCAGAGTGGGATGTACAAGACTGTGAGAGGTTCCCAAGAAGTTTATATTCATCCATCATCGGTGTTGTTCAGGTCAGTGTACAGAATGGATTGATATTTTAAAGCTATCTGGATTTTATGGGAGTATGATCTTAGATTAAAATATAAATGCATACGGTGGCGAAGTTTAGAGTGGGCTAACCCGGGCAGCAGCCCGGGTAAGCTTTTTGAAAAAAAATAATATTAATTATAATTTATGAATTTATCTTTATTAAAATTAATAAAAATAATAAAAATAAATTTAATAGCCCACCCCAATAAATGGTGCAAGTTTCGCTACTGAATGCATAGAGTCAACTTCCAGAGGCCTGTGCTCCTTGAGGATATATTTCAATAAGATCAAATGTTGATATGTTATTTTATTGTTATTTCTTATAATGTCATACATTATTTTATAATTGTTTCTTTGAATGTTGGTGGCTTTTGCAGATTTCTTATGGTTGTGGACATTAATAGACTAAACAAATGCTATATCTTTGATATTATATTTTTTAATTTTGCATTTGCAGGGTTAATCCAAAGTGGGTTATATATCATTCCCTGGTTTCAACTGACCGACAGTACATGCGCAATGTTATCTCCATTGATCCTTCTTGGCTGTTGGAGGTTGCTCCACACTTTTACCAGCAGCAGCGACTCAATCCTATTCACTAATCAGGCTATTTAAACTTCTTCTGTATTGGGATTGTGACGAATTCTATCAGCATAGCCGCATCGCAATTTTTTTTTATTTTATTTAAATCTCCTGTACATATCTATAATCAATTAATCATTTATTTGATCATACTAACCTTTATCTCATAGTTCAACTAGGCTGACTACTTTAACCAGTTTTGAGATTACGGGCATTTATTTTTCTTTCTTTATCTTCAATTTTTTTTTTTCTTCCCTATTCCAAGCAATTCAAAGTTAAAATGAACTCAGAAGTGCAGAATGTGCATATGAAAAGATTAAAGACGATTGTAGGGACAAGAAAAGGGGAAGAATGTGTGGGGGAAAGACGTGTAAGCCTCTGCAACAAGTTGAGGTGACAAATTCCTCCAATATTAATGTGTAGTTAGTTAACTCGCAATGGAAGAAGATACTGTATTATATATGGTCATAGGTATCTGAGATTTATCCAAGTCAAACTGATCTACCGTCAGGCACCGCTTGATAATATAAAAACTTGTTATGAAAAACATAGCTGAAATTGTAAATGACAATTTTGATTTGTACTCAAATGAAGTAAGAATTGGAGTTAGTTTTCTTGTTCGTCACAGAATCCACAGATGAAATATGAACGCATGGAGTACGTTGCAGAAACAAACATTTTCCGACCTGAATGCTAGGACTACACTTACTACCATACCACAAGTCATATACATAACATCTTCACTTTCAGCTTAAATTGCCGGGGCGGCTGACGGAGTCTTGCATGAGTATCAATTTCTTTTTGCTGCAACAGGTACTTGAGAGGGAAACAGAATGCTCCCAAATTAATTATAAACTTGTGATAAATCATACGAGCGCTGAATGAGCTTTGCTGCAGAGTGTTACAGTTACAGCTTTAGGTTAAGATCAATAGTGTCCCTTCTTGGTTTCTCGTTGTTTAAGCTAAGTGTTGTTTCTTCCTCTCTCAACTGCTCTTCTGGTATTAAGAAGCTGTAGAAGGGCTTCTTCTTTTGGTGTGCGTCTGAGTCTGAGCCCTCCATGCTGCTTTCCTTCATAACACAACAACAACACCAACACAAATACATATTATATAATATATAAGAACATCATATATTCCAAATTGTAAAATTATTAAAAATATATATATATAATGAATAATTCTTGTAACAGGCGTACTTGGAAAGGTAACGAGTGATATCTGTACAAATCTTGTTGAGAATTTTGAGTCATGAATGAGGATGGAGTTGCCGGAGAACCAAATAAAAGAAAATTGCCATTCATTGCTCCATAGTCCCTCCTGATCAGGAATTAATATATTAAATGCATAAATAATTGAATGAATCAATTACGTCAAGCAAACGTAATTACCTTGAAAGTGTTTCAGCTTGTTGAAGGTTAAGTACAGAACTAGTAGTGTGATTGGGAAAAGAGGGCGTTAGCGTGTGCATGGCGGCACTGAAAGGAGAAGAAGCTTCGCAGTGGAATATTGGAGCAGGAGCTGAGCCTGCGGAGAATGTCCTTGGCCGCTTTGTTCCAGCCATCTAAAATCGATTTGTATGTATTTATGATTAATAAGATGATGAATTTCATTTTTCATCCAAACAATAATTAATTTATAAAGGTATTAATTAGAGCAAGATAAACCAAAATTACTGCCAACGAAATTCAAATCTTTATTTGGTTCAACAGAAAAATAAGGAAAAATATTTGAAAGAAATAACTTTTGTGAAGGAAACTGAATATATATCTCTTTTAATTATTTTTCTTTCCCCCAATCGATGAGCAAAAAACAGCACTCAAAGTAAAACAAAATCTGGGAAAAAATAAAAAGAAAAAAAGAAAAAAGGTGAAGGACTGAACCCCATTTGTAAGTAGTAAAAAAAAAAATTGTCTTAAAAAAAAAAAAGAGAGAGAAACATAACTAAAGACATGAGTCTTTTAGACCTTTTCTTCTTCTGGCAACATCAGAGATGAGCAGTAGTGGCTGTTATGTGATAGTGATATTTGGTTTGAAGGGGGCTCTACATGGACATAAAATCCTGCTGATTGGTTTTCTGATGATGATGATCCAGATTGTGGGAAAAGATTTATCTGCTTTCACAAATACATTATTAATTAGACAGCCCATATATCTCATAAAAAGAAAGAACTAAAGCTAAAACATTATCACAAAACAAATTAAAAGCTGGAATTATACCGTGGGTGAAGAGTATTGATGATAATGGGAGTGTTTCTTTTGAAGCATATGTATTTGATCTGAACCATGTACAAAACTGCTCGTGGAAATTGGATACCCAGCTGGGATCTTAGAAGCTTCCTCATAAATGCTTGACTCGCAAGAATTCCACACTGTGGGCAGCAGGACTTTTTCAGGCAAAGTTATGCCTGATCCAGCAATTCGGACACCATTGCTGCCTCTGCCTGAGGATGTACTTTTATTACCATAAAGCACGGTCTGTTGCGGCGGCGGAGGAGGACTAAATTGATTAATATTATTATGATGATCCGAGACAAACTGAACAATACTATTTCCTGTTAAAAAATACAAAAATAATGGAATAGATTAATTTTTATATATAACAGGTGAAAAGAGAGAGAGAGAGAGGGAAATCTTTAGGCATTAGGCTTTAGGGCTTGCCTTTGTGAGGATGAATAACTTTATTTTCTTGTTCTCTCAAGATCTTCTCAAGTTCTGCAACTCCAGGTCCTCTTTTGGGAACTCTTTGGCGCTTTGGTTTCTTCAAAATATGAGTTGCATTATCATCGCCACCGCCACTACCACTAACACCTGCACTACTAGCACTGCCTGTATTGCTGCACATAATGATTTTTCTTATATTAATTTTGTTCTCGTTTCCCGTATTGTTGTTAATTACGTATGTGCCTGGTTGTGATGTGATGTAAGCTAATAATAAATCTAATTAACTTTATAATTTGAAGCAAATTAACTGAAATCGATGATAGACGAGATGAGAGAATTCAGAAAAATAACAAGAATCCCAATTTTCAAGATCACAAAATCTAAAACAAGTAACAAGAATCAATTCAAAAACCGGGATACAAGGAAAGGAAATCTGAAATGATGTGGAGTTGAAACCAGCCACCTATACGTACGAAATATGAAATTGAATTTAAGGAAAGTCCTTCCTTATTTTCAGCTCATAAAGATATTCGAGATCGAGAGAGAGAGAGAGAGAGAGAAAGTATCTACTGCTTTCCGGGATTTTCTCAGAATTTTTTTTTTTTTTTTTGTTTGTCTGAAAAGAAAAGAAAAGAAAATTATATAACAACTTCCAGGGGCTCTGAAGATTAAACTCCTAGCAAAGCAATACTG
Source organism: Citropsis articulata (assembly GCA_030449925.1). NCBI lineage: Eukaryota > Viridiplantae > Streptophyta > Magnoliopsida > Sapindales > Rutaceae > Citropsis > Citropsis articulata. The sequence continues at coordinate 1,405,804 of JASUUH010000046.1, forward strand.
TTTCAAAATCCTCCTCAATATGAGAAAATTTCACCACCACCATTACCAACATCTAGCGGTCTTTTAGACCATGCGAAGTTAGTACTGTAACATGTATGATCTATGTCTTGACATGCATTAATACGCGCCTTAAAATCTCAGGAGATTTTTTGCCATTTTCATAAGCCAGTTCTTTGTTCTTTTCTTATACCAGTGAATCACCTCTCTGCATGTAATTTATGGAGTTGGTTATGGACCCCACCACATGGAAAAAGAAAATTATTTGTGTGTGTGTGTGTGTGTGTGTGTGCATAGAGTATTTATTTCAATCAAACAATGAGAGTAGATTGGGTGTAAACACATTTTTCAACCATTTGAAAACGGTTTTTATCAGTAACAAAAACATCCTTAAATTAATGCATTATTTAGAAGGACATCAAATTTTGATTAGGTATATACTTGATTGATTTATATCGTTTCAGCTTTAGTCTCATTGGTACAATCCTACAGACTAACAACAGCTTATTATATATATACTTGGTAGTGAATTGATGGGGAGTTTTCTATCAATGAGCAAAAATAAATGCGCAATGGTAAATTTATGGTAATTAATGAGTGGATGAAACGAAAGACTCATTTCATAAAGCAATCTCCAGGTTGGCAAAATCAATGTGAGCATATCTTTGAAGATATATATCCTCTAATATAGTTCCTTAAGGTAACCAATCTACATTGTTATTACTCTTAATTAGATTTGGGAAAGAGCTAAAAGATTTCATGTTTTAAATTTAAACTAAATCAAATCTTTTGTCAACATTTACCAGCTTTTTTAATTATAAATCTTTTTAAAAAAGATTATATCCGAATATTTTGTTCTATGGAATGTGTAATATTAATTGATTATACAGCCACATGGGTTGGGAGACCATTATATTTATCTATCTATATATATACGAGGGGGACACTTATATCATAATTAATGTGCTAAAACATTGCTAAACATTAAACTTCACGAACTAAAGGCTATATGCGCTCTTCAATTCCGCGCAACTGAGTCTAAAATTGATCAAAATTTGATAGCAGAAAGGCTTTGTTTTGTTTTGAAACTCGGGATAGACGTTGCAACGATGTATATGCGTTACTTTAATGATAATCAGTTAGCCTAAAACATGTGCCAAGAAGGAAATATATGCCACACTTAGCTAATTCAAGATTCGTTCAAAATATTGCTGGGTAATTTTTCAAAGTCAGTGTCATGCCATGCGAATGCATGGCCTTGACAAACTGCTTGAATTCTTTTCTTTTCTTCTCTTTTTGTTTGAAAAATTACTTGATGCAGCGAGGACTGACCACCAAATATTCTACATATATAAAGAGAATATTATGATTGCTGCCTCAAAAGTCGTACAAGCATACTTGACTTGTCAGATGGGCATCATTTTCTGGTGCAATTTCATGGAAACATCCATCTTAGTTAATTCTTCCTACCTTGAGTGAACATTACATGTAACGTCTTCTTCGGACAAAGAAAATTGAATGAGAAAAAAAAAAAATAGAACGTTGAAATGTGTTTGTGTCGTGAGAGATATTTGCCGAGTAAGAGGATATCCACACATATAATTATTCTATTAAGAATATCATCATTTTAACAAAGTTAAAATATCATTAAAAATAAAAAAATATCGTTTCTAATGTATTAAATGCTGTATTTTTTTAATATTTTAGTATCTATCCTCGTTTAAACACAGTGAGGATTTCACGCTTTGAATCTAATTAATAATACGACATTGGTTATCATTTTTAAAATACTTGTAGAATTTCATTGGTTTTTAATATAACCATATCAAAAGTATTAGATAGATTGATGTGAGATGGTTGGATAAGATGAGGAAGATGCTTTCCAAAGATCATAGCTTATGCTACAGTTATTCGTTTGGGTATATTATATACTATATTGTGACGAGACGAAACCTTGAGATTAAGTTTGAAAATTCTATTTCTTTCTTGATTTTTTTTTGTAGTTTTAAGTTATTTTACTATTTTTCTTATTGTCTTCAGAATTTTTGTCTTTTTTTTTCTAAATTTTAGATTTTGGGTGTCATTTGTTTTTTTATTTATATTAGGAGAATTTTATTACAAAATAATATTCCAGTTTAATTATTTTGATAAATTTGCGATATTTAAAATTAGTATAAAAGGGCCTAAAATTCTAGTTTTGATTATTCAAACTTATGAATAATATTTTCATTAATCAGAAAATGTGTTTCTCTATAATTTATTAATCTTGTATGTTCTCGCACCATTATAGATTGTAATATATATCTTTGCACACACTAATTAAGTGCTTATTTGGTATGACTTATCCAATGGTTATAAATGCTTCTTTTATCTCATAATCTCTATCATAATTTTTGTTATAGTTTGTTGTTTTTTTAAAAACTTTTAAAGTTTAAATAAGCTATTTTACCTCTGCAAGTACAAAATCGAATTTTGAATTTTTAGAAGTAGAGGTTGAAAACTTTTTTTAATGTTAAAATGTCTAAAATACCCCCTACTTATTTGACAATCTTATTTTATTTTTTTCATAACATAATTTTAAAAAATTTATCTATTAAAGTAATTTCATAAATTTTTAATAAAAGTTTGCTACTGACAACTAAACAACTAAAATTTTTTAAATAAAAATTCTGCTACCAAAAACTCTACTTGAAAAGATATATCAAACGGAGCCTAAGTAATCTGATTATGTTATCTAATAACAACCATCACTTGTGTATAATTATCGCATGCATTTTGTTGGATTTCAATTTTTCTTTTTAACATTTTAGGGGTAGGTTTTTGGTTCCTAGATTATGAAAATTACAATGGGTCATGCGATTTGGGTTTTGATACATAAAATGTCCCTGTATTTACGGTAGCGGAGACTTTGTAGATGAAAATATAGGCTTAATCTGCAATTTCTTATGATATTGGCATCATATAATGCTATGTAATTTGCCATTATGTGAGTTAGGGAGTCAAGTCAATGGGTCATGATCACGACACTGACGTTGAAATTAAACCAAAAAAAAAAAAAAAGAGGTTTGTGATTAAGGAAATTTGAATGGTCAATTGGTTATACCATATCGGCGTCGTCGATTGTCCTTAGCCAATAACTACGCTTCGCATTTCGCGGTTGATTATTATAATAAAAACTTTTAAACTATTAATAACTAGGTTTTTTTTTTGCCCTTTTCTTTTTGAGCCTAATAACTAGTTATTGAAAATGATGTAATTTTGGAATATATTGGATAGGTTTAGTCAAGTTTTTATATAATATTTTTTCAGTAGTAATAGCTGCATAAGAATTAACACTGAAAATAATACACCGTCATTCTAAAACGATTTCACTACAAAGCGAATTTATTTTTGTTTGTTATCTCTTATAATTTTTGTACTAATTTTTATACTCCTTTTCGGCACACATCATTATTCATATATATATTTGTTTCTATGTAATTGATAATCTTTTTTCTTTTTTTAATTTTTTTGAAATGCCACTACTGATAATGACTGAATTGACGGAGGGCCAAGTTTGAGGGCTCAAAAGTCAAGCCAATAATTTATTTTAATTCGAGAAATTGGTATAAATAAACGCACCAATTGTATGTTAAATATAATAAGGTGAGCTTTGCTCACAGGTCCCGTAGCTCAGTTGGTTAGAGCGTTGGTCTTATGAGCCGAAGGTCGCGGGTTCGAGCCCCGCCGGGACCAACGTTGACAAATTTTCGTTCTGATTCGTTCTGCCACTAGAACAAATTGAACAATCAACTTCCATCGTTTTAACGTCTGGATCGAGCCACCGAATCATCTCTCAATTTCAACGGTTTGTATCAAATCAGCTATTCAGCCATCAACAGCCGTATCCCAATTACTACCAAAGCCCACCACCTTCTGCCAATTTATTTATTCATCTTTTTTTAATTCAAAACTCAAAAGAGCCTCAGAGGTGTGATATAAGGATTTATGAAGGTGTGCACTCCAATCATTTTCCATCTTTCGGGTCCTCTGAATCAAATCAAATCCAAACTAATCAACGGCCCACAAAATCATTAAAGCCGATTGTAATTTACAAAAGTAAAACCCATGAAGCACCCACACCATCCCCCAACTCCCAAATAATCGGCCATGAAATGAGAAGAATTGAACAATGGAAATCTCTTTTCGTCCCATATTTTATATACACTAATAACACTACCACCATTGAGAAACTATTTTCCATTTTATTAAAAACAAGGAAGAACAAGTAAAAAAAAAAAGAAGAAAGGGATGAAGAAAAAGCACATGAGAAACATTATTACAAATTCAGATAAGCAACCCATCTTAATCAAAACTAGTTTGTTGTGCTGTCAAAATAAGCCTGTTTTGTTGAAATATTCAAAACAAGAGAGGGAGACCAACACACACAACACAAACTCAGTTGTTGGGCGGGTCACTGATTGGTGTGAGAAAAATGAGACTTTGCGTTGCACCTCTTGTTTGGGGGGGAAAAAAAAAAAAAAAGGAGGCTGGCAACTGGGCCATGTAACTGACTGACTCATACATTTCTCAACAACCTTTTATTCTCTCCGCCTCAAAATGTAATTAAAATAAGAAAAAAGGGACAGGACTTTTGCTTCTTCTTCACTGCAACCTTACAAGAAACTAGCCCCTCCCACCCATATTTTTCATTTTTTCTTTTTTTTTTTTAAATATTTTGGTCCAAAATATTTGAGTACCCCATGTTCTAAGAAGAGTAAGCACAGAACCGGACCTTTTGCTGCCTTTTTCTTGGTATGAAATCCTTAACCTTTTGCTGTGTAATGGATGTTCTTTTATCTGGTTTTGGTTTCTGTGTTGCTTTTTATTTAGATTTAAAACTTTCATCTTTATATGCCCATTTATTGCTTTGGAGATATTAAAGAGATCTTGACGCTAATAGTAATTGAATAACTTTGACTCCATGTTACGTTTTGTCTGAAACTGTTTGTATTAACTTCCTTCTCTGTACACGGCTGCTGTCTGCTGAAATGTTTCATAAGCATACTGGGTGATAGGATTTTGTTCCTTTAGCTTCCTAGTTTTGCGTGGTGGATTGTTCAATTTATTGATGAGTGATGACCATCCGTTTGGTTGCTGAGAAACAGCAGGCCAAAAAAAGGGGGGGAAAAATAAAAGAATATGATCTGACTGACCTTTTGACTTAGCATACTCGAAGTCAATATTTTGTATGCTGGTTCAATGCTGATTCTGGTTCTTAAAATAGAAGTTGCTTACAGGGTTATGTCAAATTGAAGAATAAGGACACTGAACATTGAGAGAATGGGCGGAGATTGGTTTAAGACATTTGTTTGCCAAAAGAAAGTGAAGGTTGGCAGTTCAAAACAAGTGAAGGTATGTAACCCTCTCAATGCTTTCACCTTGCTTGAACAAGTTATAAACCGAGCTGCGAAATTTCCTTTATTAATATGGCAACTGTCTAAGTTTATTTTTCAAGCTAAGTTTTGGAATTGTCGTTGACCATTTAAAGATGTTCGTTTGTAAAATGTGTGTGTGCGCCCCTATTTTTACTTTTTAGTGATATTGTTGCGAGTTTAGGACTATAATTAATAAATCATTTTTTGACAGGGATCTTCAGCTTCTGCAAAATCCAAAGGATTCAAGTGGAAAAAACCTTTGGGCAAAGAGTCTAGTATTTTTGCTATCGGTAGCATTCTTGGCGTGCCAGTTGAGGATGTAGCTGCAACACGCATACAAACTGCATTTCGTGCCTACAAGGTACCTTGTGTTATAAGTTATACATGCTAAAGACATCAAATTCATATTCCAGATTGTTGTTGTGTTATGATACCTTACATGTGATTTTGCCTATCCGTTTTGCAACATTTCATTGTTAGTCCTCACAAGATCGTAAAGCAATAAGTGATCTGTCAGTGACTCCATGTGATTAATTTAAACATGGAAAGCCTTTTAATGGTATCAAGGATTTTTTAAAGCAGGGATTTTTGTTCCTAATTAGCCTGAATTTTTGTTCTAGAGTGTAAGGAATGGGCATATCTTATAAATTGAGGGGATAGTACGAAAAAGTACGCGTTTTTTGTTGCTTTTAAGCTCATACGCTTATGATACTCCTGTGCCCAAAAAGATGGACTGTGCTCATATGTGAAGCTGTTTGCACTGCACAAACTCCTTGGACATTTCTTTGTCATACAAGGGCAGAGAGATATTTTGGGCTTCTTTGCTGCAACTTTAGTTTTAGTTGCAATCAGATATGAAGATTTTCTTGATTGCCCTTCACTGATTGAATCTTTCTTGATAATCTCAACTTTGTATTGCCTAACAGCTTCACTCTGCTCCACAAAGCCTTAATCCCAACTAGTTAGGATCAGTAATTGGCCAGGTATCTGGTGTGCAGTGAGTTGGGAAGGTGGTCTCATGAATGTTTTCAATGCACAATCCATATGGATTTCCTCAATTACTTCTTAGGAATTTATGAATAGTATTTTGTCTATTAGAAGAGCAATTCATCGAGGTATTGGAATTTATGGATGTCATGGTGTAGGATCTCTAGTACTTACAGCTTCTGTGGTGCATTAAAGATATAATCGATGCTTTAGATCTTCTAACTGCTTTTCACATCTCTTATTAATATAAATCATATGCTTCAACCAATTTATTGATATACATAATTGATCTCTTTATTGTTCTTGCAGGCTAGAAAAAGTTTTCGCCGTCTAAAAGGGACCATAAGACTACAGGGAGTAAGCCAACGTAATTCTGTTCAAAAGCAGGCTACGACAACGTTAAGCTATCTTCATACTTGGAGCAAACTACAGGCCGAAATTAGAGCTCGCAGACTGTGTATGGTAAAAGAAGGCCGACTTAGACAGAAGAAATTAGAGAATCAATTAAAACTTGACGCAAAGCTTAATTCGCTAGAGGTTAGTACTTAGACTTACCATTTGTGAGAATTGTCAGGGTTAAAGTGCATTCTATACCAGCAAAATGAAAGTTTCTTGGGCAATGTGTGAAATCCTTCCAATTTAGGTTAAAATTCACTTTGTCAATTATATTTTGAAATCCTACAAATATTCCCTGGAGAACTAAGTTTCTGAATTACAGAATATTTTGTTCCAAACATACATTGCAATTTCACTTTTGTCTGATACCTATGACCAACAGAACTACTAACTGTCCATCCTGCTAGGTCATCATAACAACCTCACCATTAGGGTAAAGAAAGCTCCAAATTTCAAATTTGCATTTTTCTCTTCTCAATTAAAGCCACAAGCACAATTTCAAGTCTTTCCAATGACTAGCATCACATATTTTCATATGTTCTGGAGGTTTGTTTTTCCTCCAGGAAATTTGCCTCTGACGTTGTTATGCTTTTACTCCCTCTTGTAATTCCTTGCACTCTTGACAGAGGTATAAGTGCTATTATGATCTGTTTTCCTGTTAGTGCATGAAATTGCGGATTTCACTTTGTTTATAATATTATCCGAAACCATAAGCTTGAAAACATCCTTTGTAATGTCTGTGGTCGTCAAGTTGATGTCCATTGATTATTCATATTAGATAAAAGGCCTATTTCAAACGTGTCAAAATTCTTGCTCTCTCTCTCTCTCTCCCCGTGTCCCCAAGTAACTGTTGAAAGGATGGGCAGATTGAGTGGAGTGGAGGCCCTGAAACAATGGAGGAAATTCTCTCAAGGATAAATCAGAGAGAAAAAGCAGCAGTCAAGCGAGAACGGGCTATGGCTTATGCCTTTTCGCATCAGGTATGTCAAGCTCTGACATATACCCTTTGTCCTGCATCAGTATGAATGAATCAAATTAACAATGACCAAACATGATTTGCAGTGGAGGGCCAACCCTAATCCCCTTGGTAAATATGAACTTGGCAAAGCTGATTGGGGTTGGAGCTGGAAGGAACGCTGGATTGCCGCTCGACCTTGGGAAATCCGTGTTCCTTCCCCGTCCATTAGCCAAAAGAAGGTGCAGCGCACGCAAGCAGGGAAGTCTGGCAAAGACTCAAATTCACCAACACCAAAATCTTCAGTTTCAGTTAAACCCTCGATATCTAATGGGAAGGGAACTTCAAAGGCTCGAAGGTTATCATTTCCAGATGCTGAAAAACCATCTTCTAGTGAAGGGAACACCAAAGCCAAAGAAGAAGGTACTAAGAAAGAGCAACTGGCTTCTTAGTACCTGGACATTTTTGAGACTTAATGACATATGGTTGGTTTCCATTCATTTGTGTTAGTGTTACAGAGGGCAAGTCTATTCTTCATTTCAAATTCATATGATCTTTTATTGATTGTGTACATGCAATGGTGTGAAATCGATTTGTTTCTGGCATGCAGAACAAACGGCAATGTAATCGAGCTGGTCAGGAGTTGGGGATTGACCTGTTCATTTTTACTTTTTTTTTCCCTGTTCTGTATATTATGACAGAAAAATTATTTATAGTAATGTAAATTAATGGAGTCTTTTTGTCGGGATGAGTCAGAGGACTTTCTAGAATGTTAAATACAAGACCAAAACTCGTACGGTTTCTCTCTTCGAGATTTCTTACCACTTAAGCAGTTTGCGCTGCTAATCAATGGCACGTAATGTTGATTCTGTAGTCATGTCATCACTCATTCTCTTGTTGCACGCTGGGGCAATGGCAATCAAGAATCATCACTTGCTGTAAGCAGTTGAAGGGTGCCTCTTAAATATAATTTTCATGGGTCAAATTAAGCAAATTTTTGGGCATGTTTGAGATTGGGTGCGGTGGCTTTTAATCTGCGGCCACAACTACTATGCAATGATCAAACACGGGACTATAATATAGATGAATTTGTCACGTTGGTCCAGAGCTGTTTCTAATGATGTCAAGTTTTGGCTTACCAAACACACTCTTCCTTCGCCTGTCAATTTCCACACCAGCCTAATCTCAAATGCTACAAATCCCATTAAAGACGCGTACTCGCAGACAGCTGCTAAAACACAACGGACAATATCCATAGCATATGTAACATGGTAATGTTCGTAATTGTCAGGCATGTCAGCCAACTAAATCGAATATCTCTAATGGGTATCACTTACGAGTTCATGATTCTTGTTGCGGTTGTTAACGGTCATGTTATCCCATTATGAACGCCGTACAAGATTAGATGCACCGACAATGCCATTCGCAGATTGAAGTAATCTTTGTGGCTTGAACAATTACGCGTCAAATGACGATTATGGGAGACTTGAGCTCCCCAGTCCCCATATTATGAATGAAGAAAGAAACGACGAGAAACAAAGTCATTGAGTTATTGTTCTGTCCTAGCATTTTTATCGGGACTCGGGAGGGTGAAACACTCCTCATCCAGGCTACATTAATTTGGAAAAAAAAAAAGGGGTCAATGATATAAAGTTAGGATATAGAGGTTGAGTTCTAAATGATTTTTCATTTTTAGTATTATTCATATATTGATAGTGTAGAAATATCTCAATAATGATATTATAAAAAAATCAATTTCAAAATACATGATAATTATTTATTAATGACACATTTATGACTGTTATTAATTAATGACATCTTATTTCACATGTAAACTTAAAAAAAAAAAAAACTCTTTTAGTTAATATATTTTAATTTAAGTGCTCGTTTAATTTTTATTTTTTAAAAAATATTTTTAAACGTCGTTGATGTTAAATGTATGACATTTATGCCCTTATTTTTCTTTGCTTTAATGATAATACCCTCACTACAATTTTAAGGACATTAATTTATTTATTTATAATAAAAAAGTTCATTAACAAATTAACCAATATTTTTTTATTAAAAAATTAACCAATCATTATTAGTATGAAAGAATTGGTATTTTTATATTATTACAACAATCTTATTAATAATCATTTATATAAAAAAATTAATTTATTAAATTAACCCAAAATTAAAATAATAACAAAAATTTACATTTATTTTTATTTTATATTTAAGATTAATTTTTATTTTTATAGATAAATTAATTAATATTCTCTAAAATAATATTATAAAATAAAAAAAATTGAGGGCAACATATTTAACAACACCTTACAAATTTTGTATCCCCAACAACATTTTGTCACACTTGTGCTGAGTTAAAAGCTCATCAAAAGGAAAGCATCAAGCTCTTCAGTCTTCATTTCAATACAATTGCAATTGATAATGCAAATGCATATGGCCAAATGCAAATGATGCGCTGATGATCTCTTTTCTAAGAAAACTCCCGTTTAGCAAAATCATGGACCCATCGTCAACAGTAGCCTCTTCCAAGACACAAAGACTGGTTGCCTTAGCCCAACAGTTGCGTCTCTACAAGCCACCACCTCCTTTTGATGAAATGGAGGAACAACAAATTCAAGAAACTGCAGGCAAGGTGGTGTCTCAAGTGGGGTTTCAAGAATCGGTCACTCCAATTGTTAAGGACCCTGAAAGGTTTAGACCCAAGAAAGCTGCTGTTTTGATCTGTCTCTTTGAAGGAGATGCTGGTGATTTGAGGGTCATTCTCACTAAGAGGTCTTCTAGATTGTCTACTCACTCTGGTCTGTAATTTTTACACCCACAGCCTTTTGTTCGGTGAAAATTTTGTTGATTTTTTTCTCTGTTATGTGTTCTTATTAAATGATGAAAATATTAGCTTGATTGGGGAGTTGTTTATTGAATGGAGGTTATTTGGTTCTTGAGAAAATTCTGGGTTTCGAAGGAAGAGTAAGATAAGGTTTTGACTCAGTTGCTTTGATTGCTTCTACAGAATCAAGTTGAGTATTACTGAGATTTGAATTGGTGAATTTTTTCTCCTTTTTCTTTTTTGAAAAACTGAGGGGATTATATGCAAAAGAATGTGAAAATCAGACTTTTGAGGTTTTGATAAAAGTGTGATAGTTTTCGGTTGTGAAATATTTGTTTAACTAGAGGATTAGTAATTTCCTTTTTTTTTTCCTCTTCACTTTCTTGTAACTAATTGGAGATTGAGTGCCGGATGACGATTTTAGAATGGAATTTTTGGTGATTGGCAACTAGCCTGAATGGGTGTATTTGGTTGCAGGAGAAATTTCATTGCCTGGTGGGAAAGCAGAAGAGGGTGACAGGGATGATGGGGATACTGCAACAAGGGAAGCTAAGGAGGAAATAGGGTTGGATCCTTCGCTTGTGGAAGTTGTAACTGTTCTTGAACCATTCTTGTCAAAGGTATGGAAGGGTGCTTCTTCTAGGCTCCTATTTTGTTTTCATAATTTTGTGTTACAATTAAAAGTAGAAGGAAAATCTCAAGATATGCTGATGCTGTTAATTGATTTGAAATATATGTGATTCGGGTGGGTGTGAATCAGGGGAGTTTTGTGATACAATTGAAGGTGATGTGAATCATGTGATTTGTCAAAAACCTTAAGTTCCACTTCTTATAGAACCTTATCATGGAGAAACTGAATGTATATGGTTTTAAGCAGACAATAAACTTTTGATAAATCCTCTGATCAGTTTCTGCTTAAATAGACAATTTTTCAACTACCAAGGTTTGGCTGGCCAGGGGGACTGGGGTATGATGGGTTACTGTATTCTGCTGCCTGGATTACAAGGAATTGGGTTGGTAATCGAGGAGCCATGTGAGAACTCCTGTATGACTGGGAATGTTGCTGGGGGTTTGGGGTCATAAATTACAAGGATGAACAAAAAGAACAATTCTGGAAAGATGGGTTTTCCTTAAACTTGTACATTACCTAGAACTTTGACTGTTAATATGACTGGCAAGCAAACTTTATTTGACATTCCTTGTTGCAAAGTGCAAAATTGTTTGCATGAACCATAAGGTCTTTCATACGCATACACCTGTTCATAGATTTATAACTTGTCTATCTCTTAATCTTGATTTACACATTTAATGTCTTATGGGGATCTGCTTGGTTCTGTTTAGCCATATTGATCCAAACATACTTCTGTTTTGGGGTAGAATGGACTTGCATCCTCATTTATGTTGCAACTTCTGGTTTTTGACCAATTCAGGGATTTATTTGCACACATATGTTTATACATGCTTAAGTCTTTGGATTTCATTCCATCATAAAGGGATTAAAAAAAGGAAAAGAATCTCATTGATTAAAGATACAATTTAATAGTTTTATCTTTCAGCTTTACTTTCTGGGTTTAGCAGTCACTTCCTTTCTGTGCAGCACCTCCTTAGAGTAGTTCCTGTTATAGGCATACTTTGCAATAAAAAGGCGTTCACTCCTACTCCCAATCCTGCTGAAGTGGAAGAAGTATTTGATGCTCCCTTGGAAATGTTTATCAAGGTTTTTCTTCTCTGGTGTTATCTAAACTTTTTATTCTGATAATTACTACAAGTACTAACACCGTAGGTATTATTATAGTTATTTTATTTTAAGAAAGTGTTCAAAATGTTTGGTCAGGATGAAAACCGAAGAGATGAGGAGAGAGAATGGATGGGAGAGAAATTTCTGCTTCACTTCTTTGACTATGAATATGAAAACAAGAAGTACTTGATTTGGGGTTTAACTGCCGGCATTCTGATTAGAGCTGCATCAGTGGTCTACCAGAAGCCACCTGCATTTATAGAGCAAAACCCAAAGTTCAAGTTTCCTACTGTTATAAACAAAGATACTATAGTCCCTTGAAAGAATTTGTAGAAACATTGTTGGCTTGTACTCCAAATAAATATCTGCAATAAATCCACCATCACCCAGATTTATTGAATAGTAAAATGGGTTTGTGATATTTTGTTGTGTGTGTTAAAATTAGTAACGGCAATGTGCATATGTCATGCTTTGACGTCCCTAAACAGAGAAGGCCAAATATGATCAGATTCAAGAAGGCAATTGGCATCAAGTGTGGAGAATTAGGCAGATAGGTAGAACAAAATAACAAACTTGTGGGAGCTGTTGCCTTTAGGTTTACTCAGGTTTGTTGTTAAATGATTTGAAACTTTTAATTTTATGCAACTCTAATTTACCCGCTTATTTGTGCAGGATCTGGATCTCGGCACAAAGATCTGCGTGGTTCCTCATCAAATACTGTAGACGAGTTTATCCATGATGTAAAGATTACCCTCATCAGTCATCAAATTTGAAGCATCAGTCATCAAATTTGAAGCATCAATCATCAAATTTGAAGCTAACAGTTTTAACACCACCAAGACAAACACATTTCGGTTGCTTCTTTGAGGGCTGAAACTTGTTTAAATTTGATTTTCTTTTCCGGTTGGGAACGTTAGAGAGGAGTAAAGGGGTTTTGGCTAAGAGCTAGAAAACTGTGAGAAGCTGAAGTTGCTTTCCTTTGCTAATAAAGTGATTATTTCACTCGAATTATTGATAAATGTTCATCAATCTCTCTCGCTGTTATTCACATCCTTGTTTCGTCTTGTTTCAGTTTAATCTACATGTATATGTTTTGTTAATCTTTAAGAAAATAATTAAGAGAAACTGTCTGCTCCAAGAAAAAGATACTACCCTGGAGTCATTGAAACTAAAATCCATTTGTTTGCCCAGCTTTCAGGAAAGACAACTGATTTTATTTGGGAGAAACTTTTTCGTAAGTAAATAAATTATTGTCTCTGTGCAGCGTCTTCAACAAAAGAAGCAGCAATTCCAAGCAAAAAATTATTCAATTGTTTCCCCTAATTGGATGGATGGAAGATGGCATGAATCATCATGCCAAATCAAACGATTAATTTGCAATTGAAAAATGTTAAAGAGACCGAAGAATGAGAAAAAGGTGAGAGAAAGAGTATTAAAAAAAAAAAAAAAAAGTGAGCTGAGTAAAAAAAAAAAAAGTAAAATACTTTCATTTTCTGTCATTTTTCTATCGTTTTTCTCTCTCTTTAGCACTGCTCTTTGCAATTTGTGCCATTGCAGTGGTCCTGTCGTCCGGTACTGTGCATGTCAAGTGATCTTTCTTTAGTGGGCCCAAACACAATTCCATCCAGTGTGAGAAAGAGAAATTATGGCTGATTGTGTAAATTTCCCAAAGATATTTGTCCATTTCTCAGACCGAGAGCGTGGGATTTTGACCACCCGGACATGCTTATTGTTTGCGAGTTGCGGGATCATTTAAGCTGGATCATTTAACTGCATTGAAAACTATTAACTGTAAAGATCAGAATTGTTGTTGACCATATGGTTGTATGTGCTTAAATCATTGTCCATTGTTCATCAAAGTGAGTCTTCTTCAAACTTCCACCATATGTTTGTATGTGCTTAATCATTGTCCGTTATTCATCAAAGTGAGTCTTCTTCAAACTTCCAGGGCAATTTAGCAGAGTCAAATTCAATGGCGTCGTCCTCCAAATTCAACATACAGAGACTGATTGTGATAGCCCAACATTTACGCGATTACAAGCGACCACCTTCTACTTATGATCAAATGGAGGAGCAAAAAATCCAGGAAACTTCAGGCAAGGTGATTTCCCAAGTGGGGTTTCAAGAATCTGCTTCTCCAAGAGTTAGGTATGCAAAAACGTTTAGACCCAAGAAAGCTGCCGTTTTGGTATGTCTCTTTGAAGGAGATAACGGTGAACTGAGGGTTATACTCACAAAGAGGGCTTCAAGGTTGTCCACTCACTCGGGTTAGTGTTGTTTTGGATAAAGAAGATGTTTAACTTGTTAAAAATTGATATTTTGTCCTTGTTGATTATGAAATGAAAATGATGAAGGTTGTAGAAATATCATACTCAGTTTATCATTTCTTTATTTTTTTGCTTATCATTTCTTGATTTTTTTGCTGTGCTTGATTTATATTTGTTTTGTGGAAAATTTATGGAATGCAAAAGAAAAAGAAAGTTAAGTTTTGGACTTTTGAATCAATCAGTTACTTTGATTGGTATTGTAGGAACAATTGAATTTTATATTCACCTGGAATCGTGGATATCATATCATAATTATATTCTTCTCGAGGTTTGCTTTAAATTTGGGAATGGAAGAAAAAGTGAACTAGATCTTCACTCTTTTTCTATGGATTTCTAGGGAGGTAGTGGCAAATTTGACTCACTTGAGCAATATCCTTCAATTGAGGTTCCATTGTCAAGCAGAACATTTTAAATCTTTGTGTTATTTTCATGATAAAAGCGTGATAGCTTCATTGCAGTTTGAGTTCATGGTGCTAAAAGGCTTATTTGAGTGGACTTATTAATTGCATTAGTTATGGGGTAAATTTGAGACTTTAAATTCTTTTGCTTGTTCCTTTTTCTTTCCATGAACAAACGGAAACTCAATAGATCATGTTGTTTATTTGTTATTTATTGGTTATTGGTTATTTATTGGTCGTTTAAGTGATTGGATTCTTGGTTACAGGAGAAGTTTCATTGCCAGGTGGGAAGGCAGAGGAGGGTGATGAGGATGATGGGGAAACTGCGACAAGGGAGGCTAAAGAGGAAATTGGGTTGGATCCTTCACTTATGGATGTTGTAACTGTTCTTGAACCATTCTTGTCTAAGGTATTGAAGGATTTTTTGTGTGCGCTCTCTTATTTTGTTTCTTTCCATTGGTTAACAAGAGGTATATGGCGAAATGGTTCAGATGAGTTATGTGATTTCTGTAAAATTTGATCAGTAATCAGCATTCATTACTTGCCTGTGCAGTACCTACTCAGAGTAGTACCTGTAATTGGCATACTTCACGATAGGAAAGCATTTAAGCCTACCCCAAATCCCGGAGAAGTGGAAGAAGTATTTGATGCTCCCTTGGAAATGTTTCTGAAGGTTTTCTTCGCACATTGTCTGGTCTTTGTTATTTTCTTTTCACGTTATGATTGTTTCTTTAAGAATTATGTTTGAAGTGTTTTGTTCAGGATGAAAATAGAAGAGTTGAGGAGAAAGAATGGATGGGAGAGAAGTATCTAATGCACTACTTCAATTATGAACAAAAGAACAAGAAGTATCTGATATGGGGTATTACTGCCGCCATTTTAGTTAGGGCCGCATCAGTGGTGTACCAAAAGCCACCAGCTTTTGAGGAGGGGAACCCCAAGTTCAAGTTTCCTAAAGATGTAAACAGAGATACTTTTATGTCGTAGAAGGATTCAAATTAAATTTTTCCAAGTTGTATTTTTCCTAATAAACTCCTGCAATAAATTATAAATCCACCACATCCAGCGTGAAGCAACCCATGTTAAGGAAAGGAACTTGTTAAGTTACTGATGCAGGACCTGATTGCGGGTATGATGAGCTTGTTTGGTCCTCGTCTGACACCATTAAGGGATTCAACGAAGCTAAAGAGCTGTCGTGTTGACTAGAACCTAACGTCATAACACTATAGCATCGCAGTTGCCTCAGCATTTAAGCTGCTTTATACAAGAACTGTATCTTTTACCTTTTTTTAAAATAATTTTAATGCCAGAATAGATAGATCTAGTCTTAGGCACAGAGCTAGAAAAGCTTATTTAACTTTGATAATAAGAATAGAACATTTCTCTCAAACAAATTGATCTAGTTGAAAATTTGGTATTAAAGTTCAGTAATTGTAGTTTAAAAATTATGATATTAAAATATTTAATAAATAATAACTTAAAAATTAAGTTAATTTAACATATAATTATACGATAAAAAATTTATAATATCTCAATTATTTTAATTATTTTTTTTTAAATTTATATTTAATACACACTATCAATATTTATTTTATAAATATATTTTTTCATAGTAATTGTAGGTTAAAATTTACCGTACCTCAATCTCGCTTTATATCACAATGAAAAAGTAAGAAGTTGCCTCTCAAGCGTCCAAGAAGAATGATTTTGTACTAGCTTGTATTTTTCTATTTTCTTTCATTTTTTTCATATCACCAATCACCATCTTTATATTTTGTATTTAAAAGAAAAAAATTCAATAAGGCGTGAGTCCCGAACCCCGTATGGGCTCATTTATCCCGTTTTCAAAAAGTATGAACTTACAGTAGATTTCTTCTTCAATATTTGTAATGGCAGAACAACAAGTATAATATATCCGAAGAATTTACGTTATAATATATCTAAAGATCGTAACAATTTGAAAAAAGAAAAAAACGTAAAATATTTCCTTCTATTCAATAAGCAAAATAAGGCCGCCAAAGCGGACTTACGCGTCGAGTTTGTTTGTAAAGAGGCTGGGCCACAAAAAAAATAAAATAATAACAAAACACAGCTCATTGCCATGGATTCCAACAACTCCGGTGATCGATCTGAAAGACTTGAAACACTAGTCCAGCAGCTTCGTCTCTACAATGAGAGACACCAGAACCCTGTAACTGAAAGAGAAGCTCTGGATTCTCAAGACTCATATTCTGTTGCAGTATCACCAACCAAGAAGAGAGCGGCAGTTCTTGTTTGTCTTTTTGAAGGAAAATATGGGGACCTACGTGTATTCCTCACTAGGCGATCCTCAAATCTTTCTTCTCACTCGGGTAATTAATGAAAAAACATTTAACTTATTAATATAACAGATCAAACTTGGATATAAGTTTTAGCAAATGGGTTTTCAGGGGAAGTTGCATTGCCAGGTGGGAAAAGGGAGGAAAACGATGCTGATGATGCAGACACTGCTTTGAGGGAGGCTAAGGAGGAGATTGGCTTGGACCCTTCTCTTGTCAACGTTGTTACCATTCTTGAACCAATTTTTACCAAGGTATGTATGTACTCTTTTTAAGTTTTAAGAGGTATTCTTTTTCCCTAATTCTGATAACTTCAGCTCCATATTTCTGTAGTTCATTGAATTGAACTTAAAGCCGCCCGATGTTGTTAAATATGGACAACTAATTGTTGATGAGGAATGTAAAAACTCTTCCAAGTTTCATGATTCCATTCCATTGGTTCTTACTTCCAAGTTAAATACGCTATAATAATTGGACAACTGTCCAAAAGTAACTACTTTTAATTGTATCTGAATAACATAATGATCCTATCATCTTAATAAGACACAAAAAGTATACACGAGTGTTTGTTTCGTCCTGCAATGTTATAAAAGTCGGAAAGCATCCTCTCATTATCCGATCATATCTACATTTTAAAGTATCACGTATGAACTTTTATTTATGTATGGTTAAAATTTACTTATTTATTAAATTCTTATTTATAAATTACCCATCATGTGAGTGTATTTACTCAGATAAAACTTCAAATCAAGAAATAATCCTAATCCAAATATGAACCCAGTCCCAAAATGAGATTGGTGGTCGAGTTTGTTGGGTGAAAACTACTTTTGAAAATTTATGTAAGTTCAGTTCTGATGGAGAGTGGGTTTTTTTTTATGTGCAGAATGGAATAATAGTAGTTCCAGTGATTGGAATTCTTCCTGACAGAAACTCCTTCATTCCAGCTCCAAATGCAGCTGAAGTAGATGCAATATTTGATGCTCCATTGGAAATGTTTCTCAAGGTTGTACACCTTATATACTCCAGTTTCTATTTCTTGCTTGAGTCTTGATATGTTTTATCATAAATCATAATCGTTTTTGATGGCTGTGAGCATAGGATGAGAACAGGAGAGCAGAAGAGAGAGAATGGATGGGATATAGGTATTTACTCCATTTCTTTGACTATGAAGCAGAGGGCGACAAATATGTGATATGGGCTTTAACGGCTGGAATCTTGATAAATGTTGCATCAGTTGTATACCAATGCCCTCCTGCTTTTGAAGAGAGGAGGCCTAAATTCTGGGCTGGTCTGGAGTCGCTCGCAAATCACAATAACACGTAAAAGTTGCGGCATTTTCTAAATGGGTTTTGCATCACATTTTTCTTCCTTGTGTAATGATATTACTGAAGATTAAAATACACATCTCCTCAAGCTTCTTCAGTATAGATGTTGCTTCTCTGATGAAACTAAATCCTGACTGTGTAAAGCCCCCGGCAGGGCGACATTTGTAGATTGTTAGTGCATAAAAAGCAGCAAGTTGGTCATTTTGTCAAACATGTCATCAGCATCTTAAGACAAACTTTTCATTGGTCAAACCATGTTTAATCCCACCTTTTATCCAACATCCAAACATAACCTTGAGGTGAATCCAGGAGGGATTTTACACTTCACAGTAAACTTTCTATAGTCAAACACGTTATTGGCGAAAACTGATTTTGGAAGTGACAGCAAAAGCCGCCTCAACAGAAAGCTTGACTGGGACTTTTGAGCGATGAGGACGTGTTGCGAAGAAATAGCACAAGTATCTGTCAAAAGAATTTTAACAAGTTTTAATGGACTAATGCTCATTATTTGACTCTGTAGGTATCCACAATTCAACATGCATAAAAACCTTCCCGTCATTTCACTAACAACTCCCTCAGTATCAAAGACTGTAATTTCAGTTTACATCTACTTCATTTTGCATGAAAATTCCATCACTGCTTTTAAATCTCACATAATGATCAAACAAAGTAATAGGAGAAAATAGACAAAAATATCATCAAGTAAGCAGTCTTGAGTGACAAAATTACGGAAGAAAAGGAACGTTCAATACCTCCCTCAGCTAAAAACCTCATAAAATTTCTCAATGACTAGTAAACCAGAGTCAATCGACTCCAATGGATCTTTCCGAAGACGGTGTCTCAAACAGTTAGGAATGACAGTTGCAATATCCTCAGCACTGACTTTATCTCTTCCCTTAAGAGCTGCAAGAGCTTTTGCAGCCCTGTTGCTCACTATGTCTCCTCTCAATCCATCAACATTCAGCTCCGCACAAACTTTGGAGATTTTCACCTTCAAGTCATGGTCAATCTGGACAGCAGTGAGAGAACTCCTGGCTGAGGCAATTTGTTGCCGGAGCTTCTCTTGCTCTGCCTTGTAAGAATCACGGAATCCCTTTGGATTTATGTCAAATCGAGCTCTCTCCTCCACAATCTTTACTCTGAGTTCTGCATCCCTTACAGTCCCCACTTGGGCATGCATTCCAAACCGATCAAGCAGCTGAGGCCTTAGCTCTCCTTCCTCAGGATTACCTGAACCAATCAGAATAAACCTTGCAGGATGTGAAATTGAAATGCCCTCTCTCTCTACTGTGTTCCATCCCGAGGCAGCAGAATCCAAAAGAACATCCACTAAATGGTCATCCAGAAGATTAACTTCATCAACATAAAGAATTCCTCTGTTAGCTTTAGCAAGAAGGCCAGGCTCAAATGCTTTGACACCTTCCGTTAGAGCTTTCTCAATGTCAATCGTCCCACAGACCCTGTCTTCTGTAGCACCCAATGGCAAATCAACCATGTTGATTTTACTGAATGTAATGGAGAGCTCCTCCCCTTTCATGACAGACTCTCTGACTTCAATACCCATGGCCTCTGGATCTTCTGGATCTGAGTTATATGGGTCACCGACAACTACCGTGATTTCGGGAAGTAAATCTACCAAGGACCTAACAGCGGTGGATTTCCCTGTTCCTCTATCGCCCATAATCATAACACCACCAATTTTGGGATCAATCACATTTAACAAAAGGCACAATTTCATCTCTTCCTGTCCCACTATTGCAGTAAATGGATACACCGGCCTCTGGCTTTCCTTGGATCTCTTCTGGGCCTGAAAATATCATAAACTTCTCAAACCCTATAATACCAAATTCTCTCTTCATAGAATAATTTACGCATATCAATTTCTTCTTTCTTTCATGTTTTAGTTTCGAAACTCATTCATCACATTAAGCTTTCAAAGAACACAAAGAGAGCCTTCAAAACTGCAAAATTCTTCACGACACCATAAACTTTTAGTAACCAATTAAATGAAACATATGATCAGAGCAACGAAATTTTGGTGTGAAGACAAAATGAGTGGACACACTAAAAAAAACCAAAACATACCTGCTCAACAGAATTAACCTCAGTGGCAACATTGGTAACTGCAAACAGAGCCCGCCCCTTCTTTTCTTCAATCCCGATCCCCCGATAAAACCTCCTTCCATAATTCTGTCCTACAAACACAAGAAGAAAAAGCAAACTTATATACATCTAGATGAGGAACAGAAAAAGGACCCAATACCAATAAATAAATAATAACACCACACTAAGGACATGCAAGCAGGCGTTAACCAGATACTTTAGTCATTGTACATCCGCAAAATTAGGAAAATAAAAATAAAAGACACTCATCAATTGCCTTCATAAACTACATAAAAATAAGAAATTGCAAAATAAGCAGCAAAGATGAAGTGGGTTAGCCTGAAATGTGGTAAAAGTAATGCAAAAAATGTACCTGGGTTTAATGAGAGAGAGGGGATGGCAGACTTTGATGCTGGAGAAGAGAGAGGGCGAGAAGCAAATATTGCAGAGGAAGAACGAGTTCCTAATACGGACGCCATGCCCGTGCGCAAATGTAAGTGTTACTGTTACTAGAGTGAGGGAGTTTGTGTTCACTGGTTTTGTTGACCATCACAGATCGACATGGTTTCTTATTGGTGTGTTGGGTTGCGGATAAGACGATAGATTTCACTCATATCGCATCTTGTATATTACTTCTACCATAGTCCTTTGCTTTTGCTCTTTGTACCATTTTATTTTATTTTATTTTATTTTTTATAATAAATATATATATATATATATATATATATATATAAATAAATAAAGGGATAAAGAATTATATTCTGTTGTATGGTCTGTGTGATGTGATAGTTATTAGATCTATAAATGCGTAATTACTCTGGCCAGATTGATAATTAGAAAGCAGTATTTATGCCGTCTGTGATTCTGTTAGTATTAACTCTCTATATATATTAATTAATATGATTTTATTTCATATAAAATAGAATAAATTTGATAACCCAACTAAATGAGTCAGACCAAGTACACCCCAATTGAGTGAATAGAAAATGAGTCGGACCTAGCATTGTGCAATTTCCTTGATAATAGCAGGTGCTAAATTATCTAGCCTCCTCTGGTTCTTGAAATTTTATTTCCTGTTATTTATTTCTTGCAACAACACTTACATTTGCTTTCAATAATTTTCTTATAATCTACACAATTTTTTTTTTTGATAGAGTAAGGATACGGTTTTTTAGTTTATAATTTGAATTAAGTTCTCAATTCACAATTTTGTAATTTTCTCTATTTTAATTTATTAATAAATTGTAGTCAATAGCTTTTTCTTTTTCTTTTTTTTCTTTTTTTGCCTCCTTTACTTTTTGAAATCAATTTATCTAAGCCTTTATTAATAAAAATTGTCTTCTTTAATTACATTAGAATCTACTTTCATTTAAAATCGAAGTCTATCTAAATTTTTTAAATCAATTATATGCATTGTGATGGTACAATTTAAATATCCTATCACTATAGGATAATGAATCAAATGAAGAGGTGCCCACGAACCATTGAATTGTTTGCTTTAGAAGTTGAGTTGATTGAGATTAGATTTTAATTGTCTAATTAAATGAAGTTAAAAGCACAGATTAGTTTGGATTACAGTCTATAGAGGCGCGAATTGGAGGAAATCGCGAAATTGAAACTACAGTGAAAAATTTTATTATAACCAGTCAAGACAACTTCGTACGAGGATTATTAAGAACTAGATCAAGAGGATCCAAATTCCGGCTAGTAATATTATTACAAGTGAAGACGGCTTATTGGTAAAGCAATCACACAATAGAAGAAGAAGAAGAAGAAGAAGAAGGGGATAATGATTAATTAACCAACGTAAATGTCTATGCCGAGACTTGATAAACTTTGTTACCAAACTTGTCCATCTCTTCCCTGAAAGCAGGCAGGGCAGATGCCCGCAAATTCACTTGGAGCGTGAATCCATCTTTCTTTCGCGGCGGCAGGAAATAGCAGGGCTCCTTGCTCCCAACAAGATTCTTGGAAAGAGGGAACATGATCACAGGACCTCCCCAACCAAAGTCGACGCTTGAGTGGCCTACGTGCCTCCAATCCGTGAACGCGCTCACTTCCCTTCCACCTGTAATGCCGTCTTCGTAATAAAGCTCCTGAAAGTCAATAAACGAGCGCACGTACTCGTCATTGGCATTGCTTTTGCTTTTCTTAATCACCTCAGCGGTTTTCCAAAGTGGTTGCTCCACGAGTTCTTTGGCACTCAGTTGGGCATACAGTGGTATGCATCCATTTCCCCAATAGCCAAGTGGTAGCGGGGGCTTCACTGTTCTGCGTATATTGGACGGGTATGCAAACTTCACATTCTTATCGCCGGAAATTCCCGAGCATCTCACCCTGTTAATGCATCACTTTATTATAACAAGTCTGTTTTGCAATCTTCGAAGCGTTTGAATAGGAGAAATCGCAGCAAGAGCAAAGATAATTGACTTACTTGGCTCGCCAAACGAACGCGCCGAAAGCCTCAAACGTGGTAAATTTCATCCCACACTCATCAAACAACGCATCCTTCAACCCATCCAAACACTCATCTGTGACATCGATGCACTGCCTAACAACCCGTCCAACGTCGTGGGAGTAGGGTTTGAACCCTTTCTCAGTACCCAAAAACTCAAGAACCGGACCTTCAGCCCGGGGCGGATGTCTCGGACCCAACAAAGTCGACCGGTCCCAAACCGGTTGGACGGAAATGTTAGTCGCCCCGCGTGCCAGCTCACCCGCAGCGCCAAAAACCAAAGTGGCACCCATGCCATCGCACATAGAATGATGAACCGCAGTCCCCAAGGTGTAGCCACCACACTTGAAAACCGTGACTTGTAAAATGCAGGGATTAGCAAGTCCCTCCTCCAGAGTGGGTGCGGGCACCAACTGCTCCAGGGAGTCCGAATCGTAATCCAAAGAATCAAGAGTGCAGTCAGCAGTTGCGTTGACAAGGGGGAAAGTTTGGCCGGCCTGGCAAAACAGGGAGAGGCGCTGATTGCTGCTGCTTTTTCCGACGGGGCGAAGGGTGCCGGCGAGAGGGTAGTAATGGACGAGGGCCGAGGAGAGGGAATTGGCGATGACATCGAAGGGGTGGCGGTCGATGCCCGCGCTGGCGGTGTAAACGCGGATGTAGCGGAAGGTGAAGGAGCGGATGTTGGGGTCGTTGTCGAGGTGGGAGAGAGGGAGTTCGTGTTCCCCATCATCTTTGAAGGGTGGTGTTGAGGGCAGTATTTGCTTTGTTTCTATTATTTTTACTTCCATTCTCCCCTTGTGCTGGCTTTCGACTCGATTTTTCTGGGTGTGTCGGCTTGAGACTTCGTTGAGTTCAGAATCAATTTATGGAGGTGTGCACCGGTCCCCTGATTTGATTTTTATTATTATTTTTTTAATTAACAAAAATTTATATTGTATTATTATTATCACCACTGCAAATTTGATTAAAGTACGATGCGAAGATTTTTCCATGGAAGCATCAGCGGTTGGTTCGGGAATGAGGAGTCGTCTGACTTTTAGACGACGGAGTGGTTGGTGGAGGGGTTGGTTGGCATTTGGCAAGAAGCGAGAAATTTTAAAATATATCCAGCCATATAATAAATAAAATATATTATAATATATATATATATATGTTAAACTATCATCACATAAATGAGGTAATATCAAATTTAAATATATATGTCATATGTGTACCCATGTGTATTAATTAATTAATTAATTAACAAACTATATATATGTTAAACTATCATCACATAAATAAAATATATTAATTAATTATACTTGCCCTTAATATATTTTAAAATTTATTGCAAGAAGCATGCTGCATGGTGGACCGTGGATGACTTGTTTCAAACATGGCGAGTACCCCATTTTTCTTATTTTCAAAGGTGGGGTTACTCTCTAAAAAAAGTAAAAAGTTTTGTGGTCAGTCTCTTACTTCCTGTACTTGTATGCCAATAGAATTTTCATTCAGGATTGAGAAGGGGTTTTTATTAATTTTTTAAAAAGACATAATTAATAAATTTTAAATAAAAATATAAAATTAATTAAATCCGACTACTTTATTTGGTACAATTTTTAAAGTAAAGCTTGTTTAAGTAGATTTTTTTGTTAGTATAACTTTTATAAATAGAATTTTTATTAAAATAAGTTTAATTATTTGGTTGTCAATAAAAAATTTTATTAAAAATTTATTAAATTATTTTAATAGACACGTTTTGTAAAGTTATATTATTAAAAAAATAAATAAAATTGTCAAATAAATAGATAATATTTTTGATATTTTGATATTTAAAAAAATAAAACTTTTCAACATATACTCCTAAAAATCTAAAATTTGAGTTTTTGCTAGTAGAGGTGAAACAGTCAAACAACAACAAAAAATTATGATAAAAACTTATGAAATTAAATAAACACTTATGATCATTAAATAACATATACTAAACATACACTTAATCATATATATTATATACATGCCAACAACCAATTTATTGGATTGTTTACTACTTCTTCTCTTTAACCCTAAAGTAAAGGGAATTGAATCTTCTCAATA
This sequence comes from Citropsis articulata, assembly GCA_030449925.1. NCBI lineage: Eukaryota > Viridiplantae > Streptophyta > Magnoliopsida > Sapindales > Rutaceae > Citropsis > Citropsis articulata. The sequence continues at coordinate 1,431,126 of JASUUH010000046.1, forward strand.
ATTACTAGAAATTTTCTTTAATCTCTCATACTAAATTTGAATTATGTTGGACTTTGATTCTAATTGAGATGGAGTTGTATTATTTTTTGAGCTTGTGCATCTTATTATAAATGTCATTAGAATGAACTAGAATTAATAGAAATAAGGATATTATTAACGCTCGGTTAAATCAGTTGTGCTAGGTGGACGTGTGGAAGAATTTTTATTTTTATTTTAATTTATACTCACTTATATCTCAAGTAATTTCTCACCCTTGCACGCACCTACCACTCTGATTCTACTGCCGAACTTTAGTCTTCATTGAAGTCATCGCCACACAGTTACAGTCGTTTTCGAACCATATGAAGATGGTCACCGCAACCATATGGTCCATATCCAACTGTATTTGCATTTTGAATTCTTATTACGGAATATGCTTGCGTTATATTTTAAGCCTTTCCCCCCTTTTTTTTAAATAAATTCCGTGCTTTGATTTTGGATGCAAATACAAATGACTTGTTTTATAGGTTAGGAAATTGGCGTTGGTGGGGTTTGTTCTTTTGTTTTACTTGCAGGGATTTAAAAAAAAAAAAAAAAAAGGAAGAAAGAAGTTCAATTTGCTAGAAAAATGATAATTAATTCTATGTGGAATCATTATGCCTAAAAAAATTAAAATTGGTGTCGTATTGTAAAAATTATCATGTTGTCTACATCAATCACAAGATAGTTTAGCGCAACCTTATTTTGAATTCTTGAGTATTGATTCTCTACTCTCCCAACTTTATATTTTTCAATTACAAATACACGAGTTTGTTAATCATCTATTTAATTTTAATTTTCACTACCAACCCTCATTTTAAATTAAAGAATTCATTATGCTATTATAATATTAGTACCACTATTTATAGCGGTCCTAATATTATTATTATTATTATTAGAAGAAGAAGATTATAATTTTATAGACGTGTGGCAAGAAAATTATTGTTTAAAATTATCCTTAGTGCAAGTAATATAGAAGTGAAGTGTGCATTACATTAATAATTAATGTCAAATATAAAGTGTTAACATATATGTTTTCATAATATTATTTTTGATGATAACAAACAAAATTAATTTTTGAATCATTCTTTAAAACCATGAAAGATTTGTCATCATAAAAAAGGAGGAGATTGTTAACATATATGTTTACATATTATTGATTTTGATGATAACAAATAGGATTAAGAATGATTAAGTTTTTAAAATGTTAAATTATTTTTTATACATTTTAAATAAATCATTATTTTTATATTATAAATGTTTTGTATTTAATGGAAAAATGATTTTATGAAATTAAGTTGTTTCTCAAGTTGTGTACTAAAAAAAAGAATTTTACGATCTTTGTTTTTAATAAATATTGTTTGGAATTTCGGATTTGGACCTATTTAAAAATATTTTAATATTTTGGGTCATTTTATAATTTTAGAAATTTATGGGATTAATGAGTATTATTTAGAAATTCTGAAATTGGACCTATTTGTAAAGTTTTATAACATTTTGGGTCAAAGTACAGTTATAGAAAGTTTTGGGGTAAAACTGTAATTTTTGGTAAAATCGTTTATTTCCAGAATGTTAACCTTGAACCGTTTAGTAAAAACGGTTAAGCCAAATCTATTTTGTAGGTCTCTGGAAATTACCCCTTCACCGTTTATAGGAAAACGGTGAACCGTTTATTTCCAGATTGTTAACCTTGAACCGTTTAGTAAGAACGGTTAAATCAAATTTATTTTGCAGGTCTCTGGAAATTACCCCTTCACTGTTTATAGAAAACGGTGAACCGTTTATTTTCAGATTGCTAACCTTGAACCGTTTAGTAAGAACGGTTAAGCCAAATTTATTTTGCAGGTCTCTGAAAATTACCCCTTCACCGTTTACAATAAACGGTGAACCGTTTATTTGAAATTCACCGGTAACTTTGACGGTATAAGCGGTTATGATTAAGGAGTTAACCTTGATCCGTTTTCGGCAAAAGTGCATAACGGTTTTGAGCTCCAATTATAAAAACTCAAATCCAACTCGTTTTCGCTCTACGCATCAACAAAAGACATACAATATATCTTGAGCTCTTAATTTGTGAATCATAAATTCTAGAGTGAGCTTTGTTCCTAAATTTGTTTATCCACTCTTAAAGAGAGTTTTATTGTTGTAACTTTCATTTATCATCAAATTGTGAGTGTTCAAATGAGGAAACACTTGGGGTTAAGAGATTGGGGAGATAATCTCTTGATTGTAAAGGTCATTGTGGCGGAAGTCAATTGTAAACATTTGAAGCCTTGGGAGCCTTGGATAGTGAAATCCTCAAGCCGGTGTCTTGGAGGCGTGGGCGTGGCGGGATAAGCAGCGTAAAAATCCTCGTGTTTGTTTTCTCATCCCTTACTCCTCTATTATTATGCTTGTTTGAATTTATTATTTTTGATTTGATTAAAGCATTAGATTGGATTGTTGTGGATTGTTGTGGATTGTTGTGTGGTTTAATTAGGATAATTTTTAAAACACCAATTCACTCCCCTCTCTTGGGTTGCACACTTGTATTTCATAAAATATAAAAACTGATAAAAAAAGATGAACTTAATTTCAAAAAATTATTAATATATTTATGTAGCATTTAAAATATGCAAGTCATCTTAAAAAGAAGGAAAAAAAAACTAAATGTTTGTGTCTCATTTAATGCTTTTTCTCTCATGGTAAATTCAATAAATAATATCATATAATGATTTGGTAATAATTCTAAAGAATAGATCATTATCCCTAACAATTTTTAAAATATATTTTATAACATCTTGAACCTTTGATGTAAACAATATATGCGTGTGTGTGTGTGTAGCTTAATACACGGATAATTATTATTATGCGAAAGTAAGTTTTTTGAGATGGAGTTTATAAAAATTTATAACTTATTATAATATGGAGCTTATTTTTATTCTAAATTGAGACAAAAAAATTTTTATGACCATATAAAAATTACTTCTATATAAAATATTATTATAAAGAGATTTTACTGTATTAGTGGGAGTTGTAATTTCAACTTCTATACATTTTGTTCACTCCATCAAAATAGTACAACATTGCAACATTGCAATGATGAAAGAGTTGTATCCTATGATTGCGTTAGTTGAAGATTGAATTTAAATCACATGACTTCTGAAGTCCTATATTAAGCGAAAAACTAAAATTATATAAATGAACTATTGGAGAGTCAAGGATAGATTACTCAATAAAATTAAACCGAATATTATCTTAAGTTAATCATATCATTAGATTAATTCTTATCTTAACAAAAATATGTGTAATTCATTGAAGAAATAAAGACATGCAATCACGAGAAGTTGACAAATATCGTTGGAACATCTTCCAAATAACGGAAATTTATGTGAAACTATGTCATCACTTGAGCGTGCTGAATTGGCGACCAGATGGTGAGATATAGCTTGCTAAATCTGTGTCATGCGGTAGAGCAAAAGATTTTTATGGAATTATTGACTTTTCTAAAACTGAGTAAAATCTAAACGTAGTACACATTGATGGACCCATATTAAGACTCACTACTCTGTTGAATGGCAAAGCCTTGATAGATTGTGTCCTCGATTTAACCATCCCACATAAATTTTTTCTCCCTCTAGACACGATAATCAGTCAAAGATATAAAATTTATAGTATCATTTTCTTTTATTGTATATTGTTTAGCATCAATTTATGCATTAAAAAATAACAATTTTAATGTCACTTGGGCGCGCAGCCAATCGTATTTACGCCCTTAACACGAGTCCAAGCTTAATGAGATTTGTTTGAGCCTAATGTGAGGTTCATCGCTTTATATAAAAATATACATTTATGTACATATATGTGGGAGTAGTTTACGAGTTTAATATTCAATCTATATCTAGAATTTTTTTTTGTTTAAAAAAAAGTTTCATTGAGGAGAAGGATTTGGGTAGAACTATCCATCACTTCAACATGTTAAACGATAACCATGTGGTAGAACAGTAGATCTCATAAAATGATTCACTAAATTTAACAATAACCATATGGTAGAACAATAAATCTCATAATATGATCCACTAAATTTAATATTAAAAATATTAATAAGATTCACTATTTCATCACATAATAACCATTTTACTGTTCCACACAAATTTTATTTTATAGTTTCAGATAAATTTATCACCAATAAATATTATAAAACTTTGAAAAGAGTTGTATATAATAACGTGTCACCCACTTACTGGGGGATAAATTAAGCTTCGAAGGTTATGAGCATAAAACCAATTGGACCCACAAACTGACAAAAGTAAAAATGGTTAAGGAATTTTTCCGGGGAATCGCTATTTAATCCTCGCTCCCGCCTTTTCGTTTCCTAAATACCGATTCAAATTCAAAGCAGAAAAGGGGGGAAAAACACTCACACACAGAGACAGCAAAAATTAGCGTTACTTCTCCAATAAGAATTTCCTTCGTGCCAAACAGCAGCTCTTCTCTCGTCACTCACAGCAAACCGGTAACTCCTCTCTCTTTCTCAATCTCTCACACAGACGAGACTAAAAAATTTGAGCCGTTGATTCGACTATTTAGGGTTTCGAATCATCCAAGATCGTACAATAGACAAATTTGGAGTTCTGGCATGTAACATATTCTGCTCTTATTCTGATCATCGATTATTTCGAGATTAAAAATTAATGTTTGAGTTGCCTCTCAATGTCACGACTTCATTATGCTTTGTTCTATTTTTTTTGAAATTTTATGTTATAAATCTTTTACGTTTATATTGATGTGAAAATTGTATTGTTCGAGCCTTTTTTTTTTTTTTTGGTCAATTAATTGCTAATATTCATCAAATCTCATGGTTTGGATGTGAAAGGCGTTTAAATAGCATCCAGGTTATCAAATTTGGTGTAGGTTTTTTTATTCCACAAATTTGATAGAAATTGAGCTTTACATTGTTTGTTTAACATTTAATTAAGGTTCAAACAGTTCTATTCTGTGATTCTTTCATATTAATTATGTGGCCATTTATGTATATTCAGTAGATACTTCCCTGTAGTGCTTTCCATAGCCTCTAGAAACTGTTTTGTTCCTTTATTTATTATTTTGACCCATTGATTGAATTATCTAACTGTAACTATATAATGTGCACAAAGATTTTGAACGAAGTAGAAGGGCCACCTGTTTTAGGTTCCAACTATTCTTACAAAATTTTGTCCACATGCAGTGCTGAAGGATAAGATTTACTGGAAATGACAGAATCAGGGGCAGGAGCTTCTATCTCTGTCAACTCCAAAGAGAAAAAGTCAATTTTAGGTGCTCTCTTTGTCACTCTAAGTGTTCTTTGACCCCTCAACTTTTTTTAGATAATTGTATTAAGAAATCATATGATAGAGGTTGCAAATCTAGAATTCATAACGAATTGCAGCGTAGTGATATAACTAGCGAGGCCTTCAATTGGCAACTGGCAGAAACAAGTAATTCACAAGACGGAGAAAATTCTGAATAGGCATAATGTGAACTTGTTGCTAAGTTTTCCGGGGGGAAAAAGCGAATAAGGAAATAACTTGAAATGTACACTTAAACCATATTCATTCTCCAATGACCCTAAGTTTGTGTTAGCATGATCAACCTCTTCCATTGACAATCTGTTGACTCCTGGTTTCATGAAGCCTGAAGGTTGTTGGCTAACTTCTATCTCTGCTGCTTGAAATCACAAGATGTAAAAGAATTTTATAATAAACCTCTCAAGCCTTGTTCTTTTTTATAGATAGATGTCATTCATGTGACAAAATCCCATCTTCCCTTTAAAACAGATAAGGATATTGGAAAGGACTTCCTCAGCTCCTGGAAATCAATGTCAGTGACAGAAGATGACACCATGGATTTTAGTTTTGACACAGTTTCAAATGGAAAGAAAAAATTCAGCTTTGACAAACTGTAAGTACTGAATTTTAGTATTTAGTGCATTCAACTCTTGCATTAGATTTTCATTTTCTTTTCATCAATTTCCATTTACATTTTTGTGTTCTTGATTTGAGACATATTACTTCAGCTGATATATGATAAGCCATGCCTAAGTCTCCAGTTTCTAGATTATTCTAATGAATTCTCTTATTCCAGTGACATGGATTTTAATCTCGATGGTGAATTTGACAAGTTATCATCATTTAAAGTGGACATGCCAGAGCTTGATTTCTCATGTTCATCAAAAAAGACTGCAAAATCAAAAGAAAGAGCTGAAGAGAACTCTTCCAGTGGAAATTGTGAAGGAAAAAAAGACCTCTTTAGCTTCGCTTTTGATTTCAATGAGTAACTGGGCTAAATTCTTTTCTTTTTTTTTTTTTTCTGAAGAACTGGATTAAATCCTTTTCACTTCATTTGTATAGTTTCAGTGCAGTGAATTATATATCAAGCATTTGATCACGACCAACACTTTATCATGAATGTTAACAGTGAGGACTTTGCAAATGATGCACAAATAGGGAGCAAGCTGGTGAGTAATATGATGTCACTTAACAAAGAATTAACAGATGCAGAACATTTTTCGCTCAGAAGTGAAAAGAATGTTAGCAGCCCTAGGAATATCAGGTGAGGCATCTTTGCATGGAAACCTTTTCATACCAAAGCTCTTGAGTTATAAGAGCCATTTCTTGTGTTTAATGACAGTTTGTTATACAATCTTCAATAGGGATGGTTTCAATTCCGATGATGAACAAAATGGCAGCAAACTGTTTGGGGAACCAAGCCCTCAAGATAAACAAGTGACACAAGGCAAACCTGCTACATTAATAAAAAAGAATGCTGGGTGAGATATCTATATTTGGATTTCTTTTCTTTTTTCTTTTAATTACATTTTGGTTTTACATCTGCTTGGAATTATAATTACTTTAGTCCAGAGATCACATCTTAGATAATGGAAGTCTCATACCAGTAAAATAATTGTTGTCCGGTTGGCTTGCAGCAGGGAGGACTTTTATGCTAGTGATGCCCAAATTGCAAGCGCATTAGTGGACAATTCAGAGTCACTTACCACAGAACTTTCGGAGGGTGAACCTGTTTTGCTGAGAAGTGAAAACAATGTCAAGAATCTCAGTGATCCGCTGTAACACATCTATCTGGGGAACCATGTGATACTGAAACTTTCTTTATTCTGAGATGGCGTTGATATTTTTTTTTCGCATGATTAGTGGTCAAATGACTGTTTATCGTACAATCTTTAACAGGGAGGGTATTGAGTCTGATGGTGCACAAAGTGAGAGCAAACTCACTGCTGAGGCAAGACTTCAAGATGAACAAGTGGCACAAGGGGAAGCTGTTATGCCAGGAGGTGAAAAGGACAGTGGGTGAGGCATCTGCATTGTAGTTTAATTCATTTATTTTAAGAACTTTTGAACATGAAGAGTGCTCCCTTGCCTCTCCTTGTTTCCATCTTTGCCACCTTGCAGGCTAGGCATTACTTTTGGTTGTCTGAATTACTGTTGAAATTTTCTAATTCATACACTGATTAGCTCAAAGTTTAAAACTCATGAACTACTTGTTGGTATACCTGGCTATCAACTGCAATTTGGGTTAGAGGTTGATCATTTAATAGGTGAAACCTCAACGTGTACTTTTTAGTTACCCAATCTGGTATTTCCTTCCATGCCAAAGGTTAAAATTTTTTTTTTTTCTGTAGCTTTGGGTGCTCTTAGAATTATAAACCAAAATTTTAAAATGATGGAGCAGAATAATTTAATTTTTGTTACATTTCAGTCACTCCAGTCGTAATATTGGTTAATTGTTCATGCATTTCTGATTCACTGATCTACAAACTGTTCTCATTTAATTTTTACAGGGAGGACTTTAATTCTAATGAGGCAAAAACTAGTAAGAAATTGGTTGGTATAAAGTCACTTTCTGAAGAATTGAGAAAGAATGAGCCTGTTTCTTTGGAAAGTGAAATGGATGCCGAAAATCATGATAATATAAGGTGAGGTAACTAGGAAATTGATTTATCAAAAGCATCTTTTTAGTGACACCAAGTTGAAACTTTGTCCCTTGAGAAATGGGCATGATCCTGCAAGTTTGGAACAAACACTATGACCGCTACAATCAGTACTTAAATGACACTTATGCAATTTGTAGTCGGGAGGGTATCGATGCTGATTTTGTACAAAATGGCAGCAAAGTTGTTGGTAATTCAAGGCCACCGGAGAAAGAAGCAACGACCGGAGAACTTGCTACAATAAAAAGAACAAAAAGCTCAGGGTAAGGCAGTAATACCCGAAGTCATATATATTTCAAATTTTCTTGTGCTTTAATTTTTTTTATTTCCAGAAATCGGTTGTGTGTTGAATATTTATATTAAAAAGAAAGCTTTGAGATTCTTGGATGTCAATTTAAAGTTTCTTTTTGATTTCTTTATATATCTTTATACAATGCCTTCTAGCAAACTTATATAATTGAGCTTCAAAATGCAGCTTGATTTAAAGCTTTGCACTCATATACAGAATTTCTACCATTCGTCCTATTGTCTTCTTAGATTTGACAATTGGTGACTGTCAGAAAGAGTTTCCTTTTTGCACTGAACTCTTAGTAGATTTTGGAATACTAATTTTATTTTGCTGGTCTTTTGAGAAGTTTATTTTTTATTTTTTACTTTTAATGCATACATACTCATAACTTCATATAGCTTACTAGAAATTCTTGGAGATATCTGTTATAATTATATCATGTGGCTCATTCCCCAATTTATTTTACCAAATATCTTAAAATTCATCAAGAAGTATCATTTTTCATTCAAGTTTTTCAATTTCATCTTATCTGTTGTTAAACATGAAAATCAAAATTCTGTGCATGGTATTGCTATGTGGTAAGTTTATTTGGCATTTAATCTAGTTTGTATTTTCATTTTTTTGGAAAACATCATGTTGGATAAGCTTTTGTGATCCTAGGGAAATATATAGCAGTTTTCGAGTTAATCTTTCCAGCTCAACTGAAAAGACAAATAAATCAACTGTGGAGGCAAGTGGAGATCCTAAGTTTGTCGTTTCGAGCATGCAAGCTGTCCACGATGTGAAGAATGATTCAGTTCAAGGGGCTAAAACTTCCAAGAGACCGCATGACCTTTCTACCACAATTGAAAAGACAAGTAAATCAACTGCTGATGCAAGTAAAAATCCTAAATTTGTTTCAAGCATGCAAGCTATCCAGAATGTGAAGAATGATTCAATTGAAGGAATTAAAACTGGCAAGAGAACACCTGATCTTTCTAGCTCAAATGAAAAGACAAGTACATCAAGTGCTGCTGTAAGTGGAAATCCTAAACTTGTGGTTTCAAGCATGCAGTCTATTCAGAAAGTGAAAGATATTTCAGCCTATGGGATTAAAACTGGCAAGAGGATAGCTGATCTTTCTAGCTTGAAAACTTTGAGGTTTGATGTGACTATAGCACTTTGTGTCCTTCAATGTCTATCTTTGAAGATTTTTGTTAAAATTTTTTCTTAGTACTGCATCTCTCTCAACACAGGACTATAGGAATAAACAAAGAAGTACCAAATCCTTCAGTTTTAAGGCAAAGTAATTCCTTCAGAAACTTGGAACAGAACTCGATACTACTATCAAATATGACATCCAATATTCCCCTTCCTGTTGGTGGCACTGAGAAACAAAAACCTCTAACCACCGTATCCTTGAAGCGGAAAAAGACAGAGGTATTTTAAATTCCCAAATACTAATTGCTTTAATAATTAATAAAGATTTTTATGAGCTATATCATTGCTATGGATGTTTTGAAGCCTAAAATTCTGTCCTGTGATTTCCTGAAATTACTGTGACATTCCACTAATTTTTATTTTGAGCTATTTCACAGGAATCAAATGCAGAATTAATATCCTTGAAATCCCTTAAACGTCTTTCTGAGTCACCAAAGGAAAGCAGGTCAGAAAGTTCTTTTTGACTGTATCATCATCTAACTGTAAGTTTTTGGTTTGGTTGTGTGCTGGAATTATGTGTTTCTCTAAAACCTACAGATATTTTAAAGAATCTTCGGGAAGAGTTATTGAAGGAAAGGTATCTTACCCAAGAAAGCTTGTGGTTCAACGCATCTATGGATATTGCTGAAAGAATATTATTTTACTTACCTTATTGTTTTGGCCAGGTCTGCAATCATGAGAATCAAGATACTAAGAACGTTTTCAATGACAATTCAACGTCTGGACTAGACCCTCGGGAGATCAACATGGGTGAACTAGAAATTTCTGTTGGAATGGAAAATGATAGAAATGTTGAAAGTGCAGAAGCATACACAAAAGAGCTTGAGAATGTAAGGGAGCATGAATGTTTTGATTGCTACTTCATAGTTTTAATGTTTTCTCTGTTTAATTGATTAAAGCTTCTCTAAACCACGGGGTCTGTCCAAATCATATCAAATGATAAGAACCTAAAATTATACAATCAAGAAGAATTGTGATGACTGTGAGACCAACAATTACAAAAAGGGGAATCTATTAGTTCTTGGCATCATTGTCCTTAGTGCATAACTCAACTTAGCGTAGGAGCATGCAGACTCCTTAAACGTGCATGTGCATTTGGAATGAGTTGTGATTCTTTTGTTGTAGTAATGACTTATGTTTTCCAAATTTCAAATGATTGATTATGTCAATAGACATGGGGTTATTATCATCTAAAACTATCATGAGTTCATTCTGCAGATCTGCAACATGCTAAAGAAGAAACACGAGGAAGCCAAAGAATTATTGGTGAGAGCCATCGTGAACAACAACAATCTACTGATTCTGAACCATCCAATGTTTGAAGAGAAGATATCCTTTAAAATCATTGCTAATTCTATTCTTTGTCCTTGGAATTTATTTTGTATGTAAATGATATTGGACATCCTTGACAAGAGAAAACATTCGTATGGTTCAAAAGTTTGCCACACAGTTGACGCTCAAGGAAGTTCCAAACTGATCATCTTGAAGAACTGTTGTTGTATATATATACTTCTCTCAGATACTCATTTCAAATTGTGTGATGGCTGCTTGTGCCGTGCAATTTTCAGGGATAATATCTTCTTTTCGCTGCTGCAGCTTTTACCAGGTATAGGAGAATGTCCTTGATGCCATTGAATCAAGCAAAAATTGTTTAGAACTCGTAAATGTGATGTCATAGGTTGAATGTTTCTTTTTTTTTTGGGGCGGGGGGGGGGGGGGTGGGGTGGGGTGTCGTCTTCCATGCATGCTAACATAACGGTAGGGCTGAATTTGGTAGAATGAATAAGTTGTGGGATTGGATCAAATCTTTGGACTAAAAAATTAACTTATTTGTCAGTCCTGCCACCCATAACATTAGATTAGTCTAAAATTTACTCATGGGATTATTAATCCTTAGTTTAAGTAGAATAAGATTGATAAGATTAAATGAAATACTTTGTCCTTTTAATTCCTTTATTTTGTCTTTTTTATCACTTTTTTTTCTGTCATTTGGATTAATGTTTAAATTAAATTAAATATTAAAATTAATTTCAATTCTTTTAATCTAAAATTGCATATTATATTAGATATCAAAATTTAATTCAGTAATTTATTTTTAATTTAATTTAATTTAAGATTAAATCATTAAACATCCAAATTTAATTCAATAATTTAATTAAACTAGTATTAGATACAAAACATAGAAAATTATTCAACTATTTCTTTACAATAAAATTGAATATTACTATCAAATAATTATTTAATAGCATATTATATCTATTAACACAATTATCAATAACAACCATTTCATTTATTATTTGATTATTAAATACAATATCAACTTAAATAAATTTAATTTAATATAGTCCACTCCAATGTTATCAAACATGGATAGTATTGCATATAATCCAAAATGAACTAATCCAATACAATTTTAGTAGTTAGTCCAATTCGATCTTGTGTGTTAAACTTAGTCTCAATTTTAGCAATATTTGTAATCTTTATTTTATCACATGGACTCTAATTTTTTAATTAATCTTATTTATTTTTTGAATTATTTTAAAAAAATAATTAAAGTAACTTTTTTTTTTCTGTCATTTCTTTCTTGAGCTCTCAACAATTGAACTTTTCTTCTCTCAGTTTCTTAAATTGATTTATAATTTGAATTAAATGTTCATTCCTAAAACAAAACTCAAATTAAAATTATCAAAATTTTAGATTATCACACAATTTTCAAGTTTGGATCTTGAGTTGGAGTTAGATTTTTGAGAATCATTCTAAGATCATGTACATTTGGAATAAATTTCTTTTGTTTAAACTAATACATAGCCCCACATGTGTGCACACACATACAAATATAGAGAGAGAGACTTAAAGTTCATTAAGGTATTTCACACTTTAAGTAGAGATCCTTTATAGAACATGACTCATATATACATACATACATATATATATATATATATATATATATATATACCATCTTAAAGCTGCCACTGCTAAAAACTGTTGTTAGGGAAAGCTACTTGATCTTAAGCGCCACCAAAGAACGCCACGTTGGTGGGCCCAACCCTGGGCCCACCACGCTGCAGCCCATCACTGGGCATTACAGAGAAGTCCCCACCGTAGTGGGAGCGGGACCCACGATCATTGCGTGGCGGTTCTTATGTTTTAATCCCATTCCTTCCCCACCGACTCGAACCCCTACTCGATCTGCATCTTAAAGCTTTTCAGCGAAGGTACTGATACTTAAGCGCCACCAGGACCAACCAGCAACGCTACACGTTGGTGGGCCCAACCCAGTGGGCCCACTACGCCTGGTACAGGCCCATCACTGGGCATTACAGAGAAGTCCCCACCGTAGTGGGAGCGGGACCCACGATCATTGCATGGCGGTTCTTATGTTTTAATCCCATTCCCAAATTGGTACGTGGCTTTGTTGTACCAGATCGATGCAGAACTTAATCTGCCTTTGGACCCAGATCTGACTTAGAACAGATCAATAGTCCGCACAATCGGGTTTCCAGCCGATATACCTTTAGTGTTGTTTTACCGTCTTTAGATATTATTAATCTTTTATTTGTGGCAAGTGTGTGCACCACAAGGCTCAGAGAAAATACTAAATCTGGATCCCAGAAATAGTATTCTGATTGGAGAGGAAGAAGAGAAGTACGACTAAGGACAGAGATCCGGTCTCTTTGCCTTAGAAGATAATACAGTTGTATGGCAGATCTGATAAAGATCAGTCTGCTAGATGCTTTAAAATAAATTTGCAGAAATTTAAACATTCATGACTTTAAACTTTATTACAGGCTTTAAATTAAGACATATATGGAACTTACATGTAGACTTGAAATTGAATGCTTTAAAGAAATAGTACAGAAAGAGTTTGAGAAATAATTTTTAGAAGACAGGAAAATTTCCTCGAAGTCTTCTTTGATTTCTCAAAGTTGAGAGGATTAGAGGAGAGGAGAAAAGAACGAATGCCTTCTTCTTACTCCTTTGCTTCTTTATAAAGACTTGAGAGGCTTGTAAAGTCTTGAGGTTGGTGGAGACATTATGGGGTGGCACGTGTCGGACATCTTTTGACTTTGCTTTTGCTTTAGTGATGAGTAGCGCGTATGCCGGACATCTTTTGATTATATGAAATGAATAACGGATCACGTGTGGAGGCGGATCACCGAATTACAACGTAATAATAATGGATCACCAAATAACATGAGCGGATCATTACAACAAAATAATAACGGATCACCGATAAATGCGTGCGGATCACCGATTACAACAAAATACAATTTTAATGCTTTAAAGGAGGAGGATTAAAGCGGTCATCTTCATTATCATCCCCGAGTGATATGAAAGGCTCTTGTTGTCGTGATCGAGGAACCGTGACGAAGACTACGATGCGGTTGCGAGGCGTTCCATGACTTTAAAATATTCTTCTTGATCTTGCGGCGAGAGGGGAGCTTTAGATTTACAGGAAAGGAAAGTTCCACGAGCTTTGACATCTTTAATCTTGAAGTGCGGAGATGTGAGGATAGCGATTTTGGACTATAGTTATGGATAGCTTTGAATGTTCATCAATTTTGACCACCATTTTACTTTAAAGGTTAACTTTGAAGGATGGTGGGATTCACGGGTATGAAATCGAGGTTCATCCATACCCATGGTAGGAAGAAGTTTATGCTGAAGCAGAGAAATGGAGAAAAGCGTTTCTCCGGATTACGTAAGGGGTATAATGGGCTTTGAAAAGATTTAGGCAAGGTGGCGTTAGGAGTGAGGATGTGCGGGTTTGGACGAAATAATTCCATTGTTGGAACCGGTTTGGTAAGCTTTGCACGGTTATTTACGAATTAAAGAAGAATAACCATGAATGTGACTGTTTTGGATTTTGTATGAAGAAGGTGTTGAACCAGGCCTGTTGGTAATCCCAATAGGTGAAAGAAAGGCAATGGTTCATTTGGTTTTGAAAATTTAATGGAAGGCTTTAGGCATGGAGTAAGTCATTCCACTGTTTTGGGCTCAAAACTTTTAGGATGGTTGCCGTAGAGTAGGCAGGCTCAGAATGAGCATCACTGAGATAAAAATGTTTGAATTTCACAGATTCTGTGAATTCCAAAATGCTTTGATAGTAAGGCTGGGGTTTTGATAAATCCCATGGTTTGAAAAACCAGCCTTTGGGAAAAATCTTTAGCATTGCTTGAAATGGATCAGTATGGTAAAACCCATCTTCCATAGATAAAATGTTTTGGAAATAGGTTTTATCAAACCATTCCGAAGTTTTCTTTGAAAGCTTTGTCTGTGAAAGGACAATCTGGGAGGATGAACTTTCACCAGAAAGAACTATGTTTTGAGAAGAAGTTTTTGAAATTTCTTTAGAAATGGATTTTTCTTTTTGAATTTCTTCTTTTGGAGAAATCTGACTTTGGGAAAAGCTTTGTAAGGCGAGCATAAGCTCAGGAGATTTAGAAATGGATTGCATCCATTCTTTTACCTGTTCCTGGGAGGAAAGGGCTTTAGATTGAGCTTCTTGTTCTTCTACCATGTCAATCCAAGATTTGATAGGCTTTGCAGATGAGATTGCTGAAGAGAGCAATTTTTCTTTAGGAGGGGAGGATGCTTTAGAGGGTGTCTGGGACACAGGGTCTTTAAGGATCCCTTTCCCTTTGTCTCTTTTCTTGGGTGGCATTATCTGTTTTGAAGAAATTCCCTGGTTAGAAAATCAGGGAGAGAATTTGTATCTCCTTTAATAAACTCAATATCGAAATCAAAGACACTTAAAATGGCTTGCCATCGTGCAAAAATCTGTTTTGATGCAATGTTTTGAACATCTTTTTCTAAAACATGTTTTGCAGCTTTGCAATCAATTCTAAGTAAGAATCTCTGATTTAGTAAGTCGCTTTGAAATTTGGAAATGCATAAAACAATGGATAAAATCTCTTTTTTAATGGTAGAATAATTTTTTACATTCATTCGATAATGACATATTGAACTACCTGTTCTTTATTATTATCCAATTGCTTTAATATCCCACCATATCCTAAATCTGATGCATCAGTTTCAACGATTTTAGGTAATGCAGGATTAGCAAGAAATAAGCACGGAATATCTTTAACCATATTCTTTATCTGTCTAACAATTTTAGTGTGCTCTTCTGACCATGCAATGGGTTTCTTTTTTAACCTATCATGCAATGGTTTTGCTATCCTAATGGCATTAGGACAGAAATCAAGAACATAATTTAAACTTCCCAAAAATCTTTGCAATTGGGTTTTATCAAGGATTTTATCAGGAAACTTGTCAGTAAAGGCAAAAGATCTTTCAATAGGAATGATGGTTCCTTTTGAAATGTAATGACCAAGAAACCTGACCTTTGTTTGAAATAAAGAAATCTTTGTACTAGAAATAGCAAGACCAGCCTTTCTAGTTGTAAAATAAAAAGTCTTTAAATGTTTGAAATGTTGATCTATTGTCTGAGAAAAAATCAACACATCATCAATGTAAACAATACAGAATTCAGAAAGGGGATTATAAATGTCATTCATAATCCTTTGAAATTCTGAAGGTGCATTCTTTAAACCAAAAGGCATTACTGTCCATTCATACTGGCCAAATGGAACAGTAAAAGCAGTTTTATAACGGTCATTTGGATGAATTTGAATTTGCCAAAATCCTGATTTCATGTCAAATTTTGAAAATATGAATGAAGAATGGAGTTTTTGAAGCAAATCCTTTTTGTTAGGTATTGGGTACCTAATCCATTTTAAAGCTTTATTAAGGGGTTTGTAGTTTATAACAAGTCTTGGTGTTCCTCTTTCTATTTCAGAATTTTTGTTGACATAGAAAGCGGCACAAGACCAAGGAGATCTAGATTTAGTAATCAAACCTTTGTTTTCTAAATCTTTAATCTCATTCCTACAATGTTGTTCCAATTCAACATTCATTTGAATTGGGCGGGCTTTAGTAGGTATTTGTTTTTCGTCAAAAGAAGGCTCATAAGGTAAATCTACCAAGTGTTGTTTTCTTTTCCAAAAGGCAGTTGGTAAATCAGCACAAATTTCTTTTTTGATTTGAGTTTCAAAATCAGAAATTTTCTTTTGTAAGAAATCATCTTTCAAATGACTTTCTATTCTTTTAAAACTCAATTCTTTTTGCAAACAGACTAAATTAGTTTGTTTGGTTTTAAGAAGAACATTAATTTCATTCTGGTAAACAGAACAAGCTTTAACAATATTTAAATCCCTAGTTTTAGGTTTTTCAATAAAAGGAAAAATTAAAATTTTTTCTTTTGCTTTGAAAAAGATACTATCGTAATTTACAGTATAGGGGGTTATAAGATTTATGAACGGAGTTCCCAAAATAACAATATGATTAATATCATTTGTTAGAACGAAAGAAGTTTTGATTTCAAAACCATTATTGAGAATAGACGCATCAACTTTAGCCTTGATCCTTAATTTTGAATTGTTGGCGGCAGAAAGCCTTTCTTTAGTTTTCTCATGTAATTGCTTTGGAATAATATCTTCTTTGATGCAATTCAAATCAGCACCAGTGTCAAATAAGGCAATGGCGTCAATTTCAAATTCTTTAGAAAAAGACAAAGTAATTTTGATTAAGTATTTTCTTATGGTGATTTGTTTCAAAACACAGAGAAAATCATCAGGTATAGACTCAATGTTATTTAGATCTTCACCATCAGAATTATCAGAATTACCATGTAATTGGTTTTGTAATAAAAGCTGGATAGTTTGAGAATCCTTTTTCTGTTTTTCTTTTAAATCTCTGATCTCAATTTTAATGTCCTTAATCTCTTTTTGAAGATCTTGAACATTAGGAGTTGTTTTCTTGGACTTCTTTTTATCCAAGATTTCAGTGAGATCATAGGCATTTTTCTTGATAGTTATAGCTTTAGAAATTTCAGGTTTATCGAAAGTCTTTAAAAGTCTATCAAGATATTCTTTTTGAAGAGTAGGATCAGAAATATGTTTAACAAGCTCAAGAAAAGTTTCTTGATCCTTAGTCAGAACATTGATTTTCTTTAAATATGATTCAGAATCATCGGTACTTGAAAAAGAAGTATCAGAATCAAAATTATCTAATTCATCAACCTGTAAAGGATCACTGTCTCCAGTTAAGGAGAAGTTTGAGTCTGAGTCAGAAGACTCAATGAGCAGAGGAGAGATTTTGGAGAGAGTTTCTTCATCGAGACCAAGCTCGTGAAGTTTTTTATTGACTTCTGATCTCATGATATGACCTTTTTGGTGGCACTTGTAACAAGTGGCTTCTTTGAAATTGAAAGGGGCTTTTTGTTTGGCTTTGTAATCTTTCTTTTTAGAGAAATTGGGCTTTTTATAAGGCCTTGAAGGTTTCTTATAAAAGCGTTCTCTAAAATCAGATTTGGATTTCTTATAAGGCTTTGACTTGTAATGCTTCTTGTAAGGTTTCTGAGAACACTTACCATTACAGTCTTTGGAAGTGGAGGCTTTAAACGGGTCATAATTAAACTGTTTACAAAAGCTGCCTAGTTCATGCTTAGACTGTCTAAGCTCCCATTTTAAGCGCTTTTGTAATTTCAAGTCTTGGCAAATCTTTAGACCTTCCTTGTTGACGAAGCTAACTAATTCACCATAGGTGAGTTCATCATAAGGAATACGATTGTCATGCAAGGCTTTAATAGAGTTTCTGACTTTTTCTCCTAAGAGAGTAGGTAAACCAGCAAGGAATTTTTCTTTCCATGTTGTATGGTTTGCATCATCTCTTAAGAAAAGTCGAGTGAAGAAAGTGGCTTTATAGCTTTGGAAATCACTAAGTTTCCTACATCTCAAGTTATGTAGTAACTCAGCATTTTTGTCTGGGTGAGAAGGATCACCATGAAATGAAGGATATGGTGATGATCAAGTGTATGACATCACTGAATAAATTTATTTCATCAAGAATGGGTATTCCTCTTCATCGATTTGGATTGAATTTAGAATTCTATTTGTTCTTTGTTTAGTGAGAAGATGATCCCACCATAAGGCGTGACCGTAAAACTGCAAGTTTACTGCAATGGCTTTGTCGAAGTTCACGATTGGGTTTATAGGCATTATAGTCATTTGTTCTGACAACAAACCTAGAATATTGTACTCGGACATGCCATCAATATTCCACTCGTAGATGATGCATTAAACCGAGATTGGTTTAAGGCACTAGGTCTATTATCTATAGCTAGATCTGGTGGAGTTTTGATGTTTGGGAGTGCTAATTCCCAGTGGACACGATTGACTTTAGGAATAGGATCTTCTTGAAAGGCTTCTATATCTGAGGAGGCTATAGAAGATGATTGATCCTTGTTTAAAACCTGAACTCTACTAGTTTGGGGAGTATCAGGAGCAATCTGTTCTTTAGAAGCAGAGGAAGATGCTTCTATTTTGTCAAGTTGTTCTTTGATGGCTCTGGCAAATTCTGACCTAGAGTCTTGAACAAGCTTTTGACTATGTTTCGAAACCTGGAAAGGTTTGAAAATAGGCTCTTTAAGCTTTTTCAAGGAATCAGATTTTGATGAATCAGAAGGGACTTGGATGGTTGACTTTTGGATCTGACCTTCTATCCTAGTCAACTGTTTTCCTATCGTATTTAGATTAGCATTACAGAAATTATTCTGTTGAATAATGCTATCTAAATTTTTCTCTGAATCATTTGGCTTTTGGTTTTTATAAGGAGAGGCTTTGATTTGAATAGGAGGTTCTCCATGGTTTATGGTTATGCTCCTAAGAGGGGGATGCTCAGAATCAATGGTTCTATCAGTGTCTGATAGATTCCATTCAGTGACCTTTTTACGCATTGTGATTGGATTTGTTTCTTTGAAAGGATAAGAAATATTATTATCAGTAGCATAAATCTCAAACCAATCAAAAAACATGATGTGGACTTTATGCAAATTTACAAACTCAAAATAATTTTCTTGAATTTCTTTTCTTTGGTTTAAGAAATGTTTAAAAAACCAAAGTCTTTTTTCTTTGTTACTTTCTGAATAAAAATCTTTATGAAGAAGAGTTTTATCAAACTCAAAATCCTTTTGAAGGACATTTATGACATTCTCTGTGACTGCAGAGAAGGTTGGAGAAGTCGGGGGAGAAGGTTCCTTTTCTTCCTGCTTTTGTTCTTGTTGTCTACTAGTATAGATTGGATGAGGAATACTAGTAGTGTAATCAACAGAACGTATAGATGTACTTGGTATATCTGAGGTGGAAAACCTCGGTTGGCCTTGAAAAGGCAAGTTTATGACCGAAGGGACTTTTGAGAATTTCTTTTCCAATATTGAAGTATTGGAAATTGAATCTCTATCAGAAGTTGCGGAGAATCTCTATCAGAAGTATTCGTTCTTTTCTCCTCTCCTCTAATCCTCTCAACTTTGAGAAATCAAAGAAGACTTCGAGGAAATTTTCCTGTCTTCTAAAAATTATTTCTCAAACTCTTTCTGTACTATTTCTTTAAAGCATTCAATTTCAAGTCTACATGTAAGTTCCATATATGTCTTAATTTAAAGCCTGTAATAAAGTTTAAAGTCATGAATGTTTAAATTTCTGCAAATTTATTTTAAAGCATCTAGCAGACTGATCTTTATCAGATCTGCCATACAATCTACTATCTTCTAAGGCAAAGAGATCTGCTCCTTAGTCGTACTTCTCTTCTTCCTCTCCAATCAGAATACTATTTCTGGGATCCAGATTTAGTATTTTCTCTGAGCCTTGTGGTGCACACACTTGCCACAAATAAAAGATTAATAATATCTAAAGACGGTAAAACAACACTAAAGGTATATCGGCTGGAAACCCGATTGTGCGGACTATTGATCTGTTCTAAGTCAGATCTGGGTCCAAAGGCAGATTAAGTTCTGCATCGATCTGGTAAAACAAAGCCACGTACCAATTTCCCTATAAAATTGTTTATTTAAAATTGACAACAAAGTATTAACCTGTTCATTCACCTACTTTCCTATATATATATATATATAAGCTGAAAAACGACCTCAACAACTGAATTTATTTTTTTTGGAGAATAACAGCATGAATTTAAACTCAAAAGTTGATCCGATCGCAACTTTATATATTTGTCAACCAAAAAACACAATTAGAGTACGTTGGTGGGATTTTGGCGTAGACCCTCCGATACTTAAGTCATAAATAGTGTATAAGAGGAAGAATTATGAAAAGTTTAAATCAATGAGTTTTTTCGGTCCATGGACTGAAAATCTTGCAGGGAATAGTAAATAGAAATTTTTGGTCGATTTTGCTAACCCCTTTCTCCGATGCCGTCTTCAGTTTAAATAAACTGTTGGACGTGGGTGGTTACCACCTTAACTTCTACCTGCTTTTTTCAGCGGTTGCACATGATTATCAATTAGAGGTGGTTTAAATAAATCGTGAAACACAACTTTCTTAAAAATTAGGCCACGTTATCTTACTAATAGCTTTCCATGTCAAGCTAATTCTCAAGTCGGACAACTAAATTTTGAGAATGGACTTGTTCACTTCTAGGTCAGATAGGCGAATTTTTTGGTCGCTCATATAGACTTAAGGTTACACTCTTAAACTAAGTCATTCACATAAATCTTATGTCGTACTCACAAATCAGATCGTCAACATATGCTCTAGGTTATACTTAAAAGGCCAGCTCAACCATTATAAGTTCTAAATAAATTAAGTTCGATTATATTTCTAAACATCACCAAAAAAAAAAAAAAAAAAAACTTAAACCATACAATGCTGAGTCTTTACAGCGGCTATATTTATTCCCTTTTTTATTTTAATTTTTTTCCTTTCGTTTTTTTGAATATTTTGTTCCTGTGGAATTGTACTCTTGACAACCATGCTGTCAGGGCTTCAGCCACTTTAACCCAAAATAATAATAATAATAATAAATAAAAGTACAAACTAACCGCCCTTGCGTGTTGCGTCCCAATAAACGGCGCACAAGAACTCGCGCCTTCCCGATCTCTGCGCAAATTTTTACGCCTAGTAGGGAAAAGGAAAATTCAAACTTAAAAAATTTGAGAAAAAAGAATCCTCTGCCTCCCTCCCTCCATTAAAATCAAATGTTCAAACCCAAAGAAACATCAGAAAAACAAATTGAAAATTTCTCCTCTCTCATTTCCCCTCCAAAATCCACCATTACAAATATGCCTCTTCATGGCCTGCCCATCCCATTCCACGACCTCACCCTTGTTCACAATGGCTATTCTCTCTCTTTTCGAAAATGACAACAAAGAAAACATCCTTCCTTTCTCTTCAAAGCAGCCCCCAATAGTTTTTGCGAGATCTTGTTTCTCCTCCACCGCCAAAAGAAGAAGAACCAGATACCCTCACCCACTTGAGGATATTACCCACCTCTTTAACTTTAATCCGTTACTAGATTCAAGTTCAATTTCAACAACTCCTGAGTCTTCCCAAGCCAAACGCCGAAAGAGAAGAGCTGAGGCCGATCTTGATTCATTTTGCAAGAACAAGGTGACCAATTTGCTGCATTCCAGTAGAAATTTCAGATAGTTGAATCCACAAATTATTTATGTGAATCATCTGATTTTGATGGTTCTTCTTCCTAGTTATTATTTTTATTTTTAATTTTTTGTTTGTGGGCATTTGCCCACTACACTAGTGATAATTCAATGTGTACTACAATAAACTGATTTCATTCCACAAAAATGTCACAAATAATTGGCTTGATCAAGTAAAATCACTGCATACTTTCTTTCTCTGTTTGGGTTAATGCCAGTCAAATTTGGGAAAAGAATTTACATTTTTTTTTTGGGGTAACAACTGCTAATTAGTACTGCTCACCAATTAAGTAACCCCATTGGGTTCTTTTCGCCTATGAAGCATCTGATGATAATCACACAGCCACTGTGCCAGCCCATCATTTCGAGGTGGATTCGTCGACACTATACTAGAAAGAAGAGTAAATTGCAATAACAGGAAGCCTGAATGAATACTAATGCGCACAACAGTTGAAGTTACAAGTAGGTTAACTAGACAGACAGTTGCTGAGAAGGCTTCAGGTCGTGACTGAATTTTTCAAATCCGAAGAAAGACCCAGACGCTTTTTTGATGAAGCTTCCTCCATGCATCGGCCTTCTCTGACTCTGCCTGCACATATTGCCAGTATGGATTGGAGTTTTCAAGACTTTCCTTGGCCTTGAAGACAAAGTTGGTCTATGCGGCACTTCTTCCGGACCACCAATGGGCGTTGGGCCTTGTAGTTGGTTGCATGAGTTTTACAGACTCTCAAGTCCCACCCCATTCGGCTAGCAATATGCATGCATTGAAAAGCGCAATTTTCCGGTTCAAAATTCAAACTCAACCGGTGGCTGCTGGGCCTTTTGTGCGAAATGAAGAGCCGTGGCCAAACAAAATATTGCATTCTCAGTTCAATTAAAAAGGTTTGTTTTTATCAAGAAGGCAAGATAAGAGACCTTTGGTCATGGGCTACCGCCTACCATAATGTCACAAGAACTCGTAAGAAAAATGATGATTGTATACGGAGCTCGCATATGTGAATTTGAGTAACTAATAAACTAAACATAGGAAGTGCCAGTGGGTCTAATTTTTTAAAGAGAGGCTATTGGTTATTGGAATCCGATCATGGAGCTGTATGTGCATGTACGTTATTTAAGTATAATGCCGAAGGTTAGTTATTTCGTAGTTCGTTTAACTTTTTCCCACCTCTAGGTGTGATAATGGAAGGAATATAGCATTTTACAACTTGGATGGTACACAGCCTGCTAAGGTCATGAGGAACAATTAGAAAATAAAGCACTGCTTCTCGCAGTGTAGAGAAGAAGGTTTGATTAGCTCAAAATATTTGGCATTTGTAAAATTAACATACCTAATGTAGGTATCTGACAATAACAGGTGCCACCATTTGAGTAAGTGGCTGGATGAGACAGCAAGAATTTTAAACAAATGATATGCTCTCCTCGATTTGATACGTGGAGTTGAAGCACCAGTCAAGCACTGCCAGTTAGATAGGAGGACGATGGAATAACAAATGCATGATTCGTGATTTAATTAACTTATGCACTAATTATCATGCTCGTCTTGTAGAATCGAGAACCATGCGTGCGCCTCCCCTTAAATAGAAAAACATGCTAGTCTTGTAGGATTCCGGTTTCTAACTCATACTCAGAAGTTCACTTATCATGAAATAGGGAAGAAAGGGGTTTCTAGTGATCCCACTCTAATATTTAAGTTGGAGAATTTGAGTTATCAAAATGAATAAGGACAAAAACGGTGAGCTTGGAAGTATGCTATGATGATAGCCACAAACAAATTACAAATTACAAGTGGGATTACAAATTAATGTACTTTAATTTCCAAGATGCCAAGACTCTAAAAAAAATCATGTAGAGATTTTCTTCATGCTAATTAATTAGGCCAATTCACAGCAGCTTGCACAAATAAGTTAATTAAATACTGCATACATAACACTTGGTGGGATATAGAGAGAATTATTTCAACAAAAAGTTCCAAGGCCTGGTAACGGTCGGTGTTTTTTTTTATGGTCCCTTCAGTTAAAAAAATTCGTTAGATGACAAAACATATGACCACAAAACATACAAAAATAATAAACACTAGATTAAGTTGAAACCGAATTAATTGGAGGTCCCTTTTCAACCACTTTTTGATTAAAAAATTAGAGCAAGATTCACAAACAGTGATCATCATTCTATATAAAAGCCTCCCTCTCTTACTCTTAGTGTGTGACAAGCTAGCATTGCTTACATTTTCTGAAATCCTGTTAAAAAAATGGCTGCTGGTTTGAGATTTTGCATCTGTCTATCATTGATGTTGCTTTCATTTCCATTATCTGAAACTCGTCCTCTTAGTAATCAACGCATTCACATACAGATAGGGCGAAGAAACCTAAGCAGTTTAATTCGAATACTGGGTGAAGATGCCAATGAAGTACTAAATATTGGGCTGGAAAATGAAAAGAAAAACAAAGACCTCTACGGGTCCAAAAGATCCAGTCCTGGAGGTCCAGATGCCCACCATCACTCTACCAACAACTAGCTCCATCCTTGGAGTTTGAGTTGACTCTTAGGGTTGAGGCCCCCCTAAATCCTAATCGTAAAATATGAATGGATTATTTTATCTACAACGGCATCAGTGTGTCCTCCTAGATGTGTTTTCTTTTTTCGTTTTAATTCGGTCCCCTCAGTTTTTGTTTCTTTTCGTTTGTGCCCCGGCTACTTCCAAATTCTTTCACTATGGTTCTCTTCCCTTCGGTGAGAGGTAGAAGTAGCTGCTGGTCTTCCCGCCTAGATAAGTATCTTCTAATGCCCTTCAGTAACTTTAATCGCCCGTGTTACTGCGGTGCTAAGCGTCGTTTTGGATTCGCGTTTCTCATTTTTCTTGATTTCACAACAATGTCAATGTTAGAAATGTTTTCTTTTTTTTTTTTAATTTTTCTTTCGGCGGGGCTTGACAGAAAGTGGGGTCGAAGCATGTAACTAATAACTCTGGTTAGAAAATTTTTGTGCATGCACGGATTGAATTATGGGAGTGAAGAGAGCACTTTAAAATAAGAGTGTGTGTGCACATCTATGTATGTATGTATGTGTGTGTGTGTATAATCAAATGAAATAAAATATATTAGCTGATGTCACTTTCATTACAAGGATAGCTAAGTGCACAAACACAGATTTGATTAGCTCATAACACTTTACTTACGAAATGAATAGTACCGTCCAACTAATAAGTAATTAATATGGGTAACCGGAAAATAACAGCAATTAAAGTGGTAATCAATTTGAAATAGTGGCTATATATGAAGAATATAGAGAACTATATGTAATAAAGATTAATGTTATCTTCTTTGTTCGAAGAGGATTTTTTTAATTTGTTAGTGCCAGAATACTTCATTAAGATGTTGAGACAATTCTAACAAAATTAAGGAAAATCTGAGGAAAATGATGACGGCATATAAATAAAATGAACCTATATATATAAATTTTCTAAATCACGATTATGAAAAAATCATAATGTCAAGGCTATATATATAAAAGACTCTCATTAATTGAAATTTTTAGGTTAAGTCATGTAACTTCAAAGTATTAGAACCTATATTAATAGGGAGGTCTTGTATTTATATTCAAGTGGTAACTTAACACAAACAGTGGCTATGTTAGCGTTAGCGTTCATTCCACACATTGGTCTTTGTTCCGCACATGAATGGAAGCATTTTAATTTCCTTGGTTGATCACATATGGCTTGATCGAGCACTATCTAAGTTGCTTTCCACAGTAGTATGAAAAAGTCAAAATCTCTTATGTGCTGTTTTGATAAGTAAACAGATCAATCAAAATGTCTCCACTAATTGTCCTTTCGGGGCTGCCAATGGATTTCATTTTTTTTGTCCCTATTCAATCGAATATATGTTCCTTAGAACATTATATATTTGCGTGGTCCTGAAGTTTTTTATTTATTTGTTTATTTCACTCTTGACTATTTATATGCTTCAACTGATCATGATAATACATATACACGTTTGACTAACAATGAATTTTATCCTGAAGCAAATTGTATGACTATTGTTTTTCAAGATACATATAAATTATGAGATCAAAATCCTTTAATTTTTATCTTCATCAACTATGTAGGAGAGAAGATGACACTTTGCAGCTCTAATATGTTTGTGCCAATAGTTCAATATAGACCACATTTTCAAGAAGGCACTTAATTAAAGGCTTAAATTTAAGCACGATTTGTGGTCTTAATAACTCAGCTAATGATTGTCGCCCATCGTGTCATCTAATTTTTGTCATACTAACAATTTGTCGTTATGTTGTGAACCAATTGATTCTCTTTTCATTTCTCCTCCAGCGCTCTTACCAGCATGACATCGCATTTTTGAGTGATCAGCTTCCTACTAAAAGCCAAGTCCTGATTCATGCATTCTGAGTCGCTCTCAGTTGTACGGATAGACCCGCATCATGTGATCGTCTCATGTGTTACGAAGACTTAAAGCAATCCAATTCAAAAGGTTTTGATTTGTTTTGTAGCTACCTATTAAGCAAAATCTTTTTGTACAAACAAATTCCCACTCTTATATGCAATCAAAAGGCAATAGCGTTGGAGCAAAAGAAATCGTTAATGAGTTCTGGGGGAAGAATCCAAACGATGAATGGACATGGGTTATAGCTAGGTATAATAAAATGGAAAACTCATATTCAACTCTATCCAATTTGCAAAATCCGAACCTGGCTTGCAGTCCAGTGATCAAGAGGGATATACCAATTAACAATCATTAACTATGCTCGTGAGCATGGAAGAATATTTCGTTATAATGAGGGGAAATAACAAGGCCAGCACGAGCCCGGCTGCATGTGAACCGAGAATTGAACTGCAAATTTAATTTTAGAACTACCTAGTGTAAATACACACATATATCCCTGCTGTGACAGTTGTTGTACGTGTGCTTACCTACAGCATTAAGTAAGTAGCAAGTGAAAGGTGAATTTAAAAAGAAATCACTTTAATTTTGCATAGAAAATGACTTTTTTTTTTTTTGTTTCTGACGGAGTACTTATCCATTTAAATCTGAGGTCATCTGTCTTGAGTGGAATCCATTATAAAGTGATAAACACGGACATTCAAAACCAGAAGAGACTCGGTTTTAATTGTTATTTATATATGCAGATCTGCAATTCCATGCCTAAATTCCCTTTCAATGGATAGCTCTTAAACATTTGTGTCACCATTAACTGTCAGTCACTGTTGACCGTCCTAAAGGGATTGGCCGATTTAGGAGTTCTTTCACTGAATTGATGACATTCTGGATCAGATATGGATTAACGCAGGATTTAATAAGCCAAAAGAGGTGTTGAATGAAAAGTAGTAATAAGTCTCTTAATGGACAGCTCATAGATCAAAATAAGACTCTAGGCAGTTAATGATAGCTAGGCCAACTAGAAAAGCGGCTTTTCTGCGTAAGATGACAACTTAGGTTGTTCTGATTGAACAATATCAGACATTCCACTAACGTTAACAGATAAAGCTGATACTAAGAGAGTAAGAGGGGTCTATAAATACGGTATTTACCCAGTTTTGATCAGCACACAAATTAAAGTTGTTAATGAAACTGGCTGATGATATTGATGATCAGTAGAAGTAGAATGTGCAGCTTAAGATGCTTGGTAATTGCTTGCATTACTTTGGTCTTGCTACTATCAGCAAGAGCCCAAAGCCGCCCTCTTACTTGCTTTGCGGAGAGGAGGAGGAACTTAAGCTCATCAATTGAGACCACGAAAAGAGTTGCCAGAGATGCAATCAGAAGCCAGAATGTGCAGACTGACAGAACCAGTCCTGGAGGGCCTGACCCGCATCATCACACTCACATTAACTAGAAATAACATATTGCAGCTTCTTTTGTGCGGCTGAAACTTGAGATACATCCTTCTCTTTTATGCAATAATTTTATCTCCTGCTTTGATGATAATTATAGATGTTGTCAACATTAATTTTCATGAAATGAGCATTCGTGCTTTTGTATCCAGGTCCAGGCTGGCTGTGGGAGACAAGTATCATTGGCTATGTATAGAGTTAATTAGCAGTTATGTATAGATGTTGCGCATAACGATTTTCGTATTTTGTATATGTACATTAATCGTTGTCGTCACCAGAGGATGTATCACTTAAGCCATTGTAAATGAAGTAATGCATTTATTTCCTTCCGTACGTTATCGCATATCGTGTGTAATCACTACAGTGCTAGCACACTCAAGCTCCGAGCCTTATTATATAAATTCTGATGTTGAGGCTGACTATCTGGTACATGCATTTTTTTAAAGGGTTAATGTAAAGCCCTATTGGTCCGCGCAAAACATATAATGAGCCTTTTCTCTTTGAAAAGAGTAAAGAATAAGTGATAAAAAAATAAAAATTAATAAATAATTGTAAAAAAATGATACATAATGTAAGAAAAATAAAATGAGTAATAACCCTCAAAATATAATGTATAGTACGCCAAAAAAATGCTGAACGATAAACAAAGGAAACGATATTGCAATGAATGCAGTTATTCTCAAATCAAGAAAACAAGAAATAGAGTGTGTGAAACAAGGAAGATTCAATCTGAAAAATCCCCCCCAATTTACTTTGAAGTTTTTCCTGTAACGAATTTACCCCTATGCATTTAGCCCCCTCAAATTTCTCAATTTACTTTGAAGTTTTTCCTGTAACAAATTTAGCCCTATGCATTTAGCCCCCTCAAATTTCTAATTCTGACTCCTCCTTTGAACCAATCTAATAACTAAAGAACCTATCTACTAACCATTTGAGTTTACAACAAGAATGCAGAAGGAAATAAAATTGAGAAAATGGAAGAACACCAAGCTCATGTTATGTAGCTCAACCTTAAATTTAAAGTTGGCATCACACAAAGAAAAATCTTTCTCTATTAAAGAATAATGAATCAGAATCACGAAGATACTATTAAGTTGTGTCCTATATTAATTAGTAAATAAAAAATATATGGGTTTATAAAGAGAATAGGTCACTCCACCTAATAGATTAATCTTTTGGGTTGGATACCTAGAAATCTTATGGCAAGCCTCCCCAACAATTTGTATCAGAGCTAGACCCTAGAAGCCGGAATGCAGTGGTGGGACAACTTGGACGTGTCGGACGAAAGGACTAGGTTCGGTGGTGGTTTCGTCCAAGAGAGAATTGTTGAGTTGGTTTTGTCCACCGGGGGAGGGGCGGGGGGGATTGTTGTGTCGGACGAAAGGACTAGGTCCGGTGGTAGTTTCGTCTGAGGGAGAATTGTCGAGGTGGTTTTGTCCACTGAAGGGAGGAGGAGAATTATTGAGTTGTGTCCCACATTAGTGAATAAAGGGAGAATACTTAAGTTTATAATAAGAATAAGTCACTCCACTCAATAGACTAGTATTTTGAGTTGAATGCATAAAAATGTTAGGCCAACCCCCTAATAGATACAATAAGATCTCTTGCTTAGTATTTCCTTCAACCAATAGAATCGGATATGATGTCAGCATCTGTAGTGTGGCTGTTATTACCAATTACTAGCAAGCGAGCTCAAGCAAAATGCAGATTCTGCAATTTTGTCCATACAGCTCGCGTGGATTCGGATATACATAATAAAACTAGTGGCGCATGGTGGAATAATTAAGCAAAAAAAATGATAATAATAATAATTTAGCATCTACGAAAACCTTATGACGGGATATCCATTCATAATCACTTGTTCCAAATCGTAAAGTACACATAAGGCCAAATTTAATTTGTGACTACTGACTGGACATTCACGCCCACATGCAAAAATCGACGTGACCATGCAGATGCGGACACCATAGCTCAGTAATTCTATATTCACATTTTGTTGACTGCCTTTTCTTTTTAAAGTTTCTTCTCTTTATCCTAAAGTAAAAGAAAATTCTTAGCTGTCGCCAGGCCACCTTAATTAATTAATTAATTAATCAAACTTTATCTAGTATGACTTTCTTGATAGTGATTAACACACACACACACATATATACACGCTCATCCGCGTATATATCCCTCTAACAAGATGAAAGAGATCTGTTAGGATTTGGCCAGAGCCGAATTATACTAAATTAACGAAACGAAACAACATCGTAGTAGCCAATTTAGGAACCAAAGACAAGCACTTTGTTCTTTTATAAATTAAAATTGGGCACGTCAATTCTCTCCTAATACGTACAATAATCTTAAGTGAGAATTAGCATCTCGCGTAATAATTTAAAACAAATGAAACAATAACATGTGAAATTTGGCAAGTCTAATTAAAAGCTGTGTCTCTCTCAAAATAAAAATTGTAAAATGGGTGAACAAAGACAAATCAATTTTTTTAGTCATCTAAAACATTCATATTCGGATGGTCAGTTAAAATAAGTTACTTAAGCCTCCGCCAACCTTGAAGGGGCACAATATCTGTTTAAGCTTTTTCTTAATTAATGCTCAACATTATCCGAACTTTACAGTGAAGGGCAGAGGATGAGTAGACAAACAAGTTTAATTGGTGACCAAGGATATTTTGCTGCAAAATTGAAACCAACGGTGCTTCAGTGGGGACTCGGGAAGTGATTCGTGTAATTTAAGGTAATGGGTCGGTTTGTGCTAAATTAATTAATGAATTTCAATAATATTAATTTCAGCCAAAAAAGAAAAAAGGACAACAGCCAAATTGAATTTGTCAGCTTATAGACGCCAGTACCATTATCAATTCCAGTGCTTTAATATATTGGACGTTTCCGATGCATTGGGTCTATATATTAGAGCATATATGTCACCTGCCTGCTACTTCATTGCCAAGAGTTATTTTACACTAGAATTTGCTGTCAAGATGGCTAATACAATTTCTGTGAAGATTTCATTAATGATCATGCTAATCCTTTCACTGTTTGTGATAAATTTGGAAGGAACTAGTTATCAAGGGCGTAAACTAATTATGCAGAAAAGAATTGATAGCCGTTCTCTGATAGGTGAACTAGGCTATGATTTGTCTAAGTTGAAGCATAACAGGAAGGACATGACAGAGAGAGTTGTACCAGGAGGGCCGGATGATCATCATAACTCTCAACCAACGGCAACATTGCCCTAATGACTGAATGATGTTGCAGCGATGGCTCTACTGGTCAGCCTGCCGCCTGCCTGCCTGCGTGCCTGCTAATTAATTCCAGCCGTTTCAGCCTTGAGCACTACGTAATTAAACCTTTGAATTTTGATGTCCCGTGATTGTCTATTTTTAATTTGGTCATACGTTGGCTAATTTTGATGTTCCGTGATTGTCTATTTTCAACTGGGTCATACGTTGGCTAATTGGCAACCAAGCATCATGTACTAAGGATTAAGGAACCGAGTGTGACCAACTTATTGTGATAATATTCACGAATCATGAGTAGTTTAGATCAACATTATCATCAATTGTGTTTTCATGCATTTTTATCATTACGTAGTCGTGTTTGTATTGGGCAAGGTTGTATTATATTATATGTATTTCTTTTTCTACATGTATTGTTCTTATCAATAACGCGTACACTCAAGATACATTATCTGCGGTTTATGTATCTATTAGGTGACTTTTTAGTTGATATGTATGAGAAGAGTTTGAATCACGGGCCCACTTCTTTTTAGAACCGTAATTAATCTTGTCTCCACTTGACTTTTAAACCTGCTCGAGATGGGCACACTGTTACAAGATTTATTGTTTTAATTTTCTCCCATTTATTCACAACCAATTTTAAGGTAAGAAAGCTAAGATGAGGAACGCACCATCTTCCGAAATTAGTGGCTCCTATTGTAAACTATCCTTAAATAAGTAACTCTACATTAGACTTCCTCTATATCGTAGGGAAAGGGAAAGGAAAACTTCCTCATAGTTTGTTGCAAATCTTACCATGAAGAATATTATGTTGGCTAGAGTCTTAACTAAAAAGAAGAGAGAAATGAAAACTCTCTGCCAATTCTACAAGTCTTCTGAAATATCATGACAGACATTTGGCTAAAGGAAGAGAAAAGAAAAAAAATAAATAAATAAAAACTGTCAAATAGAAATTTGGAAAGCTTCAAGTTCATGGGCTTAATTTTCTGGATTCTTGATAGCTAGCAGTACGAATATTGACGTTTCATCTTAACTGAATACATGAAAGCCGGATCTTCAAATATCAATCGCAAAATGCATAATATTTGAAACTTTCTAACCATATTATCACCAAGTTTTTCATCAAAAGAACTGCATTTAGAGCCAGACCCAGGGCAAAGATTTTCCTGTGTATTAGTTATGCACTTATGCTGATTATAATATACTTTGTGTGATGATATCAAAAGTAACCTTACATGAGCTTACTCCTCAAAATCCTTGAGTGGGTCATTAGGATCAATCTCAGACATCAGTGGGAGATCAACCGGCAAATTTTCCAGACTCAAGCCTTCCATCTTTAGCTTCATTACCACTTCCTCAAAAACAACCCTATTCCCAGTTTCATTGAGGTGCAAACCATCACTGCAATTCCCATCATAGAAAATAAGCACATAACTAAATCATTCAACTATATTTTTATATGAATTTTCCGAGTGAAAACAATTTCATAATGTATCATAATTGATTGTGATATTGATACATCCAAGACATACTTTCTAAAGCATATAAATTTGCTGAATCAATATATGAACCAACAAGATAATTAATTTGTAGATACACAATCTTAGAGCTTCTATTAGTTTTGACATATGGTTAACATAAAATCCATCATTGCGGTTTCATGCTTGTATCAAACAATATATTTGATAAGCAGAGTGATGAATTAATATACCTTAGATAAGTTGTTTTCCAGTCTGGTAACTTCTGCATTTTGGTCCAGAGATCCACCACAGGGAGCCCACATTCTCCAGCAACCTCAATACATGCCTTGGCATAAGCACCAGCTGCCTCATTTGTCCTCTCAGGCAGGCCCGTTGGATTCTCCACATAAGGATGTCTGCCATCAGAGTTAGACAACTGATCACTTTCAATAAAACATCAATAGATAATAGGACATTAGAGAAGCAAGTATGGTGAAAACATACTCTAGGCGAGCCTCTTCATCAATTGGAGGAGGAGTGATGAGGATAACGAGAGTATTTGGCCACCGATTCTAAGACACAGCCAAAAGAAAAATATATGCAAACACATCTGGGAATATAACTAAATCAAAAGCGAACGCATATCATAACATCTAAATTTAACAGCCAATTAGCATCTTTGAATTGAACGTAGTTACTATGACTTAACTAAAATATGATTACTCAACAACATGATTTTAGCAATTAAATAAAGGACAGCAATTTCCTGGATTAACTTTCATACGGGGCATGAGAAAAACAGTTTCCAATCTCTAAGGATTTGAACCTAATTATTGATGGGATGCATTTGGAAGGCTTCTCACTGATCTATTTAATCATCAAATCATCGACCTCTGTGTTTATATACCATGATGGTTTTAATGGTTTCTATAGCTGTAGATTTTTTTTTTTTGGTGGCTTTCTCTGAACGCGGTTGATCTAATTTATTTTTTTGAAACGTATTTGAATGCAATTTTAGTATTCTTCTTTGAAATTTCCACTTTGTTTGTCATATCTTCATGCATTTATTCAAAGCTAGGGCTCATTACATCTCTTGACAAGGTGCAATCTTTTTATTTCTACAAAAACTTTCCTTACCAAAGCCTGTCAAAGTACCAAGTCGCTCATCAACATGCTTTAGAAGCCAAATCAAAGTGATTACACGTTATATACAATTAACTAAACAAGCTGACTATAACGGTATAACCTATTGGCAAATTCAGTGATAGTTAAGAGACAAGAAAAGCAGGATTCTTGATTACATTACATGTATAAAGAAAAACTAAGTTTACAAGAGAGCTGAATAAAATAGGAATGAAGTAAGCAGTGGAGGCATGTTTAATTTTGTGTACTAATAATTAGGACTAGTTATTGAAGATCTCTCAGATAGTTAGAATTACGGATTCTTAAACAACCAATAACGAAGTGTTCAAAAATGTAATCGGTATCACATGCTACAATATATGTGTGTGTATACACATACACTATCAATGTAGCTTCATACCTAAGATAGCAAAATCCTCTACGGATTTGGAGTTCCACAGGGCTCCATCCTAAGTGGAGAAATTATTGATAAATTTTCAAGGAATGGAATGAATGAAATAATCTCAAACATTTAATGAGATGAGTTTGGTTTTGCACTCCTCGCCTAATCCCAATCCCCATGTATATAAGTATGTATATACTTTTAAGTAAACTAGTTCTCATATATAATTCTCTATCCCCATCCCTACTTAATTTATTGAAAAATGATGTTGGGGATCGAGGACAAAATTCTAAATAGGATGAGAAGTGGAAGAGGCCTCTCCACACCCACCCCGGCCCGCCCCGCCCCATTGCCATCCCTATTCATACCGAATTTGTTGGAAAGCCGAGTATCCCAAGGAAAAATATTTATGAGGATAAAATGCATGCATGAATTACATATCTACTAGTGTCGCATGGTGCAATGTGAAGCAGAGAACTTATTTTTCTAACGCCACCGTAAAATAAGACAGGCTATTATAGTCGACAGAGGGCGTAAGGTATGCTGACATGGCCACCTCCTGCCTCAGCTACGTGACTTACGTATGATATCAGTCACTACATATATACGCGAAATCATTGCAGACCCACGATCGATGGCACGTTCAAACTCAAAGTATATGGGTCCAACTACAACCCACAGATTAAAGAAAGAAAATAACAAATTTTTTTTTTTTATACGAATAATATTTGCTTATATGCTTTAATTTCAAGTCATTGCATGATATAATAGAACAACTGGGGGGCCACCACGCACCAATTGAAATTAGATGTAGCCGACAAGGGGATCTATGCAAACGACAGCTGTGATTATGTACTTAATGCCAATAATGAATCTTTCAACAACAGAAATAGGCCAAGTTTTAAAAACAAAAGTAATGATACGCTTACTACTCGGAGTATCAAAATTTTTATTATAAGAAAAAAGAAATAATTTGTCCCTTATAAATATTATATTGATTATCATAAATATATCATTATAATTATTTTTTCCTATTTGATGAGCTATATCATTATTAAACCAACAGGGTCTCCTTCTTTCACTCTCAGCTCACTACCACGCGCTTCTTTTGGCACCAACTAGATCCACTTGTCATAGCCATTTCTGATCATCCAAACTCACTTTCTCAACCAATTTATTCAAACTCGGTAACGTTACAGGTATTATTTTTATTTTTTTAATTTTCCTAAACGGCAAGCAATTAAGAGGGCCAAAAAAAAAAAAAATGTTGCGATTTTACTGGACTTTCAAACTATTATACTAATCTGGGAGTACTTCCCAGGTTCCTTATCGAAATTCAAATTATTCAAAATTATAATTTAAAAGACTGAAATTGAAGATGTTCTATGTAGAGGGAAGTGGGCACAGATCGAGCAAGAGAGAAGGGGAGAGGGAGTGGACCTTGAGGAATGAGACAATAGAGTGGAGATTGTGCTTGTATTCATGAAGCGGCACGTGTTGAAAAGCACCACATCTGTCGGGAAGGCAAGCGTCGTTAGCTCCAAAGAACACCGTCACAGCTATTGTTCTTACTCTTTCTCTTTCACCCTCGCTCTCACCGTTCGCCGCCGGAAAAACCCGCTCCATCACCTTCGTAGCCC
The DNA here is from genome assembly GCA_030449925.1 of Citropsis articulata. Lineage (NCBI taxonomy): Eukaryota > Viridiplantae > Streptophyta > Magnoliopsida > Sapindales > Rutaceae > Citropsis > Citropsis articulata. The sequence goes on from JASUUH010000046.1 coordinate 1,466,821, forward strand.
ATCTCGTGTTGTACCCACTGTACCCTCTCACCACCACATCAACCTGCGGGCAGTGCAATTAAGTGTTGTATATTAATCCATTCATAAATAACAAATTAAAGATCATAGCTCCAGGCCTACAAAACTATATACATACATACACACATACATATACAATAAGATCTGGAAATTGAATTCAGGAATATACTTCTCACCGTGCGAGAGAAATGGTGAGCAAGCGAGGCACCCCAGCCACCATATGTGAAGGACGATTCAGTTATCGAGTCACCGAAAAGATAAATCCTTGGTCTCATCTTTATTACTTTGAGTGTGAGACAACCCAATGTTTCTTGATTCTATATGTAAAAACAAATTATAAAAATATGCCGCTTCACATCACTCTCGCACATGCAACATACTAACAATCAATATATTCTAAAAACACTTGAAGAAGAAACCGTTTTGCTTCTGGGGAGCCGGTTGCGGGAAATAAATAAAAGCCAATTGTTACAATTTTAATCACCAAAAAAAAAATAATAATAATAATAAATAAATAGTAGTTATAGACGTCAGTACTCGTCATGATGTTGCACTGCAGGCGAGAAAAGGGCTAACCGCTAACATTAGTTGAGTATCTTAATAGCCTCTATAATTGGTGAAAATCACAGGACTGCCACTGTAGACACATCTTTGGTAATTGGTATTGGTGGCATCACACGACCTGTGGATTAATTCATATTACTTGCATTGAATTCCCTGTGATCTTAAATCACAAAACAAAAAAAAAAAAAACAAAAAAAATTCTCTGTGATCTGCCTCCGCCGCAGAGAGAACCGGGGAACGAACATCGATTGAGTCGACGGCCAGCCCTTTTTCTAAGCTCTCATCGCATCTAATAATTACATGGGAGGGAGGGTATCACAATTTTGGTCATTGATTATTATTAGCGTATGGGGTTGCGTTGTGATGTCCTCCTACTCATACCTACATTTTCGATGGATTTCGGATTCTTTATACAACAATTAGATAGATAATGGTGGCATTTATTTATTTTTAATGTAAACTTTAATTATATTTAAATTATCTAAATTTTAGATTAAGTTAAATGTTTGAATTTAAATTAAATTTAACCTACATTGTGAATGATTAAATTTTAATTAATTTAAATTTTACGGTAATTTTAAAATAGACCTAATTTCGTAACGCTCCAATCTTTTCTAACACCGGCACATAAAAATTTATTACGAGGTTATTGAATAGTACCATAATTTATTACCCAACTTCGGTTGAAAGCGGCAGGCTTTTGAATTTATTTTTTTTGTTTTTTTTGTTTTTTTTGTTTTCTATTCTTGATCCTACACTCTTTTATTCCTAAATTCTAATTTATTGTTGGCCACGTTTTTTAAAATAGATAATACATAAAAATTTATAAAAAATAATCCTCCAACTTTTAAATATTTCAAAATTGACCTCTCTAACTTTTTTCTATTTCTATAAATTTTCCATTTATTTACGCTGGCCCTGTGTGCGGTATTATAATCTTTGCAAAACCTAATGAGTGTTTAATTTTAAAGTGGTATCTTAAAGGCCACAACGTAAAAGCATTGATGATTAGTGTAGTCTTCCCTAGGAATTTGCCCCCTTTATTCAGATTAGCTTTTCATTTAAAAATTTTATATATTTATAACTGAAAATTTATATTTTACTTGTTTGAATAATATAAAATTTCTCCTTGGCAAAATGTAAATAAACCATGATTATTTATATTTTGGTACAAAGTAATGAACAAGAAAGAAAGCTTTTGATTAAAGAATTGTTTAACATTAAAGTTAGATAGTTATAGTTTAAAAATTATGAAACAAGTGTTTGTTAAACACTAATTATTATAATTTGAAAGTTAAATTAATATGGAGTGTTTGGTCTATCTTATTCTACAAATATCATTAAAGAACAAAAACAATATTACTAATATCGGGGATTGTTTAAATATGCTCAGAGTTGGGTTTGTTTTTTTTTTTTTTTTTTTATGAGAGTTATGTATATTTTTTACATGAAAGATGAAAGTAACTTTCACTAATTCAATGCATGATCCATTAACTGATACCAAAAGATGAGATCGGTATCGGTTAAGTTTGGGCCTAAAAATTCTCAACTGATAGTATCCAAGAATGAATTTAAATCCAATCCTAAAGTGATTTTTTAATTAATTTTATATTTTTATCTAATAACTACTAATTGTGTATTTTTAAAAAATTACTAAAAAAAATCAGTTAAGGGCTTAATTTAAATTCTCCAACGATACTCCTCACTTGCGGGCCGTTATCAAAGCATTAACCAACACCCAAATGGCTGTTGAAGCAACCAATGAGTTGCTTTTGCTGCTAAAAGCACGTTAGCTAATAGCGTAATGATACACCAGTAGCAGGCCTCTCTTAAGAGTTGTAATAATTGTAATCAACCCTGTTGGCCGTAACCTTAGTATTGCACTTGATAACGGTTGATGCCGCGCAAGTACATATGCAATTTCAAAGAAAATGAAACATGCCAAATCTACCCACGATCAGACCGTCCGTTTTCTCATCAACCCACAGCCGTCATTACACCCTGGTTCCACCAAATCAGACTTTCCCTCCCAAACTACAGAACTATGACAGTCTCTCGAGCCCGTTAACTGCCACCTCACTTCCTTCCGCTCTTCAACACTATATCAATTCGGATACACCGTTTTATGGCCTAAAGATTCATGCTCATATAATTAAAACTGGGGTTAAGCCCAACACCAATATCTCCATCAAACTCTTAATATTGCACCTGAAGTGTGGCGCTTTAAAATATGCGGGCCAAATGTTTGACGAATTACCTCAGCGAACTCTATCGGCATATAATTACATGATAGCTGGGTATCTGAAAAATAGGCAGGTTGAAGAATCGCTCAGTTTGGTAAGGAAATTAGTTTCTTCCGGCGAAAGGCCCGATGGTTATACGTTTTCAATGATTCTAAAGGCGTCTACTTGTTGCCGCAGTAATGTTCCCTTGCCGCGGAATTTAGGGAGAATGGTACATGCCCAGATACTGAAATGTGGTGTCAAGGCTGATGACGTGCTCTATACAGCGCTTGTCGACTCGTATGTGAAGGGTGGGAAGACTAGCTATGCGAGGATTGTGTTTGATATGATGTTGGAGAAAAATGTGATATGTTCTACATCCATGATTTCAGGGTATATGAGTCAGGGTTTTGTGGAAGATGCTGAAGAAATTTTTAGGAAAACAGTCGAAAAAGATATCGTCGTCTACAATGCAATGATTGAAGGTTATAGTATCTCAATTGAGACTGCTAGGAAGGCTCTTGAGGTTTACATTGATTTGCAAAGGCTTAGTTTTCGGCCTAACATATCAACTTTTGCTAGTGTAATTGGAGCTTGCTCTGTGTTTACTGATTTTGAATTTGGTCAACAGGTTCATTGCCAACTGATTAAGAATGTGTTCTTTGAGGATGTAAAACTGGGAAGTGCTCTCGTGGACATGTATGCAAAATGTGGAAAGATTGATGATGCACGAAGAGTTTTTGACCACATGCGACAAAAGAACGTGTTTACATGGACTTCCATGATTGATGGTTATGGAAAGAATGGGGACCCGAATCAAGCACTTGAGCTCTTTTGTATGATGCAGGAATGTTGCATCCAACCCAATTATGTTACATTTCTTGGTGCTCTCTCGGCTTGTGGACACGCCGGTTTAGTTGCTAAAGGTCGCAAAATATTTGAGAGCATGGAGAGAGATTACTCAATGAAACCGAAGATGGAACATTATGCTTGTATGGTCGATTTATTGGGACGTGCTGGGAGTCTGGAACAAGCATTAAAGTTTGTGTTGGAAATGCCCGAGAAACCTAATTCCGATGTTTGGGCAGCTCTACTTAGTTCAAGTAGGCTGCATGATGATGTTGAGATGGCAAATATAGCGGCTAATGAAATTTTTAAGTTAAATGCTAATGATCGGCCAGGAGCGTACGTTGCACTATCCAATACTTTGGCGGCTGCTGGGAAATGGGATAGTGTGACTGAACTAAGGGAGAAGATGAAATTAAGAGGGGTACTCAAAGATACTGGCTGCAGTTGGGTTGGTAGGGAGAGTGGTTTATGAAGTTTCATGCTGGAAAATGCCTTTGTAAATCAATGTTTAGGTAAAAATAAATCATGACTCAGGATTTCCCCATCACTCTTTGGAGAGTTCATCTGTTTCAGATGAGGACTTGAATGCATCAGTTTTGCTGAGCCTCATGATGAAATTTGTTGGAATTATCAGGATCAGTGGTTTTTATAATTTTATAATTATTATTCCTAACATTATTATTCATGGATCGCATCAAATGCCCGGTTAGCAGAATCGTAACCTAATCATCAAAAGCAAACATCTTGGCATGCGAGTGGTTGGCACTAGGCTTCAAAAGCTGTAAATATTAAATAATTATGTTCAATAATTCAAACAAATAAAATTCAAATCCCTGTTGCGTATACCAAGAAGGAAGGTTATTTAATAGGAAGCAGCGTGGGAAAAGAGTATTGGTTGGTCATCTGTCGTTGCCGTCGAAGACTTGTGCCTTGGCTTTGTGTAGACGGCACTGCGTTGTTATTATTAATATTATTATATAGGTAAACTACAACACATGCACATCTGTTGCGTTCTGGACTCCTACCAGTCCTCGTCTTATTAGTTCTCTAACCCTTTTTCTTACACATATTATATCACATATAGTAATTAACAAGAAGGTCAACACAAAGCAAAGACGGAGAAAGAAGCAATGTGTTGTGACGATAATTGTCAATGCAGGCCTTTGGGGTTCCTCCTGGGGCTGCCCTTCGCCTTCCTCTCTCTCCTCCTCTCTGTCGTCGGCGTCTTCATTTGGATAGTCGGGTTTGTCTCGGCCTTTTTCTTTTTAACAATCTTTCTCTTTTCTGATACGAATTAATAAATATTGATGCGATGTTGATGCGATGTCATGCTTCATGCTCGTGATTGTGAAGTTCTCACACACACACACACACACACACGCATATACATATACATAGAATGAATGATTAGTAAAATATATGGGATGCAGGATAGTGTTGAGTTGTATATGCCCGTGCTGTATTTGCGTGACAGTTATAGTGGAGTTTGCGCTGGCGTTGATCAAAGCTCCCATTCTGGTCATGAAGTGGTTCACCGATCAGATTCCTTGTTAATCCTGGATCTCAGAGCTTCCATTCGATCATATTTCATCGGACTCGGATGTAGCAGTTGACTGTGGAACTTGGGCTATTTTGATTATTGGCCCATCGTGATTCCCGTTGTTTTTTCTTTTGTAAATTCTTTAATTATTTCTTTTACTCTTCTCTCTCTATTTTTAGTCGTTTGAGTCATATCTGCAACAGTTTGTGCAGAACTTAATTTTTTTTTTCCTTTTATTTTCATACGGTAGAATTATAATCTTACAAATTATAAAAAAAAAATTATTATTTAATAGATGAAGTGACACAAAAGAGCTAGAATTTAAATTAAGGAAAACGATGCTTATACTCCTAAGGACTGGGAAAAAAGAAATTAAAGATTGGTTTGGAAGCCTGAAAATCAAACCCAAAGGTCAAGTAGCATGATTATATAGAGTTAAGCATTTAACATAAATAAAATAAATTATCAAGGTTTGGACTATGGGCAACTCTTTCATTAATCTCATGTAATCTCTATTATATACAATTTTATTTAAGATAAATACAAATTGAATTAATTCCACTTGTTTGTTTTTTATTCTTTTTCGCTCTATTCGATTCTATAAAACTGATGCACAATCTTACTAAAAGATTAATCTTTCTTTTTTCATAATTATTATTTTTTATTTTGAGAAGCTAGAGATTTTAACTTTTGTAGAAAGAGAAGAATGAAAATATCAAGATTACAAGGAAAATATCAAGATTAGAAGTAAATTTTAAGAGTAAAATAGATTGAAGAAAATTATCAATTTAATTGTTTTCTAGCTGCTGTTAGTGGTGATGCTGCCAACTAAATAAACTTCCCTGCACAAGTAAAAGAATACGTGCTCGTATGTATTAGAGTTAGTCATCTGCCAATGAGAAAATGTTATACAAAATCAATAACGAATGATTATGCTTTGCCATCTACTTAGACCCCAACTCAAACTAAATTAAAGAGAACTGGACCATAAAAGTATTGGGTTGAAACCCAATCTGCGTTTGGTTGGGGATGAACTTAATCCGGCCCATACTAATCCCCTACGTCCCTATCTAATACAGTGAAAATCACTTTAGCTTTAGTCTGCGTTGACGCCCAGTACTAGAACTTCTGACGGATTGGTGATGTTTCACCTTTTTATTTGACCTCACCAGTCCTCATTTCTCAGTTAGCCCCACCCAAAATTTTGAAATAATCTTTGCCTTATTATACCTCGTTTAAATCCTTACTTTACCTTTATTATAATTTTTATCCTTTTTTTTAATGTAGCGCACTGTAGCAAAACTTAAAAGATCTTATTAAAAAGGAAAATAAACTATAATATCTTATCATTTTTATGTTCTTTAATAAGGTTTATTGATCGTTGACGACTATCAAAGAGATTCCATTATTAAAACTCTTCAATATTTGAATGGAATATTAAATTATTAGTGACTTTATTCAATTGAAGTATTAAGAAATAAACTTGAGTACAAGTGTACAACTCCTATCAAAATTTCTAGCATCTTTACGGCGTCGTTTTTATACTATCCATCCATCCATGGGCATGGGCATGGCCACCATCACCATGGGGTCCATAAACCACGATGTGAAAGAAAATAGAACTAATTAAATCATCCGCTGTTAAATGACTTCTTTAACTTTTAGTGAGTTTGTATGTTTGTATCTTTTAATTTCTTTCATGGATACAAAAGTAAAAAATATAATGTTTAAGGTGAGAAAATAATTCAGGAAACTAAAAGAAATTATGATTTATAAAATTAAATTAACACGTAGATATATTTAAAAGTTATTTATTTTTATAAGTAATTTCATATAAAAATAAGATAAATATTAATATAAAAATAATCTATATAATTTAGTAAAATAAAACGAGTGGTCAAATATCAATATATCATCAATGTTTCTAAAGAGTTTTCATAACTTTGAAGCTCTAGAACTCTAACTAGTCGGTTATAAGCCACAAATACAATTGTGGAATCTAACCATACGAAGCCGCCTCTTCTGTCATCTGTGAAAATCTCCAAAAGCTCGCTTATATTTTTCTTCACTACAAAGAAACTTCTCATTTGAGTCAGCTACATTTATTTTCGTTCCAATCATACGCAGTCGGTAGTTTACAAATTGAAGCTATGAATGGTAGTAGCAGTGGGATACTGGGATTTGGAAAAAAAAAACATAATGATGCATCGCAGCCGTTGCCACGAGATTGACCAATGACCAATTGACCATGCAGCTGCGTTTGGGCTTGCGTCAACCTCCATGAGCTATGAATAATTAATTAATTAATTAAAGATTGTGGAATTTGTAAAACTATTCCTGGTTTTCCTTTTCAAATCCCACAAACAAAAGAATTAAGAAAAAGGGGATGTCCAAATTTCCAAAACCAGCATTGGTATTTTTGTGTGCCACTAAACAGAAGCAGAAACAATGACACCACCTTTAATTTTTTATTTTTAAAGACACGCACAGTTGTTTCGTTTGAAAAAGAAAACAGCGGCGTTTTGAAATTTGAACAGGCGCTTTTCTGCCACAACATTCCTTTGTAAATTATTATTTTGCTTTGAATCGTTTGTTGTGTCGGTTTATAGTAAAAGAAACCAGCCCACAGTTCACAAAGACCCAACTAATCACAATAGACAATACTCCTATAATAACAACCCCACTTTCCCCATCGGCGGAACATGAGAAATTGAAAACCGCTTCGTTATTATTATACAATTTACGCTCACAGATGGACACTGCAAACGCGATTGGCTCAACGGGTCGACCCAGCTCAGCTCCGGCTCCAGTCCGCGGCGGGGCCTCCACCGGCACGCTAGGCCGGCACCTGGCACGGCGGCTGGTGGAGATTGGCGTGAAGGATGTCTTCTCGGTTCCGGGAGACTTTAACTTGACGCTCTTGGATCATCTTATAGCGGAGCCGGAGTTAAACTTGGTCGGCTGCTGCAACGAGCTGAATGCCGGATACGCTGCCGACGGCTACGCACGCTCCAGAGGCGTGGGGGCCTGCGTGGTGACGTTCACTGTGGGTGGCCTTAGCGTCTTGAATGCCATTGCTGGTGCTTACAGTGAGAATTTGCCCGTTATCTGTATCGTCGGCGGCCCTAATTCTAATGATTATGGGACTAACAGGATCTTGCATCATACCATTGGCTTGCCTGATTTCACCCAAGAACTTAGATGCTTCCAGGCCATCACCTGCTCTCAGGTACTAGTTAAAATTTGATGTTGGTAGTTCTTTACGGAATTATTCAATTTAATTAATTTGAGATGTGGGACGCTGACACGCAGGCTGTGGTGAATAATCTGGGTGACGCACATGAGCTCATTGACACTGCAATCTCTACTGCTTTGAAGGAAAGCAAACCGGTTTATATCAGCATAAGCTGTAATTTGCCTGGAATTCCTCATCCCACTTTTTCCAGGGACCCCGTCCCCTTCTGTCTTGCTCCTAAGTATGAACCAACACTCTCTTCTCTGCATATCCCTTTGCTCCCTATTACTCATTTACTTATTTTAGTTAATTAGCATCTGAAGAAAATGAAAGTTATTTGACATTCTACTATGTTTCATATTTTGATTTTGTTTACCCATTTTTCCCTGCGGGGCCGGTAGATTAAGTTGTCATTATCATATCCAATCTACCACAAAATGAAATTTCGTCTAGTGAATCATAGAACACAAACTCTTCTTATAACATTTTTGTTGAATTGATTTTCTGTTAGCTCTTCTTAATCATATTAGTGGGAGCATGTATCTGTGGTGTAGGGTGTGTATACTTTCAAGTAGAATTTCTTTTCTAACATAATATAAATAAATAAATAAATATATATATATACTGATTTGTAGAGATTTCATTCTTTACATCTGATGTAGGGTAAGCAATCAATTAGGATTAGAAGCAGCCGTGGAAGCTACTGCTGATTTTTTGAATAAAGCTGTGAAGCCTGTCCTTGTTGGGGGCCCAAATATAAGGGTTGCTAAGGCACAAAAGGCCTTTACAGAGCTTGCAGATGCTACTGGATATCCAATAGCAATTATGCCATCTGGTAAAGGGCTGGTGCCGGAGCACCATCCACATTTTATCGGGACATATTGGGGTGCTGTCAGCACCAGCTTCTGTGGGGAGATAGTGGAGTCTGCTGATGCCTATGTTTTTGTTGGCCCCATCTTCAATGACTACAGCTCTGTGGGATACTCGTTGCTGATTAAGAGGGAGAAAGCAATCATAGTGCAGCCTAATCGTGTAACTGTAGGCAATGGTCCTTCCCTTGGCTGGGTTTTCATGGCTGACTTCTTAAGTGCGTTGGCTAAGAAGCTAAGGAGAAACACTACAGCGCTGGAGAATTACCGCCGCATATATGTCCCTCCTGGCATTCCACTGAAGCGTGCGCAAAATGAGCCTCTTAGAGTCAATGTTCTCTTCAAACACATTCAGGTACCGCATCATTATTATGATATAAAAGATCATACATTCAGGTACCGCACAGCATTAAGAGAGATATTAACAAAATCGTCGGTCTTTTTAAACAGGACTTGCTGAGTGGAGACACTGCAGTAATCGCTGAAACTGGAGACTCTTGGTTTAACTGTCAGAAGCTCCGTCTCCCTGAGAATTGTGGGTAAGCCAGGAAGGATCTGTCTTTAGCAATGTATTCCTATAGCTTTTATTATGAGCAACAGCAATTTTGATTATCGATTGCATCCAGATATGAATTTCAGATGCAGTATGGATCCATTGGCTGGTCAGTTGGTGCCACCCTAGGATATGCTCAGGCTGCTAAAGATAAGCGTGTGATTGCTTGCATTGGTGATGGAAGTTTCCAGGTGATTGACATAATTTTGATATGAACAATAAGGAAAATTAGTTGTACAATGGAAACTCCTCTTCGTGTAAACAGATTGCAATACAAAGAGACTGAAATAGGAACATAGTTCTTGTAGAGGAGTTACAATGGGCTAAGATCTATTCCATTGCAACTGAAAACGGCTTAACAAAGGAAGTTCCATGATTACAAAATTTGTATGCTAATAGAGTCTAATGAGATCTGTGCTTTTGAGTAATGATGAACTGTAAAATTTTTGTAAATTTTCCTAGTTTTGTTCTGGCAGTAAATAATGTTATCTTCATCTACTTAGGTAACTGCTCAGGAGATATCAACGATGATTCGATGTGGACAAAGGACCATCATATTCCTTATCAACAATGGCGGGTATACAATTGAAGTAGAGATTCATGATGGGCCTTACAATGTGATTAAGAACTGGGATTATACTGGCCTAGTAAATGCCATCCACAATGGAGAAGGAAAATGCTGGACTGCCAAGGTTAGCATATATAAAATGTGTGCGTATGTTACATTTTGATGGAGGAAATGGATAACTAGAATTGTCAGATGATAAATTGGTTATGATTTCTACTCTCTCATGCACCCCCTGCTTTATCTTATTTGTCTCATCATAAGTTTTCCTGAACATACGAGGAACTTCCAAAATTTTGCTCTCTTTTTATTGATAGGTACCGAAACTATATTTATTCTATGATAGCATTTTGCTTACAATTTTCCAAAGGTTATACCTTATGAATGAGAACTGAGAAGATGCATTTTACATATAAGCTGTGGTTTACAAAATACAGGTGCGGAATGAAGATGAACTAACAGAAGCAATGAAGACAGCTACTGGAGAACAAAAGGATTCTCTATGTTTTATCGAAGTATTTGTGCACAAGGATGACACCAGCAAAGAGCTGCTGGAGTGGGGATCCAGGGTTTCTGCAGCCAACAGCCGCCCTCCAAATCCTCAATAGCACTTTGAAGTGTTGAGAATTCCAGAGTTTCTCTCATTTCAACTGCAGTATTCTTGGCCTATATCCTAAAACATGTATCAAAGCTAGAAATAAGGGAGAGTGGGTTGTTTGATTTAGATGGTTTCCCACCTATCTGTTGGCAGAGTTCTGGTTTCTGTTGTGATATGCAATTGTTGTTATGTGCATTGTACAATGGCAGAGGTGTTGTAACTGACGAGCGTTGATGAAACAAGCTTGTTGTCTATAATTGAACATGAAGTTTATAAATAAAGTTATTGAATGGAGGTGATCTCCATCTTGCTGCAAATTGATACTAGTGCGGTTTTGGGGGGAAAAAAGTAAAAAATTGGTCCGATTTGTAGATGAAAGCGTGCCGGAGCCTGGGACCCCGTTCTTTGAGAAGCAACTGCATTCTCATTCTCCAAACATCTGCATTTTCTAGATCCAATTTTTAATAGCCACCCTCCAAATTTCCATTTCGTACGGTGGAAATAATAGAAACGACAGAACAGTTTATTTTGGACACAGCCGCATTCCAAAAATGCGCGAATGTCTTTTCCACTTCATAATTTAATGGAAGTTTCTACCAAATCTTGGCCGTTCCGTTCAATCTAGCTTTTTAAAAGTAAGTTGTGCCAAATGAGAATAAAATAAAAATAAAAATAAATAAATATATATATATATATACTCTATGTACTAAAAAAAATTATGCTCCATATAATAATAACAACTTAAAAGACATCATTATTTTAACAAAAATGAATATATTATTAACAGATCAAAATTTATAATTTTTAAGATAATAAATAAAAAGATAACCTCTAAAGTGTCTTCGTTAAATAATCATGATGTGATTAAGTTATAACTTATATACAATTTAAGAATTGCACCCAATAACTATAGACATACATCTAATTAAATAAAAATTAAGTTATTAAGAGTAACACCATCTAATTAAATAACAATTAAGTTATTAAGAGTAACTCGTAGGTGGAATGTAAATTAACGTACACTTTTCTATTAATAATAAATTAATAATAGTAATTTTTTAGTATCTTAAAGTTGTGTCTTGGTTTTTTAGTTTGTTTTATTTTAGTTATTTAAGAAATTTTTTATTAGACAATAACTATATGTGTACGTATATATATGAGAAAATTTTAATCTAAACTTACAATTTAGAATAAAATCTAATGTAGATCTACAGTGTCTTAAATTGACCTTTAAATTTTATTTTATGGCTGAAACTGACGATACTTACGTACGTGCATATTTGAAAAGTGACATACACTCTTCTATTAATAATAAATTTTATTTGTTTCCTTTTTTTTTTCTAAAAAAGAAAAGAATTAAATTAAGGCATAGCTTAGCCTAGCTTTTATTATTCTCTCATCACGATCACAGATTCACAGTCTCGTAGTCGTTTGTGCTGTAAACGAAAGGAAGAAATGAAGACAGCAGCATTGTTGAGATGTGGCGGAGCAGCTTTGAGAAGAAGTGGAGCTCCATCACCTTCGCATCAGGTAGGCAGATCACACTACTCGTACTCGACGGCTTCACAGCCAGAGCGCAAGGTGGCGATCTTGGGTGCAGCTGGAGGCATTGGCCAGCCATTGGCCCTCCTTATGAAACTCAACCCTTTGGTCTCCTCTCTCTCGCTTTATGATATCGCCAACACTCCTGGGGTCGCTGCTGATGTCAGCCACATCAATTCTCCCGCCCAGGTTCGTGTCAATTTTGCTGATCCAAGTTGTCTTCAGTTTTGATAACATTTATAGTTCAAGTTGATACCATCTATTTATCTATAATATATGGATTTCCGAATTTTCTTCTTTTTTTTTTTTGTGGGCGTTTAATGCTGTAATATGCCCATTTCTTAACCACGTGGGTTTCTGTAATTTGTTAGGTTGAGGGTTCTGCAGGTGAAGAACAACTTGGTAAAGCATTGGACGGTTCCGATGTTGTTATTATTCCTGCTGGTGTTCCAAGAAAGCCGGGAATGACTCGGGATGATCTATTCAATATCAATGTGGGTATAGTCAAATCTTTATGCACTGCCATTGCCAACTACTGTCCTCATGTGAGTTCCTCACCTTGTTTCTTTTTTGTTTTAGTTGGCTTATTGGTGTTTGCTCCCGCCCCCTTGCTGACTGGATAGGATTGGATACATTGATGGTTTTCATTTGGGATCGTTTTAGGCACTGGTTAATATAATCAGTAATCCAGTGAATAGTCAAATTTGTGGGCGTTTAATGCTGTAATATGCCCATTTCTTAACCACGTGGGTTTCTGTAATTTGTTAGGTTGAGGGTTCTGCAGGTGAAGAACAACTTGGTAAAGCATTGGAAGGTTCCGATGTTGTTATTATTCCTGCTGGTGTTCCAAGAAAGCCGGGAATGACTCGGGATGATCTATTCAATATCAATGTGGGTATAGTCAAATCTTTATGCACTGCCATTGCCAACTACTGTCCTCATGTGAGTTCCTCACCTTGTTTCTTTTTTGTTTTAGTTGGCTTATTGGTGTTTGCTCCCGCCCCCTTGCTGACTGGATAGGATTGGATACATTGATGGTTTTCATTTGGGATCGTTTTAGGCACTGGTTAATATCAATGTGCCAATTGCTTCTGAGGTTTTCAAGAAGGCTGGAACCTATGATGAGAAGAAGCTTTTTGGTGTGACTACACTTGATGTTATTAGAGCTAAATCATTTTACGCTGGGAAGGCTAATGTACCTGTTGCTGGTATGCTTGATTGTGTCTTAATATTACAGGTCGTTTGATTGTTCATTTGTCTGCCTGCCATTTTACTTGACCGGAAATTTTTTAAATAGGGAAGACATTTGGTGTTCAGGAGAAATTTTTTTGATGTGATTATGAAACTGTGCGCAAAACCTGCAGAATAGATGATATTCTCCATTTGCTGTTTTAATAAATTTAAGAAAACGAGCTACCTTCTTTTCCTGCTTTGTGATGGTATAGTCAATTGATTTAATTTGTTTTAAACATCATATGGAATGCTGACTCCAGCTTTTGTTTTGGATATGCCAATTCCTATTGGTCTGCTGATATCGATGCCATGGTCACTTTCATACTTTAAGGTCATCAGGCAATGGTGGTTCCCTAGTGCTTTAATTTATGTTGCCTGATGATAAACAAATGAAGTCCCTAGATTTAGACTAACATGCTTTAATTTCTTGGGGATTGTCAATAATCCTTGATCTGAGTTCTGATTTGATATTTTGCCCTCTCTCTACTTGCTGCAGAGGTTAATGTGCCAGTGATTGGAGGTCATGCCGGCATAACTATTCTTCCTCTCTTCTCTCAAGTACCTCTCTCCTGCCCCACTTTTCACCTTCCTTCTTAAACTTCATAAGATAAATTGGGCATTTTTGTTAGCTGTGATGTTAAATTCTTTTGTTTCACTGAACAATAAACAGGCCACCCCCAAATCCAACAATCTATCAGATGAAGAAATCAAGGCTCTTACTAAGAGAACTCAGGATGGAGGGACAGAGGTTGTTGAAGCAAAGGCTGGAAAGGGATCTGCGACACTATCAATGGCGTAAGTCTGGATACTCGTCTGTTCTGTTTCTATAAAACTACTAGATTTCTATTTTGATAACTTAAGTGGCTGCTATGTCTTGCCTCTTTGGTGACTTTTCTAGAAGTAAAAAGGGGAAAACAAATAGGTTCAAGTCTTAAACAAAGCTTTTGTTTGATAGAAAATTTCATTAGAAAACCAAAATTGCAGTAAAATTTGTGGCACACAAGCATTTGCATTCAACCATTATTGTTAGCTCAGCTGCCTGTGTGGAATTATTTGAGCAGAAAATGTAAATTTCTGTCCCAGCTCCATGTTTATGGTCATAATCTATTGATGGATGATCTAAATGGACACTAATCTTAAAATACAGGGACTAAATGGGCTTTTACCCGTCTAAAAATATTACCCGTTTAATTATCAATAGTTAGTGCTGCTGCATGGCATTTTCAGCGGAGTGAACAGAGGAACTTCAATGAGGTTTAACAAAGACTTGCATGATATCCCCATCCCCACCCCTACTTTTAGGCACGGAAATAATATGCGAAGTTTTGTATTTGTCCCATTTTTGAGGTATTCAAACACACTCACGTTCATCTCCAGTGATTCTGGACTGGTTTGTTTGTGCCTTTGACAGTAGGTTTGTCTTTTCTGGTATGTTGCAGCTATGCCGGAGCAGTTTTTGCAGATGCCTGCTTGAAGGGGCTTAATGGAGTTCCAGATGTTGTTGAATGCACATTTGTGCAATCAAGTATCACTGAGTTACCTTTCTTTGCTTCCAAGGTGACTGAATTTGAGTTGTTGCATTTTTTCTTGCTTGTTGGTTTATTTTATTTGTAGCCTCAAATTGACAAGGATGGTTTGGGTCTTCAATTTATTGTGACCATTGGGGCATGTGATGGTTGTGGTCAATTGATTGATCATGTCTGTGTGTGTGCGCAACTGTATTACTCTTGGTCATCTAGCCCCCTGAGCTTCTATTTTATAGTTTCTTATCCGTCCATCCATATAAAATGAATTTGCAATATTGATGAGAAGTACAACTGTTTCATGAATATTAGATCCTTCAAAAGATGATATTAGTGGCCATTATTAATTAGAGAGAGCCGGTCCTGAGTTAAGCTGTTGCATGTGGCAGTATTTTCTCATATTTGTGTCTCTCTTGTATGCTGCAGGTTAGGCTGGGAAAGAACGGCGTGGACGAAGTCCTTGGACTGGGTCCACTTTCTGACTATGAAAAGCAAGGTCTTGAAAGTCTCAAACCAGAGCTCAAGGCATCCATTGAGAAGGGAATTCAGTTCGCGAACCAAAGTTAGTTGGTATAA
This sequence comes from Citropsis articulata, assembly GCA_030449925.1. Taxonomy (NCBI): domain Eukaryota; kingdom Viridiplantae; phylum Streptophyta; class Magnoliopsida; order Sapindales; family Rutaceae; genus Citropsis; species Citropsis articulata. The sequence continues at coordinate 1,482,708 of JASUUH010000046.1, forward strand.
TTATGATAATTTTAGTGCAGTTTCTTAGTCCTGATCTTCCATAAGAGAGTATCATGTGCTTGCATAATCCTTGCTGCTGAAGTTGCAAAAACAGCTTGAATGTATTGCCAATTGAACTTTGGACTGAGGGATCCCATTAATAATATTCTCAGGCATCTTGTTTGTAGCCTTCTAGTAATATGTTAAATGCATTCGTTCGGATTCGATGTATCTTGTTCAATCAAAATGGGTTGAGCTTCATACAATAATTTACATAGCCGATATCCTTATGTGGACCTTAGTTGATTCAAGCACAAAGCAAAAACAATCAAATAGGCAGCTAGCTATTTAGACATTGGTTTAAAATTTGTTTTGGAAGTTTCAACTATTTTGTTCACCTTTGCTATGGTTTTTTTCTTCGTTCAATCCGTAACCTTTTTATATTCTCAAATCCCCAAAAGTGGGCATATTACAAAGATTGTGATTAGTTGGCGTAGTTGCGAGGTTACCTCAATTTTTTTTAGCAAGCTCAGAAATATTTCTTGCTAAGTAGGACCGCGTGCAAACGCCACAACTTGATTAGGGGCCCAATAAATATATACAAATTAATGCCTTATTTATTGTTATTTTTTCTTTCTAACTGATTACAGTTGAACACTTCGGCTACCAAAATTAATTAGTTAACATTGTAGATTGAATCACAAGAAATGAGAATGAAAACGAAAAGCAAACGGGCATTTTGAGTTGGCTGAACCTGTATGGCCGTATGGGTATTTTTTTTTGAGCTGATTTACATCACCAAATCATCTTTGCGATGACGGATAGATTCTGTTGTTATTAAAGGCACCGTCTGTGATAGTCTTTATAATCCAGGACATATATGGGGCTTTATTCATTATTAGAACATTTAAATTCTATTGCGATACGTCTGCATGACGATTCCTTCCATAGCTGGGATATCTCTTCACGGCATTTCGCATTTCGCGAGGGAGGTCGCGTTTAGAATATTCTTGCCACAATCTTTGTGGAGGCTGAATGGTCTTCAGCGGCGTGATGACTATGTCGACTGAGGCCGAGTGTGTATAGTCTTCTTTCTTTCGTGGGAATGACGCTACCCGCGAAGTTAAAGCAATCGCCAATCATTAGAATTGCATGTTCATCTACACCTACGCTTGTGTCAATCTTGTGCTGTCGCAAGCCTTTTCGACGTATAGAAGCGACTGCAACTACTAATAAAACTGAGTCAATAATTTAATGCACAATTACGTATAGTAATGTAATTATGTGTGTGTGCATTACATGTGTTATTTGATTGCCAAGTATGGTTAAACAATAATTTAATCATCACCCGCTAATTGCTACATATGCCGAGGTCATTACTTAATAATATCATAGAAAATTTCAAATACCTGTAGTTTGGATCTAGCCTTTTACCGGCAAACCCTACGCCAGCAGGCAGTCAGGCACAAATTTTAATGGGACGCAAATTCTGGTCGATTTTGGAGTACACAATTAAAGCTCAGCTGTGCACTGTCTATATATATGGACAAGCCACAAACTAAAACGGGTCCATGAGTTATCAATTACTCTCGAAATTATCTCTATATTTATCATATTAGCCATGAAATTTTTTCATCTCATCTTTGCTTTGTGTTTGTTGAGGACTGTTTCAACAAGTCCTTTGAAGTATCATGCAATATTCAACTTTGGTGATTCTTTGAGTGACACCGGCAATTTTCTTCTGTCCGGTGCCCTCGCATTTCCAGTTATCGGAAAACTCCCTTATGGCGAAACCTTCTTTCGACACGCAACCGGTCGGTGCTCGGATGGACGACTTGTCATTGATTTTATGGGTACACTTATCTATCCCTCCTCATCTCATTTATAAGCTAACTTAAATATATGATGATAAAATAAGCGTGCACTTAACATCATCATGATATTAATTACTGTAGCTGAGGCGTTTCAGTTGCCGTACTTGCCACCATATCTAGCACTAAAAGAAGGTCAAAATTTTAAACATGGGGTGAATTTTGCTGTTGCTGGTGCTACTGCACGTCAATCAGAGATTTTCTATGAGCAAAAAATTGGATCTCGTTTATGGACAAATGATTCATTGAGCGTTCAGATCGATTGGTTTAAGAAGCTCAAGTCCTCAATTTGCTCTACTAGAAAAGGTGACAATTACTAAACCAACACCTCACTTTAATTTCTTTATTTCTTTTCACAAGTTCTTTGTTATATTGCCACAGATTGTGAGACCTACTTCAAAAAATCGCTATTTTTCGTGGGAGAGATTGGTGGAAATGACTATAATTATCGTGCGTTTGCTGGTGGAAGCATTAATCAACTTCGAGCATCCGTGCCTCTCGTTGTTGAAGCCATTACTAATGCCACCCGCGTATGTAACATGAATCTTCGATCTCTTTTGGAACCTCGTCTAACCAAACAAGAGATTTCGAAATAGATAAGGTCATTTTTGTTATACTAGAAGCCACTGAATTATAGGATCTAAAAGCATAGACCAACTATGTTGGTTTTCCTTCTCCACCAAAGTTTTAACTTTACTAATTATCCAATCTAGTTCCTCTATTAGAGATAATTTTGAGAATAAAATTCACAACGTTCATTGAATTTCTTTGGAGTAACATAAAGCAACTTGCTATACGAGTAACAACATTCAAATCCTCATATTAATTACATTTAGAATACTGATATAGTTTATCTATTTACAGTGAATGAATTCCTAGAAAGTAGGAATAAATGAAATACCCTTTTTGGATCCACTTACGATGTGAGATTTCTAATTTTAAATATTATTGTCATATACATAAAATATTATTGTCATATACATGTTTATTATGAATGATCAATATTTAACAAGAGTTTATATTTTTATCTGTTAATAATCACTCGTGAATTTTATTCTGAAGAATGGCTTTGATTATGAGAGAATCTTAAGTACTTTCATATATACTTGCTCAAAATTACATATAAAGATAATTTTGGTTATTCCGATTAGAGTTGGGTTAAGGGCTCATACGGTATAATGATGTTCTTTTTTTTTTTAATTAAAAAAAAATTAGTGTCCGATTACTCGGGCTTCCGCAGTTTCGCATAGATAATTGGCCTAGTTAATTGATTACTCTAATATTATTTTGGTTAATTCTTAATTATCATTTTGGTCGCAATATTATGTGGTAGTTGTTGATAGAGGAAGGTGCGGTGGAGCTGGCGGCGCCGGGGAATTTGCCAATCGGTTGCTCGGCTGTGTACTTGACCTTGTTCCAGAGCCTCAACGAAAGGGACTACGATCGAAATGGGTGTTTGAAGGCACCAAATGCTTTTGCTAGATATCACAACACTATGCTCAAGGCCGAGTTACACAAGTTGAGACAAAAATACCCACATGCTAATATAATTTACGCCGACTACTATGCTGCTGCCAAGCGTTTCTATCATGCTCCTCAACATTACGGTGAGTTAATTGCCACTCTTAATGTTCTATCTTGATTTTGATGTAAAGAAATAATTTTTCAAAAAAAACCCAGCATTTACTTGGTCCATTAATTCTTAAGAGTAAGGAGGACCACTTGAAATGTAGGTGATGTAGATAACTGTAAACAATTAAGCGTGAAGAAAGACCAAGTGATGAGTTGGCATACATTTTGGATCATAATATATAATTAAGGCTTGGGTACTAATTATTCTTGATGCAGGATTCTCCAACGGGGCAGTGAAAGCTTGTTGCGGGGGGGGCGGACCATACAATTTCAATAATTCAGCGAGGTGCGGTCACACTGGATCGAGAGCCTGCGAGAATCCATCGACTTATGCAAATTGGGATGGGATCCACTTAACAGAGGCTGCTTATCGCCATATTGCCAATGGTTTAATTCACGGCCCTTTTGCTACTCCGTCTCTCCTCTGAGACCTAGATATACATTAATTCAATTGGTTTAATTCCTGCCCTGGCGTTGAAAACAGTGACACGACAGTTAAATAAGGGAGATTACTCAAAGCCAGCCATTAGCCAACCTTTTGAACCAAAGGCTTCTCAATGTTTTACCTACCGATTGCATCACGATGTTAAATTAATGTTAATAGTGAAAAGAATGAAAAAACTTTTATTTGGGGTTCTATTTTATTATAAAGATTGTGACTGCATGCACCTAATCGTAAAGAGATTCTAAAATATCTCTGTTGTGCTATACTTACTATATATATAATTTGTGTATATAAATTAAATATAACCATTAATTATATAGTGATTTTTCAAAATAAATATACACTAATACACATATCAGACATATATTAAGTCTGTATAGTACAATAGAGATACTTTATAATCTCTCTAAAAAATACTCTCATAATTAACATCCTTGACAATACTAAGCATAACCCTTTATTTATTTTAATTTTACTTTTATTGATTACTAATTTCATCAATTATTAAATAATACCAAACATTCCAATATTTTTATTCAAGTCCAGAAAAATATTATGCAACAATAAAAGGCCATCAATACAATTAAATAATGGCCTTGCAACGTAGGTCATCATATTTATTTTTTCTTAATAGTTTGATAAAAACTTGCACTAAGGATTTAGATCTAATGATATTTTTTTTATATAATCTTCTTCCATGGGTATATTTAAAACAACATACATATTAAAATATAAATATAAACAATCAAACTTGCACTAAGGATTTGCACACACCAGTAGTGCATTTATGAGGTTCAAGAGTCAAGATAATCAGATCCTTCACATTGGACTCGTGAAGACATTTCAACTCCGCCTTGGTCGAAAATAAAGCAGCGAGTTAGAAAAAGAACAAACCAAAAATCTATATTTGAGTGATTTCCGCCCACTAAACAGGATCCAGCTATCTTGCGTCTGGAGTTTGGTACCCCAGGAATTTGTCCTATAGCGATTGAGCCGTTAGATTGTGAAGAAAGGTATCCAACGCCCGAGATTTAATATTTGCAAAATGGGTTACCGGCTGAAGGCGCGGCACTTGTAAATCGGAAAAGAAAAAAAAAGGTTTGTACGTGTACGACGACTGTAGCATGTGGATTAGTTGTTTCCGTGCACTTCTGTTTCCAAGCCCAGTCCTTTATATGAACCCATGAAGACATGTAAAAGTGACAACCCCCTGCACCGAACAAGCACCAAACTAATTATTTGAAATGCTCAGCACCCTAATTTTTTTACCCCCAAAAAAATATACACATATTCTAAACCTTTTTAAATGCCACAACATCAACATTAGTGTTTGACATTTATTCATCATTCCTATTTTTCTTAATACCAAAATTGAAATAATAAATCGGCTCTTTATACATCAACGCCCATTAGAGTTATTTTGTATCCTCCTATTTTTTCTCCTCACCTTAAAAATATTTACATTCATAACAAATATTACGTTCGCTGATTAATGCCTATTCGACGGGTTAACCTATCTTCTTAACTAGATTGAATTACGTGTTAAACTAAAATGAACTTACTTTAGTTTTTCACCCATCTAATTTACGGGTCCAGCTATGTTACTACTATGGTATTACAAAACATTCTTTTTGTCTTTTCTTAATCCACCGTTAGATTTAACTCAAAACAAGTGTAATGGCTAAGATGTTTCTATTGGGTTATTAATGTTACACTCCCTAATGTTTGCTACAAAATTGCAAAAGTAACAAAGTTTTAAATATTGACACATGAGTCCATAAATTTACAATTTATTATTCAATAATATTAAAACATTTTAATTTGAATTAAATAATGTATTACATAATTATATTATAACATTTAATAAGTGAAAATTGATTATTATTTAATAAGCTAAAATAACTCATAATAAGTACTTAAATATTATATAAAAATTATAACATAATATTACATAATTTAATTATATTATAGTAATTAATAAATAAAATTAATTATTATTTAAAAATTTAATATAACTAATTAGTAAATAAAATTAATACAAAAGGACAAAATTGTGTGGTATGTTACCACTGCGGTAACATAACAAGATCCCTTGTACACCACGTGTTCATATATACTTATACAAATTTTTATTTTGCATAATAACGTACCACATTTCATGTGTAAACTAGGAATTATACCCCAATCAATGTGACTGCTTCTTAAACGACTAAAATCATCCGTATCGGATTAAGTTCAATCCATTCGCTGCTTATTTTATGCTTAACAAATAATATCGATATGTGCAACCTTCTTTCATATTGTTACGCTAACAAATACAAGCATAGACTCAAACTTATAGCCACAAGATGGGTAAATAAGTCATTCGTTTTGTTATTTTATCTCCAAAATATATTAATTATATTTAATTATATGTTATATAAGTGTTCCAAACAATAACAATAAATACTTCTATAATTACAAAATTTTGTTTTTTAACTGTGGATACTTTCTAAAATAACCATATATGCAATTTTTTCACTTTGACTATATATTAAATATGGATCAATATTCCATAGTAAACGCACCAAGGTAAATTACTCATACCAAGACGTTTATTGTCTCCTATGAAATTACTACAGAAGTAAGTGGTACATGTTCAGCTTTATGAACAACTCCCGATCTCCTTTAATATCCTTGCAATGTATATATGTATGTTACACTACATTCACATGACAAATCCCTCTAAAAATAAATTTATTTTCCTGATAATTATTTACTCTAAACAAACCCATAGCCTGATCATTCGCAACCATTTGCGACTTTATCATGGGAAAATTTGTCTCAATCTTACTCCAGCCGCTACTAGGACTCTTGCGCGAAGTTTTTTGCAACTATTGCTTCCTTATATCCGTTTGTTATTGCTCATTGCTTTCAATGTATAAACTGGGAATTCAAAAAAAAAAAAACTCATAAGTTGTAGAACAACTTTCAACCTATTACACATGTAATCGACAATACAAAAGCAAATAAATATGCCACAAATAAAAATATACAATCAACAACAGACTTAATTATAAATTTTATGCATCCTTTTTGCTTTGCCAACTACCAATCCCCTGTGTCAAAGCTTACTTCATCCTTTAACTAAAGCTACGCTGCTTGTGTAATTTATAACCTCTCCACGACATCTTTGACTGTGAAGATCTTTCCATTCTTCAAAATAAAGATTATAAGCACTATATCCAGCATCCTCGGCGTCTATAATATTAATAGGCTCATCGTTTTTCCACAACACCTTCGGCCTCTACCCTGAGTTGGTCCATTTTTTGCTATCTTTTTCCATATTCCATGGACTCTAAAGTCATCCATAATCCATATCTCAAATGAACCAAGAGTTTCATCATTTTCTATTCTATTTGTGACAATAACACAACATAATTTGTTAATAACATAAAAAAATAAAAAAATTTAAACAAGAATGGGTGCCTGTCGCACCAAACATATATGCGACAGGCATTTGTCTCATAAAACACAGCTTATGTGCTTTCTGCGATAAGTGCTCCACTGTCGCACCAATGTTTACTGTGAAAACACCTTATGCTGATAAACACCCATTACACCATACCAATTCCAATATTCAACCGATGATACCAATTGCCAACATTATTAGATTTTCATTAGAGTAAAATAATACCAAACTTAAGCCTAAACAACAAACTATAGTCTTTGAGGCATTTTAGTAAACATTTGTATTGCCATAGTTGACGAACCACATTTTCATGAACATTTTGTCAATTTTCATTCCCATTTTATTCTTGATATTGACTGAGTCTAATCACTCAACAAGATATAAATAATCATCTACAATTACTACTAAACACATAAATCCATTATCCATTTAAGAAATTGGACATAAACTTACCGAACTAACTCAAATTAAAGAGGCTGTTGTTGCAGGAAGTAGCCATTGTCGTCGCCGCTTCGATTCGACACTGTTGTTACCATCAATTTATTTGCTCAATCGAATATTACTGGATTCTAAGATTTTTGCCGAATGTAGCCATGAAATCACAAATTTTTAGGTTAATTTTGTAAATTTCCATGTGCTCTTTTACCAATCTAGGTGACCGCCATGTTACTTGTTTCTCTGGCTACTCTTATTTCTCTGCATGTTTCTTTTTCAGCCGTAAGATGTAATCCAATGCTGACTTGGGAAAATGACAAATGAGTGGGGTACGAAACCAATGATGCAAAATAGTTTTGGCCCACTAATAATTGAGTCGTTAGGAATGGGTTAACACCAAATAAGAATAAACAAATTGTTCAGTCAAAATCATGCAAAATAATCAAAAGTAATAAATCAAGAAAATTGATTGTAATTGTGCATGCCCCGGTGAAATTTAAGAATCCCAAATGGGACCAAAGGCTGGAATTCCTGCACTCTTGCACGCATTAACAACGACTATGCCACGTTGTTGTGGATTGCTTGTGACAATTACGCTATCTTGATACGCATTGGGCCGACCTAGCAAAGTTGTGTCAGGAACGATCACCTTATCTTTAGAATCCCCCCATACCATTTGCTTTATTTCTTTACCGAATTTTTGTTCAATATCTTTGGCTACCCAAACCAAGCAAGCGCTAAGCTGCTAGCTGTACACGACCGCAATAGGAATGACAAAAGCACGCATATCCCAGAACCTGTTGCTACCAAAAGTACTATATCGTGCTTGTCAGTGAGATAAGGCAGAGCAGCAAAATTAGGGATGACAATTTAGCCTGACCCTATTTTTGGCCCGACTGACCCGACCCTAATTTTTAGGGCTTTTGGCCGAATTTTAAGGTTTAGGGTTGGGTTAGGGTCAAATTTTTTAGGCCTGAACAAATTTCGGGTCGGATCAGGCTTAACATCGACCCGACCCGACCCGACCTGATAAAAAAAAAAAGCCAACACACGCACACATCGCAAATTCACAATTCACACACGCACACAACAGTAGAACACATATATGGAAAAATTTTTCATTTAAGCTTATAATTGAATCTACAATTTTAGCTAAATATATTCATGTTAATTAATTAATATTATGTAGTTGCTGTAAATATTATATTGTACTACATATAACTGATATATGGCGATATATAGGGTTTTTTTTTAAATTATTATGTTATAATTGTAAATTAAGTTTAATTAGATGGTAAGTTTATAATTTCTTAAATATTAATTAATTTTAATTTTTTTCATTTAAGCTTATAAATTTATTTATAATTTTAGCTCATTATATTCATAATGATTATGTAGTTACTATAAATATTATATTTTAACCAAATATAGCTTTATATAAGATTGTAAATATTAATTATTATGTTGTAATTGTAAATTAAGTTTAATCATATTTTGAGTTTATATTAAATATGATTGCCTGGGTCGGGTCGGGCCCTACCCTAACTATACAGTGTTAGGGCTTTTTTAGGGTCGGGCCTCGAATTTTTTTTTATCGGATCGGGTCGGGTCGGGTTTGGCCAAGCCCGAGCCCGACCCGACCTTTTGCCAACCCTAAGCAAAATGCACCTATCGAACCCAGAGAAGATAAAGTATTGCACTAGCAACTCCTGCAATCTCTGACCTACAAGTGTTAATATCTCTGTCGTCCTTAAAAGTAAGCACCAGGGCGTGTATAAGTCAGGCAACTGAGGAAACTTCACAACTGTTATGCATACCACAAAGGCTTTCAAGAAGGGATTGATTGGAATAGTCACCCAACACCTGCCCAACTTTTATCTGCCAACTTGAACGCCTGGATCATGCCGAGAAGGTGAAAAAAAGACTATAGGAACAAGTTCAAGTCTATCGGTCTGTCAGGAATCTCCAGCTGCATACATCACTTCCACTTGACACCTAGCGTAATGATTAATGGCTCATCTCACTGCGGCCTTGTCTTGAATTCTCATGAAAAGGTTTTGAATTGATTCTTGGAATAGTAAGGATAGATAGAAAAATATTTCTGCATATCTTTTCAATGATAAATTTTAGAAATGATGGGGGAAAAGCTTCATCGTCGAGAGAGAACAGCTTGGATCACCAGTCAAGACTCTAAAATGACTACTTAGTGATAAAAGGAGGTGGAAATGCAAAGACAAGCAAGAGGTTTGCCTAAAAGTAGGTCGAAGCTCCAAATCGAGTAGCATGAGCAACTTATTAAAAAGATATGCAGAAATATTTTCTATTTAATTAGTTTACTATTCTAAGAATCAATACAAAACTGAGAATTTAAGAGAAGGCCACGTAGCCAATGGGCCCGTAGCTCATTGACACGCCCATGACCTCAACAGCATTGAGGTCATGGGTTCAAGTCCCAATGCTCGCAGAGCGTTGGGACTTGCTTCTCTTGTATAACATGGGCTGAATAGTCTCCCCACATTGGAGTAGAATCGATATTCCTCCGATATTAATAGTGAGACATTGGGGTAAAATCGATCTTCCTCCGGTATTAATAGTGAGAGTGAGACATTGGGGTAAAATCGATCTTCCTTCGGTATTAATAGTGAGAATAGATCACCTTTCAGCTTTAAGTGAAGGGTTGACATTCGGGCTGTGTCACAATAGGATTATTCAGGAGGGTCCCGATTAACTTCTGATTGTAAATATCAGTAGAACCTTATTGTAATATATCAATATATATAAAAATAAAAATAAAAAGAGAAGGCCACGTCGAGACAAACTCTTTATCATTAAGATACTTGTCAAGTGGAAGTGCAGTGACGTAGGCAGCTAAGGCATCCTAACAAACTGGTAAAGAGGTTTGCTTAGAAGTAGCTTAAGGCTCTAGACTGAGTAACACGAGTAACTTTTGATTTATTATGAGTCTAAACTATAGATTCAATAATTCAATAAGTTCTTGCTAATAACCACGCCCGCCACCCATCAAAAAGGATTTGCAGATATTAAAAAAAGATTGCTCGATTAATCCGTAAATCTTATTTACATATAAGATGGACTGATTTCCTTGCGTTTTTCTCCTCGGTAGGTCATCTTTCCTTTTCTCTAGAATGGCATCATCAGCATCTTCAACAGCATCGTAATTTTCAGGATCAAGATTGCAAAGGTGGCTACTGCTGATTGGGCTAATAGATTTCTTTATACAAGATTGAAACACTTTGGAAAAGTTGCTTTCATTCCCGGAAGGCCGAAATCTATTGCTGCTGCCGAAGGACGGTGATTTTGTGATCACAAATGGATCTGTATGTGATGTGATCTCAGAATGACACACTTCTGCAGCTTAAAAACCTCACTGGCATTTGCATGTTGTCTCTCTCACACCAAGGAATCAAGTTTCAGTCGAAGCAACACTAAATAACTGATGCGGTACTCATACTTTTTGTGTGCCCACGGGCAATCCAAATGTGGCTTTTTATAGCCGAGTAATTATGTTTGTAATGAGAAGAGCACTGAAATTTTTTTCCGACCTGTAGTAATAATGTGCTGTTTGTCACTATTAGATAGAAGGGCTAGCATGTCAATTCTTATCTAAAATATATTTTGAGTGATGTGGCATATATGATGTATCATTTATTTGATTAGTGATGTAATTTAGCACATTAGTAATAAAAATAACACCAACTTATACTTGCTAAATATTAAAACAACTTTGGTGACATTTTACCGAGATACAATTTATGGATCTCATACAATTTATACAACCCGTGAGGTCCATGCTAGATCATAGATCAGTTGTTCAGAGAAAATTCATTTTCCGGACGGTTAAAAATGAAGCGACAAGTTACAAATAAACCCAAAAAAAAAAAAAAATTCAAACAATGAAATAAACGTTCGAGTAAAATAGGAGAGTTTGGAATTATTAGTTGAATACACAGTACCGAACATTTAAAATAAGATAATGTAACTCGATCCCAAATGTTTCGATTTTTTGACTTTGAGAAATAATCACCGGTTCTTTTTTCTTTTTTTTGGGGATAATTTTGATGAGTTTGATAGAGGATCCTAAAAATGTTCATCAAGAGAAAACTTTGGTTTGGGCGTCCTCTTACCTTAAGCCCATAATAGTTTTTGGTACGCCCACTAACTTATTGTGACGTTACAATTACGGCCGTCTCAAAAGACGTGCATTTTCCTAGCAAGTACAATTATTTGTTTTTTCACAAGAAATAAGGTTGTCAAATTTTAAATTAATATTTTAGCCTCCATTATTTGAATTCTGGCTGCTTATAGATTTTCAGCGCCGATATTGTCACAAAGGTGCGCACAAAGGTTTGCACAAAACGGTGCGTTTTGTGCAACCTTTAAATGCTTCTCTTCATACGTGCACCAAACAACACACACGCACGCCAATTCACAACATCTTTTTCCCACTCCCGTTTTCCTTCTTTCACAGCAGCGTACGAAGTATTCCGATCTATCTACACAATAAATCCGGCAAGCTCATCCTCCTCCCAGCAACAAACTCCTAGCAGTTTATCCCGTCTCCACGCACCGTCACTCTCAACTTTGTTTTCACCTATTCTCTCGACGCCATTCTCCCTCACTTTCTGGGCTTCATGCTCCCTCATTCTCGCTAGATCTGTTTTGCCACACTCTCTCGGCTCCACTCTCTCGGCTCCATTCTCGGTGGCTTCATTCTCCCTCACTATCTCGGCTTCGATCTCCCTCACTATCTCGGCTTTGATCTCTCTCAATCTCTCGATCTCAGCTGCATCACTCTCTCTCCCCCAACACAACCGAATTAACGGAGCTTGTTAAGGTCAGTGTTCAATTTCTTGCTTTCTTTTGTAATTAATTGAAGATTAATTAGTATGCTTCTTAGGTTATGGATTGATTTTGAATGGGTATGAATTGATTTTAATTGGTTATTGTTATTGTTGAAGATATATTGATTGCCGGATTTGTTATTGTTATTATTGTTGTTGAAGATATAGTGATTGCCGGATTTGTTGTTGTTATTGATTTTGAATGGTTATTATTTCGGCTATTGGTTATTGTCATTTAGGAAGTGGCTGTGTGCTTTGGGTATGCTTTGGTTATTGTTATTATTTGTGGCCACCATTCGAATTCGTGAAGTGGCTGTGTGCTTTGGGTATATGTAGTGGGTGTGTGCTTAGTTTGAATGGTGGCAATGGCTTGGAGTCAATTTGATTTGGTTGCAAATGTGAAAGATATTTGGTTACAAATGTAAATTTATCAGTCGGAGGTTTGGATTGAATATGACTTGTGGCTGTTAGTTCTCGGGCAAGTATTACTTAATGCCTACTAAATATTATGGCTGTTTTTTTCTCTGCATTTTTTAGTAGCTAGTGTGTCCTATTTTTTCCCCTCCAGCTGCTAAAGGCTCACTTACTGTTATGCCTTTTTTTTTCCCCTTTTCAGTTGCTTAAATTGGTTGGATATTTTCTATCACAATGGCCTCTAGCATGAGTGAAGTTCCAAATCCACGTATAAGAACTTGTGAAAAGTGCTGCAATGATAAGATATTATGAACTTCGCGTACAAGAGAGAATCCGAATCGAAAGTTTTGGAAGTGCAAAGGATGTGGGGCATTTGAATGGGATGATGATCGGAAGAACAATGAATCTAATGAGTTTCGAGGGGTGGAAGATCGAAATACTAGCGAGAATAAAATTGATCTCTTACTAGGAGAAGTTCGCAAGCTGGGCCATCAAATAGAATGTGTTTCTCTTAAATTTGAATTGTTAGAAAGAGAACTTGAACAAAGTTCGCAACCAAGTGTTATTGTAAAATATGTACCCCAAATAATTATATCTATTTTAATATGTATTGTATTTAAATTGTATATTTAACTAATGTATTAACTTCTCTTATTTGCAATGAAAATTATGTTTATGGTTGAACATATTACTTTCTATTATTTGCAACTTTAATTTGAAAATTAAGTTTATGAAAATTAAGGGCCTGTTTGGTATTGTTTCTGAATTTATATTTTTTGAGAATAAAAATATCCGGAAAGCCGTTTGCAAGAGGAAGCTATTACATGCTTGCTGCCCAAAAACGGATAACCGATAAGGGAAACCGGTCCGCCGAATTCTTGATTTGTGGTTGCTGTCCATAACCGGATAACCGGTTAGTAACCGGAAGTCAATTCTAGAGGAAGTCATTACTTAGTTGTGCCTTAAACCGGACAACCGCTTTTCTCCAAACCGTCAATGCATGTTATTTTGATTGCTGTCAAAAACCGGTTAAGCGGTTATCTAACCGGTAAACCGAATTGTCAAATACTAGCCACTGCCTCAAACCGGTTAGCCGGTTATCTCCATCCGGAAGACCGGTTTCGTGAATAATAAAATGCTTTTCATCTTCTTTCTCTTTCGGTAAACCGGTTCTACCCTCTCTCTCCAAACCGTTTCCTTCCTCTCTCGATTTCCTTCAAAAATCCATCATTCCATTCAAATTGTTCCTCATCCAAACTTGTCTATAAAATCATCTCTGAAATATGTGTTGTTATGCTAGTGGAATGCTCCTGGATATACTGAAGCATTCATAATACATTAACATTCATTTTGTGAAAAACATTCATTTATTGAAATATACTAGTTAAGAATAGTTTTTTAAGGAGGGAGAACGAACTATTGCTGTTTGGTTTTCGTTGCTCTGTGATTTTTTAAGGAGAACGAAGCTTTTGCTGTTTGGTGTTCGTTGCTGCTGCTTTTGTTGTTGGGTTTTGTTGCAGGAGGATGAGCTTGCACGGATTTGTGATAGATCGGAGAGCTCAGACGCCGTGAAAGAAGGAAAACGGGTAATGGAAAAAGATGTTGTGAAACTTCATACGTGTGTGTTGTTGTTTGGTGCACGTATGAAGAGAAGCATTTAAAGGTTGCACAAAACACACCCTTTTGTGCAAACCTTTGTGAGCATATGTGTGAAACCATCATTTTCCATAGTTTTTTATATCAGCATAATATTTAAAGTTCTTTAAAAAGATCACTTCAGCATTAAAGAGATTAGATGGAGTACCAACATTCCTAAAAGCACAAAAGACTTGTTTTTATTTTTAATAAGCAGACGAACAATATAAAATTAAATTGTCTGCCTTCATGAAAAATTTTCCGAATGATTGCACACAAGGTGTGGAGAAAAAAAGAAAACGCAAGCAAGTGATAGCTAGGAGAGTCTGTAACTTATAAAATCCATGAATTAAGGATCAATGCCATCATCCTATTCCTTCTCATGATCCATCAAATTCCAGGAACCGTCAGCCTGCTGCACCATGCCCTTGTTCTTTAGAATTCGCCAGGATACCGGCACAAGATACTGGTCCTTCAAATTATCCATTGTTTTGTTTACGAGCGAGATATCACGATTAACCTCCAATTGAAATCCTCCTTTGCTCCCTTGGGTTCCCGCCACTCCATGCAAATAAACCTCCAAATTATGCCACCCTGAAAAATTTGCAGCACTACTCTTCAAGTACTTAGATTTTGTAGTGTCAATTGTCAATTCTTTCCCAACATCTTCATAGCCTATGAGTGGATACTTGGGGACGACGTCTAATTCATTACGAATTCTCAAGACTCGGAGATCTTGATATCCAGATAACACCTTCTTGAACGTTGAGTCGCCGACGCGGGGGCTGGCGAATATTATGGCTGTGACGGGACAGGCTTTGGTCGGCTGCCCTCCGGGTTTGTTGAATCCATTGGCAGCTATGTCGACTGCATTCAGCGTCGCTAACGCTGCTCCCAAGCTGTGCCCCGTCACTGTTATGCTAATTTCCTCGCTCTTGTATTGGTCCACCAGTCTCCTAATCTCACGGATGACCTAAATAATCAAATATTATGTTTTTTTAATTAATTCTAAATGACTAGAAGTTCTAATCATTGTGTTTGGTGTAGTAGTGATGTCCTGTTTGTTTTCTTGTCATTTTTCTTTCAATAATTTTACTTAAAAGATAAATAACTAAATAAATAAATGAAGTACTTATTGTGGTTGGTGTCCAAATGTCTAACCCATGTGCTCCAAGTAAAATTGCTAATTAGAAAGTCCGTGAGAGAACTCTATTGCTTGTTGAAAAATAACTAGTTGTTAAGATGCATCATCAAATCAAAACCAATGGGAACTCAATTCCATCTAATTTTAACCCATTAAGTAGAATTTTCAACCGAATCTGATTACAAACCATCTCGGTTTAATTATATTGAAAATAACTGGATAATTATGTTTATTTTGTACAAAATAACTAAAAGCGTCCGCCCAACGAACTAGCAGAATTTTTGTTATAATGATCAAAACTAACAAAAACAGATAAGCCGATTCGCATTAACTATACATTTCAGCTGCAAATCCTAACAGGATATTGATCTGCGATATCCTAGCTAGAACGAGAATTAGTCTCCTTTCTGTTGGTGTGTTTGGAGTCACTTCAGTCAAGTTTAATTTTAATTATTCTCTCACATTATTCTAAGTTGTTAAAATTAATATTTTCTCCATAAATGTTTTTATTAAAAAAAAAGAAAAGAAAAGAAAAATACCTGGTCTCTTGCACTGGTCTTATTGAAAGGTGAGCGTTGATCATCAGAAGTGTAGATTGAGTACCAGCCTTGATGCACCTTGGGATCATCAGTTCTATCACCACCAAATATTTTTTCAGCAGAAACAAAATTGAACTCCAAATCATTAACCCACTCTAGGGTCTGCAACGATCCTCTCCAGGCTATCACTATGTCCCTTCTCCCTAACGCAGCCTTTCCTTCATCAGTGGCCACCGCGACGTAACCCATCCAATTTGATTCCTTGCTCCAAGCTTCCCTGGATAATGGCACTATGATAAACGCTTCAGGAACGTGAATTTGAGACGTTGCATAAAAGAATTTCGTCACGTTGTATTTGTAAGGATTGCCCTTGTCCAATCCCACTTTGAAGAAGAAATCTTTCTTGGCGTATATGCTATCTCCCGCATATTTGGATGCCTTCTCCGTGTTGAAGGTGTCGTATGCAGCCTGTGCCATTTCCCCGTAGTGAAGGATGTACCGCCGAAGATCGATATCGAGAGGATCCAGGAGGCCTTCCCAGTTGTTTTGGCCGCTTAGACTCCTCCATTTTTTGGCTATGCTATCCGCCATTTCCACTTTCTTGTTATTCTTGCCAAAGCAACTGAAGATAAACCTTTTGTCCATGCTTTAGATAAATGATTGGTTGCCTGTTCTTGCTTTAGATAAATGATTGGTTGCCTGTTCTCTCTCAAATATCAATTTATCTAAAACCAAAGCTCGGGTTGACTTTACCTTATTTCTTTGATCAATTAAATTTATTTATGGAACCTGAGGTTGGACTTTGAGAACAAATTTCATTGCCTCAAGTAAATGACTCGCATAAAAAACAAAAAAGATCCTTTTCAGCCGACCGCTACAGCACTTTCAAAACATTCAGAAATTGACATGTGTATACATATTTATGCGTCCCAGCTCTCAAGTATGTATTTTGTTTGATTAACGTGTAATGCAACCGATATCAGCCGACAGCCAAGGTTCTCTAGTTTTTTCTTTTTTCTTGCAACTGTGGTTCTTTATTTATCTTTTTTTTATTATTATTTTTAAATGGAGCCATGTTAATTATATTATTACCTGGTGTGAGGTGTGATGAGGTGGTTGGGTTGTCAACTACTAAAGATTTAGAACGTTGTAGTTGGATTTTGTCGGGTTAGTAAGAATTTTTTTCTAATTTTCCCATAATGTAGCTTTTTCTTATGGCTGCGGTAAAAGCTGATGATCTCACTCCTAAACACACTCTTAATCTTCAATGGCTTTTTATAAAAGATTGCTTGCCAACCTCTCTTTTCATACACATAGAGCTTGTCGATTTCTTATACGGCTCATTTCTCACTACTTATCATGAGTTAAAAAAAAAAAAAAAAACATGGGATTGATTATCTTCACAAACATTACAATTTTGTTAACATATTTTTTACAAAAACTGCAAGCAACCAGGACGTTTGCTGGATTTTCCAAATTTACTGGAAAGCTTATTTCAACTTCTTGCGGATTAGAGATAAATGGTTCTTTAAATCTATATGTGATCATATGCTTGACTTAGAAGGGACTCGGCCACTTTTTGCAAAGTCAAACGTCAAGTTATTTCCCAAAATTAGTAGGTGGGTGGAAATTTTCTGTTACAAACAACCATGGATTTCTATCACTCCTAGAAATTAAAATTTTGGTTCAAAATAAGACGTCCCATGATTATTATTATTTTTTTAAAGACGTTGCCTGCAAGTTTTCTTTTGGGTTTTTCTCAAACACCTTAGAAATAGAATAATCTTTGCTTTGAAGTCATCCAAACATTTATATGTGCAAGTTCGAATATACATGCTTTGAAGTTGAAGGCGGCAAGTTTTGTGAGTAATAAATCAGATACTTTGCTGAGGCTTTAATTCTCGATATCAGAAAGTCGTTTACGGCATTTTTTTTCCAATTTTTTTTTCCAAAGCTTTTACTAATATGTAATATCTATGTCATTACCAATTTTCAAATAATGCATTTTGTCTGTACATCACAGCTTATAATATCCGTGCATAACAGCTTATAATATCCGTGCATAAGGGCCTGTTTATCGAACTGCCATAATTTTTAAATTACTAATTCTATAATAATTAGCGAAAAAATTTATAGTTATTATTGAGTGTTTGGTAGTATTTGTAACATTTTTAGTAAAGTTATTTTTAAAAAAAAAAACAGTTGGGGCAACTTTCAAAACACAACTAAACCAAATGGGTCTTAAGGCTTGTAATAACACAGCAAAATCAATAAGAGTAGTAATATTTGACCATCTCAATTTATCTCTTCGGCCTCCACTTTTTCAATAACAATATTTGTTTTTCGAGTTATCATTACCACCAAAATTTTACAAAAATGCCAAAACTTTCACTCTCATTTATGAAGTCTAATTTGTAATTAAGTATTTTTTAGCGACAAGCTATTTCATTG
Organism: Citropsis articulata; assembly: GCA_030449925.1. Classification (NCBI taxonomy): domain Eukaryota; kingdom Viridiplantae; phylum Streptophyta; class Magnoliopsida; order Sapindales; family Rutaceae; genus Citropsis; species Citropsis articulata. Next base: position 1,501,566 of record JASUUH010000046.1, read on the forward strand.
TGTATGATTGATTGGAAAAAAAAATGGAAGGAGAGGGGAGTAAGAGAACCGGGAGAGGAGAAGAGAAAATAAGGTTAAAAGAAAATCAATCTCAATTTTATTATTTGATTTGACATAAAATTATCTTCTTCTTTTTTCACTTTATGAAAATCATCTTTATTTTTGAACTTATTTTTTCCCCTTGCTTCTTTTACTCTCCTCCTCTTTCCTTTCATTTCTTCACATCAAACATGTCAATTTATGAAAAGTTGAAAACCATCGGCTAGCAGACATATTCTGGCCTCTGGGTACCGTTTGCTCTTCTAATGCATCAAAAAACAAAGTAAAATAAACAGGGCGACATATTACTTTCACATATAATTTTCATTTTAAAATTACTTCCACATATAATTTTCATGTAACTCTTAGAAATCTTTTGTTTACAGAGACTCGAAAAGCAATCGCGGGCCTCAAAGCAGCCCACTCGAGTTGTAACTCTAATCCAAACATAAGGTTACCTGCTGCGTGGGGCTCTCTTTATGCCTCATTCAAATCTTAATTAGTAATCATTAATTGCATGGGTGGGGTAAAGTTATTTCCAGCGTTTATTCGAAGAGGAGGTTCAAATAAAAGGGATCACGGGACAATGGAATTATTCAGGGCCCCTGCAGATTCATTTCTCTGTCTACCTACCACATATATGAACACAAAATTTGGTAAGATAATAGTGTCAATTTTACGTTAGTCTCTAACTCTCTATCTTCTCAAACAATGAGTTTTTATGATTCCACAATTAATATTGTTACTACAGGTTAAAATTTTATTTTTTTTATTGATACTATTATTTATGATATTTACAATCATATAATTATTGAAATCAGTTTACATCAAATTTTATGTAATACCATTTAAATTTTAACATTCCTTAATATTTAAGGAATGCAATTCAATTTATGAAAGAAAACTGTTATAGACCCCAAACTGCGGGTTATAGAGTTAATCTTTGAAGAACGCAAAACGAGTGCTCATAATATAGTATCCTCGATAAATGATTATAACATTAGCAATCATAAACATAATGTTCAACCCAATTACAAGTTTTTCTTTTTTTAATTGACCCAATTATGTGGTTTGTATAAGACTTTTTGCAATTATCAAGGATTAATGAAGGTTGAGTTAGGCATACGACTCACGAAAAGAGAACGGATACTTAAGGACAAAGGCAAAACCTATGTCCTAAGGCTAAGAGATACCCTAGAACTTCTGTTTAGGTCTATGATGTGTCTGTCCAGAGATGCATTGCTGGACTCGAAGGACCAATGTCTCTACCGACCAACACCTCGCATAGAGCTGCAGAACCCTAGGCTTGTCCTTTGCTCGAGAGATTTCCCGGGGTCCAATATTCATTGGCTTTAGCTGTAGGCACGTCAGTGTCCATGTGCGAGACAAACTTGCTAGATTCGAGAAACAATAATTTTGCCCCCTTTTTTCACTGTCTTGTAGCAATTACTCAGGCTCCGCGGGCATGCAACTGTCTGGCTTCTGCGTGTTCAAAATAGGAATTTTAAGTTGTAGGGTAATTTTTGAATACCTCCCCGTGCTTTTGGTCTTACTACATTTAGAGAGAAACTATCAATATATGAACATATCACCCCCTAAGCGTGTACGGCTGCCAGCAACCGTGTTAATTGACGGTGAAAGTATAAAATTACTCTTCACTGGACATTCCGAACGCCCTTTTAGCACTACAGACGCTCTTTATTTTTGGCGCCAAATGCAAGAGTAGTGAAAAGGGTATTACACTTCTATGATAAATTATTTAGACAATACACAATCATATAATAAGACATAAATTACTTGTATTGTGAAAAGATCAATATATTATTTAAAAAGTATTTTTACAGTGCACAATCATATAATGAAACAAACATTTTAAATTTTAAAATAAAAAATAACTGCAATATAAAATATTCTCATTAAAAACAACAAAATAGACTCAAAAAATTTTAATTTTCCCTCGACTGCCGGTCCACCTCTTGTATTTCATCATCAACAATTCAACATTGTCTTCCATTCTTAATTCCACACAAACATTAAATGACAATTAAATTCAAAGCATCATCATAAATAATTAAAGAGAAATTAAACCGCCATTTTTATTTATTTATTAAAATAATTGGATATTGACATTATCCAATTAAGGGTAGATTCTACCAAGTACAGGCACCCTATTCTCCAGCTCATTCAAAAGTAATTTTAAAATATTAATCCTAAGGTTAACTTTGCAGCCAATAAATGGATCTTTTCAGCTGAATTGGAATTTACAACACCTGGAAAAGAAGCAAGTAGGATGTAGGCGTCGAAAGGTTGCCAACCAAGCACGGGTAATAGTTGTCAGGCTGCAGCGTCGCGGACGGAGTTTGAATCAGCCGGATTGTTAGTGGCAATAGTTGAATCAGTTGAGGCTGAAAGCGGCGGTGGTTGATTTGGCTTGGTTTAGCAGCAACGAAATTGGAGTTTGTGGAATGTTGAAGCTGGGTGAGGATTTGAGAATAAGATTGATTATATAAATAATTATGCGTGTGCAAGTGTATGACAATGCTACAAGCTCGTTAACCAAAATGCTGCACGTGCATATTTCTTTACTTCTGTGCATTGTTGTGATTATGTAACTGCCCCCCTCAAAATCAAACGCTGCCCAACAGTCCTAAATGTTCAAAGGAGTGCTATGTCAATATATAGATAATTTTTCTTCGAGTGTAGTAGGGTCAAATCTCAAGGAGATATCAAAAAATTATCCTTAAATCGAACCCCACGCCTTTATGGCAAATTTGACAAAACAGCCCTACTTGGTAATTCTGTATACACTCTAAACTTTTACATGAGAAGAACCAAATAGGATGATTCGTTTACTGAGCCACCAAAGCTTTCGCCTGGCCATAGCCAGTACACTCCATTAGTCCCCCATGTGGGGAGACTCACCAATTTTCCCGTTCAACCATTGTAAGCAGGAATAGATGTCTTTTTAAATATGTCAGTTAATGTCTCAACATTATTTGGTTTTAATTTTTGAATTCTGTTCTTAGCAGACTTATAGACTATACCGTAAATATATCAATTAGATTCTAAATTGTAGTAACTAGAAATTGTGAATGTGCCTACCATTTTAGCCATTTGGGCTGAGGCTGAAGATGATAGATGCTAATGTGCCTTAAATTTGTGTGTGTGTGTGTGTGTGTGTGTATAAATTATACGCGCGCGCGCCGCGATGAAATCAACACTCAATTAATATCCTGTTGCTAACATGTGACAACTTGGACACCTCAAATTCCCTCACCCTCAGCTACTAAAAGAGCGAAACACCCAACTCTTAGTCCATAACTCCATAAACGCTTAAGATTTGTCTAGGCTAAACGATCAAAGGGAAGCCCCATTGAGGGATTTGCATTAAATCATGCTTCGTTGGCCTTTTTGCGTGGGTTCCGGCTTCTGCACGAGAACGCTATTAATCCGATGGTTTGAGGCATTGAGTTCGAAAGGACCACTCATTCATTTCCTCTTCCTTGTTACATTTCTTTCATGCTAGCTTTCTTTGACACCGCTAGCTCTTGGCATTTATTCCTCTCACATTGTTTCTTACCTCTCCAGCTTGAGAATTAATAATATATAAAGGTTTACGAGTATATATGCATGCTTGCACATGCCGGCCAGGCTTGCGTCGTCTAAGATGAATGACGTAGGAATTAATCCTAACAAGAATCCTGCGTCATTCTGAAGGAATTCCTTTGTAGTGATTATATTACATAGCCGTAGCTGCCTTTTTTTTTTTTTTTTTATATAAAACTGAAAATATATTAATAAAATAGAAGAGATACAAAGGGATCGTGAACAAGAGATTATGTTATAAAACGATACTTAGGATAGCCCCAAGCATCGTCAAATAACCTTTTTCTAATAGCCATTGGTGGATCATCCCACCAAGTATACATGGAGCAAGATAAGCCTAAGTTAGCCGTAGCTGCCTTGCTCGTGCTGGAGATGAACAATTAATAAAATGTCACATGTGAAGAGAAAGGTGAAGTGTGTGTTATGTTGTGCAATGTCAAGGGGCACAGACAGCGGCAATTAGTGGGGTTTGTTCTTCTTGACTAGATGACATTCACGGAGGAGCAGATCATGTAGCCTGGACAAATTGAATGAGAAAAGCCGAAGGCAAGGGGCGAGTTCAGAGGGAATCACTTTTCCTGTCAACGTCAGGGAAAGCCCTATGACAGAAGTCGCTAGTCACTCACTCCTTAGCCTTTTTTCAAAATTACCATTTTACAGCTTTTTTTTATTTTATTTTATATTGAGTATACATTATATTACTATATAAATATTTATAATTAAATTTAAAATAAATATTACATTGATATTTATAATTAGATATATAACTTAGAACAGACAATATTATATTAATTTTATAAAGTACATGTACAGACATATGACCATTATAAACGAGGAATGTCTCTGCTCCACTTGTATTTTATAAGGAAGAAACTTATAAATTAACCCTACATAATATTTTACTTAATTGATAAAGATTAAGTTATGGAGATTCGAACGACTACTCTTATAATCCTTCTTAACTTTGAGAGTAATGGTCCATCATTGGACTAAAGTCCAAGTGGCCATTTACTGTATTATATAAATATTTATAATTAATTTTAAAATAAATATTATATTGATATTTATAATTAAATATATAACTTAGAACATATAATATTATATTAATTTTATAAAATACATGTACAAACATATGACCCTCATAAACGAGGGATGTCTCTGCTCCACTTGCATTTTATAAGGGAAAAACTTATAAATTAACCCTACATAATGTTTTACTTAATTGATAGAGATTAAGTTATGGAGATTCAAACGATTACTTTTATAATTTTTCTTAACTTTGAGAGTAATAATCCATCGTTGGACTAAAGTCCAAGTGGCCATTTACTGCCTTTTATTAACAGACTAAAAGGCAATGTAAAAAAACTATAAAAGGCAATGAAATGAACCTAAGAACAAACTGCAAAAGGGTTTCTCACGAGAAATTCTAAAATACATTTAATATATTATAATTAATTTATGCATACATAACCTATGTGGTTAAATTTAATATATACATCACTTGCATGATAATTTTTTAAAATAAATACACACACTTAAAGTATCATTTGACTCTATGCAATTTAAAATTATATTACTTATTTATTTATTGTATTACTAACATAATAACTCTATGCATTTTAAATTTTCTCGTCTATCACGGAGTTGAGAGTTCTGTGAATGGTCGCCATAAAGCTATCTTCAGCGTTTCACTGTGAAAGCGACGTGCCAACCATGTAATTCCAATGAAAATGCTATCATGAATCACCTCTCTCGATTTTGTGCTGGATGGGGACATATTTATGCAACAGATAACCCACCCATCCTAAGAGTAGTAGTTGAAATCAGCCAAAAATATATGCATTCAGCTCTACATTTAAAATTAAACTAAATAAGATTTAATTATTTAAGTACGGAGTTTGACTGAATTTCCTAATTTTACCGGTACATCTTTCATGTTTTGTGAAGCTTGACTAACTCGGTTGGTAGTTGAAGTTAACTACTAAAATTAGAGCAATGATAAAATTATAAAAGTATTGTGGAAACTTATTTTATACGAATTAATGCAAAATGATCAAATCACTCTACATGATAGTTTAAAATTAAAAGCCTGTCGATTTCAATAATATTACCTACTGGTTTTGGCTTGCTAACTCAATTTTGTAGTCTCCTCGTGAAACCAAAGTATGTAAACAAGTTGTTTTTATTTTGTTTTATTTTTTATATGCATGTTTGGGTGTATGCATGTATTTAACCAAGTTCTAAAATGAAGAGTCGCGAAGAACTCATGATATATAAAAAAAATCACACACACACACACATATATATTAATTTTTTTGATCCGGGATCTTAAAGATCTCTTATTGAAAATTCACTCTTATATATATATAAATTTTTTAGTCCATAATCTTAAAATATGAGAAAAATTTAGGAAACTTTAAAACTTACAATTTTAAAGATTCAAAATTTAAAATGTTTAAACCACATAATTTATATATTTTTTCAGACATTCTCGCATTTTAAAATTTTGGATTGAAATATCTATATAGCGAATCTTTATTCGTATAATGTAATATCTGCGAGAATTATAGGCCGTATAAATGTGTGATTTTTATGAGTTGTGTATGTTTCATTATATGTAACATAAGAAATTATATATATATATATATATATATATATATATATATATATATATATATATAACTAACGATTCGGGGATTTAACTAAAACCGACCGTTGGAGGGACCTTTCTAGCTTCTAATGTTTTCACTGTTTGTTATCAGTTCCATTACATTGCTATCACCCGCTTAAACGGTGCCTCCAAGAAAATCTAATCATTATACTCTACGCGCCTGCAAACGCACACTCCGGTCACGAATTCTCATCGGCCCATTCTTCAGCTTATTTGATATTTTTCTTAGGAAAGATATGGTCGGATCGAATTAGTTGAACCGGAAATAGAAAATGTTTAATTACCTGCAAAGGCCATGATAAGATTGTTAATTTGTTATGATATATTTTAATTCTTGAACAAATGTTCAAGTATAAATTTTTACTTGACAGTTATCTTATAAGTTACCTTTAATAAATTTATCTTCCCATAACAACTAAAAATATGTACATCTTTCAATTTAGTCCAACTTATTTATTTCATGAGACATTTGTACATTTTTTAAATTATAATTTAAATAGCACATAAGATGTATTGATGTATGAAATTTCTCTAATTTTTTTTAAATGCACAACAATTTGCTTTTTTAAAAATACAACAGTTAAAAAGTTCAGTAAATAATTATTTTATTGAATAACTAATAGTTCCAAGCAATTATACACTTGATAATTAGCCATTCATTTCTAGCTATTAGTATTTGATTGCTAATGATTTTAGTGGAATTATAGCACCTCAATTTTGAAATATATTCGGGTAACTCAAATCCAAATAAAATATCCATAGTGCGGATTGAGAAAAACTGAAAAAGGTTGGCCAAATACATGATAAATAAATTCGGATGCGGCCCATAGATGCAAAAATTTAAAAGATCCAAATATAGAAAAATTCTATTCATATGGTAAAAAAAGTAGATTCGAATGTATAAATTGAGAATCTGTAGATTTGAATGCACTTGTATTCGAAAAATTGAATATTTGAATATGTATTTTTTTAAATAAATAAAAGATAAGAATATACAAATCCTAAATTAAAAAAGCATTACACACAAACACTATAAGACAACCAAATACTCATAAAACATTATTTTAGATTTTTTTAGTGTTGGATGATTATTTTTTATTTTTAAATAGTTAAAATATTGTAAATTTACAAATAAATATTTTTAATGTGTGGATATGGATACTTGGAATATCCATCCGAAATATGTACGAATATTGTCCTCATTTAGATCTACAATAAAGGTGCATTAGGAATTGGGGTTGGACTGTTGTATCTTTTAAGTTATAACGCTAAAGTGTTTGGTAAACACTATCTATTGTAATTTAAAAGGTATGTTAATATGATTTTTCACTTATATAATAGAAAATTTATTGTATATTTAATGATTTTATCGAAATTATTATTTAAAATTTTTGCTTATTATATACTATTAATTTTTATTTTATAATTATATTTTTTTTTCACAAGCAACTGTACCTCAACCTCAAACATGACTTAAACAATGCGGATCTAAATACCCAGACATCAATGTGAACCCGGATCCTGATGTTCGGGCCAGGCCGAAGGTCCGAAGGAAAGCGAGTGCAGGACTCTACCTACTCGAGAGCATTGTACAACAAAATGCAACAAAAAAATATTATTTTTATTATAATTTCAAAAAAATTTCAAACTGGATCCGAGAAGAGAAGACCGTTTCTCGTAAAGTGTGTGTACACTCTTTTGTTTTATGGTCAGTTCCCTCGTTAACGTTCTTGCTCTCTCCCTTTAGATTCTGAAAATTTTAATCTTACAAACTCAAAGTTTCAGACCAAACTCTCCGCCTCTGAAATAAAAAAGTTAAAAAAAAAAAGGAAAAGAAACGAAGACTGAAGATTTAGTATCTTCAGTTTTGAGAGCAGAAGCAAGAGGACGGTAACGTAAGTATTCTAAAACCAAACTGAGGAAAAACCAACCCTATCAATGGTGGCTGGTAAGGTGAGAATGGCAATGGGTTTGCAAAAATCACCTGCAAACCCAAAGCAAGGAACCCCACCGCCAGCAAAGCCACCCTCACCTTCACCGAGCTCGGCCAAGGCTTCTTCTCAAAAGACAGCCTTCTCACGCTCCTTCGGCGTCTACTTCCCACGCTCCTCCGCCCAAGTCCAGCCTCGTCCGGTACCCGATGTTGCCGAGCTCCTCCGCTTGGTGGAAGAGCTTCGTGAAAGAGAGTCCCTGTTAAAGACTGAACTCGTCGAGCACAAGCTGGTTAAAGCGTCAGCTGCGATTGTTCCAGTTCTTGAAAGCGAGATCGCTGCCAAAAACACTGAGCTGGAATTATCCTTCAAAAAGATTGAATCTTTGCAATGTGACAACGAGAGATTGAAGGAAATGCTCGAACAAAATAAGAGAGAGAGTGAAAAGATAATGAAAGAAATGGAGCAAGAGATTGAGGAGTTGAAGAAAGCGGCGTCTGAACGTAGCAGAGTAGCAGAGTTATCGGTCGAAAGTGACGAGCTTTCTTCTTCTCAGAGGTTTCAAGGACTAGTGGAAGTGTCAGTGAAGTCGAATCTGATCAAGAATTTAAAAAGATCAAAGAGTTCAGACGGGGCCGTTTCTTCATTAAGTTCTGATGCTCCTAACCATAATCACAGGCTTGAACGACAAGATTCTAAGAGAGAAGAACCAGAGGGTGAGAGACCGAGGCACTCGCGGTGTAACTCAGAAGAACTCGCCTTCTCCTTCGACTCAACTCAGTCTAGTCTCAGATCACGTGTTCCTCGCGTGCCGAATCCACCTCCAAAGCCATCATCATCCTCTTCACTTCCAGCAGATAACAAACTTTCAGCGGGTAAACAGTTTCCTCCACCGCCTCCCCCTCCACCTCCGCCTTCAGCGCCAAAGCCGTTGCCTGCTCTGGCAAAGTCAGCGCCTCCACCGCCTCCGCCGCCTCCTAAGGGACTGAGAGCGGGGCCAGCGAAGGTCAGGAGAATTCCGGAGGTGGTGGAGTTTTACCATTCGTTAATGCGCAGAGATTCGCGCCGCGATTCCGGTGCCGGCCAGTCGGAAGTTTTGCCGGCGACGTCTAATGCCCGTGACATGATAGGCGAGATTGAGAACCGGTCGGCACATTTACTCGCTGTAAGTGTTCGGCTCCCGGCTTGTTATGTGTTTTTACGGTTTTGCCACTGTGACAACTCACCAGTCTTGAAGGCCTTTTTTGGTCCCCTACTAATTATTTTTGAATTTTATTGTCTTTAGCTAAGATAAGACACAGTCTAGATTCGAAGTTGGCATAAAATTAAATGCTTTTGAATGAAAGCCGTAAATTTTATGGAATTTAATGGGAATTTCGACCATGTATTTATTTGTGATATGAATTTTTTTTTTTCCCAAAAAAATTTTACAGATAAAAACAGATGTGGAAACACAGGGAGATTTCATAAGGTATTTGATCAAAGAAATTGAAAGTGCTGCATTTACTGATATTGAGGATGTTGTGCCATTTGTGAAATGGTTGGATGACGAGCTCTCTTACTTGGTACATTTCAATTTCCCCACTAAATTTGATTGGGTATTACAAAGTTGTGAACCTTGCTGTTTCATAAATTCTTACATTGAATCTTGAGTTTCCTATGTGTTCTTTTTAGGTGGATGAAAGGGCAGTGCTGAAGCACTTTGATTGGCCAGAGCAGAAGGCAGATGCTCTGCGAGAGGCAGCATTTGGATATTTTGATCTAAAGAAATTGGAATCTGAGGCTTCTTCATTTCATGATGATGCTCGCCAGCCATGCGGTCTGGCTTTCAAGAAAATGCAGGCCCTGCTAGAAAAGTAATTCATTGCATTAATCCTGTTTGTGGAAACCCTGTAATTGTATGTGAATTTGTTAAAAGTAGACATTTCAATTTATGATTTCTTTCTTTATGTTAATGGACGCAACAGGTTGGAGCATGGTGTTTACAATCTCTCACGGATGAGAGAATCTGCCGCGAAGAGATATAGGGGTTTTCAAATTCCCTTGGATTGGATGCTTGAAACTGGAATTGTAAGCCAGGTAAATTACTCGTTACCTTTACTTTGTTATACTAATTCAATTGGAGTTTGGTTAATGCAAGAATATCAAGTAAAGAAAATGAAATGTATAGCTTGAAACTTTTAATGTGCATGTAAAAACATCTACCAAGATAGGTTACAATTATGTTTTACGATTTAGGTCATTAGTGTTACTTTCATTAGTTGGAAAATATCCTGGTAACATAGCAAACACCATCAATTTGATTGCAATAAAACTTATAGTATTTGTTCACTCATTTCTACCACTAGCAGTATTGCAAAACTTTCCATCCACATGGAAATTCTGGTGAAGACAACTAATGGTGCTGCAACACCTTTTAGGTGGTCCCCTTTAGGAATCACAGTTTGCAAGTCTTTGGAAGAGCAAGAGATAATTTGTTTTGACATTGTCTTCCATTCCATGTATTATTATTATTATTATTATACTATTGAGTAGTTGTACGCAAAATGACAAAAGGAAGGTTAAACGTTGTGCCACTTTTTCCTGCATGCGCACATGTGAACTCTGAGATTTTATAGGTATCTGCTTGTCTGCTTCTTATTTTAATGCAGGATTATTAATATAGCAGGAGGTGTATTATATTCTCATAGTTGGCAGTTAAAAATCCTTGTACATATTATTTTTATGTCAACTGGGATGCTCTTACAATCTTTAATTACTTGAGAAAATTCTAAGACCTTGCTGATTGTTAAAGAAATTGCTTAATGAGTGAAATGAGTCCATTAGTGTGTATGTAATATATTAATACTCCAATCATCAAAAACCCAGAGATTTGTTCTAGTTTTCTTCGTTTAACCAGACCTATGTGGACTTAAAATATTGAGAGTGATGTGTTTCTGTGTGACTTGATGACTAGGTTAATGTTACTTGAAGAGTGGATCTGATTTTACGACTTTATGTGGTATTAATTAGAGATTCTCTGTTACAAGCTTTTGCTAGTCACTTAACTCTTTGGAGCTGTATGATGACTCCCATTTATTCAATCCTTTTTGTTAATTTAACTTTTTTTGTTCAAATAATAATGAGGTTCACAATTGCAGATCAAGCTAGCATCAGTTAAATTAGCAATGAAGTATATGAAGAGGGTATCTGCAGAGCTTGAAACAGTTGGGGGTAGCCCTGAAGAAGAGGAGTTGATAGTCCAAGGTGTTAGATTTGCATTCCGTGTACATCAGGTAAAATCTAAGGACTCGAATAAAATCAATTCCAACAGTTAGTGGTTTCACACATTTACCGATGGGATGGTAACATTTTTAATTGTTGCCAGTTTGCTGGAGGATTTGATGTCGAAACCATGAGGGCATTTCAAGAGCTGAGAGATAAAGCCAGATCATGTCACATACAATGCCAAAACCAGCACCAGCAGAAACTTGTTTGCAGGTCTACAGCCTGCTAAGTCTGCAGCAAACTCAGCTTCAGTATTGGCCCGTACCCCAGTTTTTGATGTAAAGATAGAGCACCACCGTTTGTGAATACAGTGCGAGTAGCCCCCTCGCACTCAGATTTATTTATTAGTTAAGTATTATTGAAGTGACCATTTATCAGTAGACAATACATCCATCCATCCATAACTTAGAATCTTAGATCCACTGGGTGGCCTCTCAATATGGAACCGAGCATTAAAGCTTATAACTGAATCCAACTGTTAGTTTCTAAGATGCGCTGCTGGTCTCTCAAGTCGGTGATATTGTGCTATTGAAAAGAAATTAAAGACTGAAATTAAAACAACATCCAGCTTACTTTCAAATCAGAGGCAGAAAATTTGCAATTGGGACTTAAAATGAGATTGGATGCACCCAGCATTTTACCTAGAGGTCTTCTCCACCCGCATAGTGAATCATGGCGAAACTCTGCACGTAAGCACGTTCCTCCAATCCTACACAAGAAATTTTATTGAGTCACGCTCACGCACGACTGATTGCATTGAAAGAATTTTTTTTTTTTTAATTGATTACACACAATATATTACAGATATTTATAATTGTTATTACAGTAAATTAATATACTGATATTTATAATAAAGTATATATTTAGAACTTATATTATTACATTTTTATTTTATTAAAGTACATGTTCAGATAAATAACCTCTCCATAAAGAAAAAATATATCTACTCCACTCATATTTCACAAGGAAAAGTCACATTTAAAATATTTACTCGTATAATATTTTGGTGGAGGGTTGAACCGCTGCGTCCCAATCAATTTCTCTTGGCCTTCGGACTTGGGGAAGTGTTTGATACAGAAGGGCATTTTGGTCAGTATACATCAATTTTCGATGTGAGATGCTACAGCTGGACTTTCTACTACTGTCTTCGGAAATCGCTGCAAGGAAGGAAATGAGTGGGACTGGGTGTGGGAGCTGGTTACTAAATTTGCCATCGACTGCTCTTAAATCCAATCATCCAAGTGTTATTATTCTTAAGAGCAATAAGTTATATTCACCAGACCGACTTGTTTCTGGATCATATCTTCGACCTTCTTCTAGGTTTTGTGGCCAAATCAAAGCGCCGGCAACAGCAGCAGCCATGGAGACTGAGCCAAGTGGAGGCACAGCCACCAATAGTATCTCAAACCCACCTATGAAACTCTTGTTTGTTGAAATGGGTGTTGGCTACGATCAACATGGGTCTGTATATCCTATACCAAAGTTTCCCTTTCCCCATATTTGATCGCCACCTTGGAACTTTTTTGGGTTTAAACACGGATATGCTGATAGTTGTTCAATTGTGATTTATTCAGTTGTTTAATTGTAAATACACGAGAATTTGATAAGTTGGAATTGCATGCAACAGGCAAGATGTTACAGCTGCAGCTATGCGGGCTTGCAGGGATGCCATATCTTCCAATTCCATTCCAGCATTTAGGAGAGGTGCATCTCTGTTGAGATTTCTGATGATTTTTTTTTTGAATAATGTGTACAAATAAACGCACGCTTTGAGTTTCATTAGATATCTAATATGATAATGGAAGAATGTGGTCTTTTTGTGCTTTGCTGGAACGGAGAAAGAAAGAATTCTGACACTGAGTAGTTGAGATAAGGGATTTGCAGCTGTTCTCACTTCGTTTGATTACTTTTGCTTTCTTTAGTTTGTAGAATTTCACATCTAGTCCTTAGTTGTTTCCCTAGGAATGGTTCTTCTGCAAGGGCAACATTATTGATCTCTTGCATAGAAATTTCTGGACTTCTTATTAGCTGTATATTTCCAGAGAAGAGGCTTCTTAATTCTGTGAGAGCAGGTATTCTTTGGATTTTGGTACAACTGCATTCTGAATGTCTCAGGCTGTTGTTTCTTTGAATTTAAAAGCCTAAACAAGATCCATCCTCAATCCCCAACAAAACAGTTAAATGAGACTGGATAATGAACGAAACCTCATATATTCTCTTATTACCTGAGACTATTTCATTGTGTGAACCTTTTTTCATTAGCTACCATGACGTTGAAAATCTAAATTTTATGATTCTTCATACCATCCAAATTTTTGGAAGATTTCTACTTATGTCTATCTTTCTTAAAGTTTTGTATTTAGTGGTGTTTATAGTATGCATTTAGTGCCTTAATTGTGATTATTTTTTCATTAGCAATAATTGGCTGATGAGGTTGCAGGGTCAATACCTGGTGTCTCTTTTGAGCAAATGAAACTACTGATCAAGCTGGGGGTTCCCCACTCTCTTCAGCAGTTGTTGGACATCGAGCGGGTCAAGTCAGTATTTCCATAGTGCGTATCTACACATCTAAGAGATGAATGCCCAAGTAGTCCTTATTGTTTCATATGTCCATTATAAATTTTCAGTGGCAGAGAATTCTTAACTCTAAATGCCATATCTGGTTGAGGATACAAGTAGGATTTTTTCAACCCCCATCAAGAATGCAAGTTCACGACCCTAATTTTGCTGAAGAATTCCTGACTTGCAATGTTCTAGCTCGGTTAGAATATGATGAAGCTGTTGTCTAATCTAAAAGGAAGTCCTATAGGTTTAGTAGTAAACACATTAAACATCAATGTTTTTTTTTTTTTTAACTAAAACTGAAGTTAATTGAGTTTGAAGTGGATTGAGCTACAATCTGCATATACAAGCTCGAAACAACATGCTATGCAAGCTATTCATGGATATCAATTAGACGCAAACCTCAGATTTTTGAATCATTTTCATTTCGAGTAATTTAACCAAAATAGCACCACAAGAATCTTTTCTGCTTATTATGTTTATGCTACACCACTGCTTTTCCAAGCTATGTTTTTGGTCATTTGTTATGATTTTGAAAGGCACCCAATACTTTTTAGCATTTATTTATCATGTTTCCTTGGCATGGTAAAACTTTCAAATTTGTTATCCATGCCCATATGAGCTGTAGAAATCTTTCACCTCTGTTTTGGATGGATAATAATAGTAGGTTAAACTCTAGATAAATTAGCTTCGAGTTTCTTCCTCGTGCAATTTTGCAAATGTTGTGGTTTTTACTCTTAGACATGGGCATTACATGCATGAGTGATTTCACTGTCTGCAAAATTTAACTTTGTCTGTACACTTGCAGCGGCAAAATTTTGGATGTTGAAGTTGTTGATGGAGGCTTGATATGCTCTAGCGGCGTGCACGTGGAAGAAATGGGAGATAAAAATGATGACTGTTACATAGTAAATGCTGCAGTATATGTGGGCTACTAGTTTTTTGGTTCTTTTACATTGACCTTGAGAATTTACTGTGGTTTACAACATGAATCTCCTTTCAAAATGAAAATTATCACTTGTTGGAAAGGGGAAATAATTGGGGAGATGCTGATTTCTGATTTCACTGAGTTTCTCCTCAGTTCTTGGTGGACCGGAATGGTTTCGGAACCATCTAGCCCATGTTCTGAAACTAAAATAAATCAAGCAGAAGTACTTCTCTATTGAATGAATGTAAGTTTACAACAATTCTCTTACAATTTCCCCTTCATAGTAGTCTGACGTCAATTACACTTGCAACCGTCAATCTCATTCACATGCGAAAGCAATTACTGTGGTTTGAAAAATCAATCTCTATACAATTGATTTTAAGCCCTTTATTCTGTCGACAAATATACAAGCAATGGTATGGAGAAACCAAAGAATAGAAGCTGTCATGTGGTATAGAACCTTCACATTGTGAGGGCAGCATACAGGAGCTGGTTCCAGGTATCAGGCAGACCTGGAAGACACCAATGGCTGCAGTCCGTGCCGGAATGCTTGCCGCTATATGTTGACGGGTGAGCATCTTTTCTCAGTTGTGAAAGTGTCGTTATATCCAGCAAATAAACCGGCTTCTTAATGGAACTCAACACTTTGTTCACAACTGAAGCGGCTGGAGGTGCGCCTCCTGGATATGTAGATCCTGATAGTGGTTCCAATTCTCCCAAGCAGTTCTTTTTCGGCGAATTCCATTCCTTGCCCCTGGTTTCAGTTAAAGAAATGAACCTTTTGAGTAGAGTTGTACGTTTTGATCTAACATTGCAAGAGCTAGTGCACTTCACTTACGTGTAATGGGTGGGAGAAATGCCCTGGAAAAATACTTTGGTTTTGAAAGGATCGACATTGAGATCAACCCATCTAGCCCATGTACTCATTCCTTTATAAAATGCCTCTAAACGGTCCATATCTTTAAGCAGTGTTTGCCCATCCTGAATATAATCCCATCTGCATCTCCTCGCATCACACGAAATATAGTAAGCGAATGCAATTAGATGATGAATGATGATAGCACGAGAAATGTGAAAAGATCTTACGGTTGTGATTTTCCAGTGTGGGTCCACCAATGCCATGAATTAAAGATCAGAACGTCCATGTCTTTCCAATTTTTGCCAGCTTCGATTGAGCTCAGCATCAGTACTCTCCCAACTTTTTGTCTAACTATATCAACCAAATATGGCGTCCGATACAAAAGCAAAGTTACTCCATACTCCTGCACAATGGGGAAAAAACAACAACCATTTGATTTTAATTTACGTAATTTGGAATGTTTGAAAAAAGTAGACTCTTTAAACTGCTGGAATCTAGACCTATTGTACAAATGTTCTAGATTAAAAATTGACAGAAAAATATTCCGCAAGTGCCAACCTGTATCTGTTCACTGTAATCGCTATTGAATAGTGTAATTAATTAACTACAAACATTTGGGAATCAAATAATTGTTATGGGTATGCCTAAAAAAGGAAAAGAAAATCCAGACTGGCATGTTATAATTTCTATGGTCACAGCTGTGATATGTGGCTGCGGTTGGTAATGAACTGTCCTTTGATCAATAGGGCGCCTTAAGATCATATATCAGCCGCCAACTAATACTGTGCATACATGCAGCCTCTAAAGCCCATTGTTTCCTTGCTTTCTTTGTGCTGAGTCAAAAAAAAGAAAAGCAATGATAAAGACAAAGATTTGTTTAAAGAGAGGTGACAAGTGGGGGTTTGAACAAGGGCCTAATCTTTCTGTTATATCAATCTTACATCTTTTTTTATTAATTTTTTTCCCCTTTCTCTTCTTGCTCAAAAGCCGTTACCTTACGTTCAGCTAGCACTAAACAATATAAAATTGAATTTTATATGAAACCTTCTTCCAAGGAAGGTAGAAAAATGAAAACTTCCAGTTTAATAATAATAATAATGAAGAACAAAATTATTTCTTGTAACAGCTTCAATGAACCAAGTGACAAAAATGAGAGATTTGACATGTCTAAATATACATGGAGCAAAAAGAAAATTGTGTGGCTACGAATTTAAATCTGGTGATGCTATTTTGATATTCTATTTTGAACCAAGACAGGGACGGGGCCTCGTTTATTATTTTCATGCCATTTTTATTTTTACTGCGTTCACTCCACACCCAGTCTATCACTATAAATAAATTGGATGCTATGTAACCTAGTTATGGGTCTACAGTTTGCCTCACAGGCACTTAGTACGCTGTTTAAAATAAAAAGAAAAAAGAATACTCCTTTGTATAAAGTAGACAGCGGAGGAAGATTCAGTCCTTGCAGGGACAGGGGTCAGAGGAGAGGCACGGCCATATGAATATGAATATAAATGAATTTCATCAGAAGGAAAAATAAACTGACCTCAAAAGAAACAGACGACAGTGTTTCCTTCCTCGCAAAAGATGTCTTGGCGTTCGGCACCGACGCGTGAATCATACACGACAACGACTCCCACATATTCAAACTCAGTGAGTCCCCCACGAACATTATCCTTTTCCCTCTATATCTCCTCAGAAAATCCCCACCATCAAACCTGCAGCATATATAAACAGCCAAACTATATATTTAAACCAAAAAAAAAAAAAAGATCACTTTTTTCACCACAGAAATGAAAAAAAAAATTAATATTTGCTTTTGGTTGATGGGTAAGTTTGAAAAAAAAAAAAAAAGGAAATAGAAAAGAAGTGACCTGGGTAGAGCACAAGAGCCAGGTTGCCAAGAGTACTTGAGGTACTGCTTATCAGGCCTACCATATTTGACGCAATCAAACTCATCATCAATGAAAGGGCAAGATGATGAATCATAGAGTGGGTATGAAGGGTCTATCACCCATCTCCCTTGAAACAAATTGCACCCACTCACTTGCTTTCTCCCTCTCAATCTGGTCACATTATACGAGTGCTGCTCAGCTTCTGCTTCTTTTAGCAACATTGATGACACAATCACAACTTGGAATAACCAAAAGAGCAAAACGTGGTAACCAAAACCCATTTTGGATTCTGGGTTAAGACACAATCAAACAGCTAATAAAGACTGTGAATGAATTAAAGTTGCCTTTGGTTTTCTCTGCTTATATAATGCGAGAGAGAGAAAGAGGGTTCGGTGAATTGGTGGGTTCACACGGAGTGAGATAGCTAGGGGCAGGAGGACACTGGTTTTTATTTCTGACAAATGAGTTGGGGATATGTTGAATGGATTCTTTCTTCTTCTTTCTTGTGCAATGTGTGATGTTTCGAAATTCTGGCCCGGGTGAATTTGACAATTGTATATACTCTTGGCTTTATGTAATTTATTTATTTTGTCGGGAGAGGGGAAAAAAAAAAAAGATCAAATCTTTGGGTGAGAATGGGATTCTTGTAAAAAGTTCTTTTAACATTCTTCTGTTGGTCTGCATGTCACGGGACATGTTAAAAATAATGTACTGTAGGTTAAATTGCACATGCATAAAACTATAATTAATGCAAGATTAGAGAACCTATGTGTAATAAATATTTTGATAAAGTAATTAAACATTACACATGCATTATGGACTGGCTCGTCATTATCATATTAATATATACACCATACATGTCTGGCGGGAAGCAATTGGACCATCTAAACAGCTGTTATGTCGGAAAAAAGGAAATTAATTGGAGGAGAATTAATTCTCATCAGACAAAAAGCGGGGGAATTATTTAACAAGTTTTAATATTGTAATTAGGGAAGATATAGTGAAGAGAGAAATGAGCAAATAATGAAATAGATAACGGATTGTATTGCAAGATTCTTGAATAGGCGTGACCAATTAATTAATATCATTTATCTACAATGAAATGACGCTAATAATTCCATGTTTTCGCATGACTTTCGATTACATGGCAATTATGGGGCTTATGACTGAAGACAAGTTGGACACGTGAAAAGAATCGTTTTCTCTGGACTAGAAATTATTGACATCCAAGTGTGAGTTTGCAATCAGATAATTCACAATTTAAAATGATCACAGGCTCCATAGGAACCCCAGTTAAAAAAAGAAAGAAAACTACGGAATCATTTCATAATCTCATAAACATAAGAAATTACTGAGGGCTAGGCTTGAGCACGTCATTATTTGAAACACGTGCGTGCAATGGATCGATAAAAAAATGTGGTACAATTTAGAAAAATACGGAAAACCAAATTGTTGCTGGCCCGGCACAAAGCAATTCCATAATTCCAAATATTTCGTGTATTTAATTTGATTTAGGTCAGCTGCCAGACACTTTTTCCACCAGCCCCAGCAGGCCAACCACATCCATTTCGGTTGAGTTCTGGCGCCATTCTGAAATGGGCACTATCTTTTTTTCTTTTTTTCTTTTTTTTTGGGGGAAAGTATGACTGGGAATTGTTCCTGTTCGTGAATTTGGTGAAGAGTCAGTTGATTGAAATCAGTCACTGCCAGCCACAAAATTTACCAAATGCGTCCAACAAATGAGATGTTGCATTTTCATTATCTCGACTCTCGGTTGGTTCTGTGTTTATTTATATAGGACAGGAATTTGGTATTTATTTTCGACTTATTTTTTGACTAATCATCGAATCTTCTTTTGTGGGATTCGTTAATTTCTTTCCCAAAATGAATGCATATCTTACATCAACCTAAAACATTATTACATAATTTTAAAAATTTGCTCAAACCTGCTCCCGATGTCATAAAACGTAGCCAAACTAATTTAAGCATATCTTCATTATCAAGCTTCTCCAAACGGATAACATTGTTGTTATCCGTAAATAGGGAAAAGGGATTTCAATACTGATGAGCTACGTCGTGGGATTTTCACATAAGTTGATTTTACGAATATGACAAGGTTAATAACTATAATTAGAGAATGTAAATGTAAATACGTTTAAATATATATTCCTCTTTAGTCTCTAGACTTTAGGCATCGATTTTGAATTAATCCTTGTATTAAAAAAAGGACAAATATTTTGTGGATATTTTCGCTTGTGTTAACTATTACTTTTTATTATATATAATGCCATGGATGCTGTTGTTATTATTATTATAATAATAATAATAAAAATAATAATAAAAATAACCGTAAACATCCCATAAGTCTTTATCAAAATAATGTAATCAAGTGGATGAATGGCTAAATGGGTTTACTAAGTTCCAAGAAAATTTATTACATTATCTTATTGTCTACTTAATAACTAATTAACCTGATTTGCCACATCATTTAAGATGAGATTTTGGTATAACATTTTACTTTTGGAAAATTTATGGAGACCTATGCGAAATTGATGTCTAAACCCTAGGGAGTCAGAGGAAATTTACCATTTCTGTAAATAAATCTATATGAAACTGTTTATTTGTTGAGAAAGGTAAGCTATGAAATTGATTTATTTTTCTCAGAAAGATTGCCATAATAATTATATATGCAGTGATGATTTTCGATTTCATAAAATTTACAAATAGAAACTCTCCTTCAAAATTAAATACACAAGGAATTGAAAACAGAAATGATGACGGCATTTTTTATACATATGATGTATTGCCAACACCAGGTTCAATATTGAGTTGTCGGTGGCACCATGTAATTTCTCAAATAAGAAAACAAAAGCACTTTGGCTGCACTAGTGGGTCGAAAATGCTGGGAAGCTTTCGTGAGGGTCCTTTACAAATAGGCAACGCGAACGTGGGGCTTCCCCTCAAAATCAAAAAATCAAACAAAATGATTCGACTGTGGATTTTTCTGCTTGTAATCCTGTACCGCAAAACAGCTCAGAGTTAAAGACTTTTATTGTCACAATAATTGCTGTGTAATGCAACTTGTTTTGGTTTTATAATTTCTTTACTCCAAGGCTTAAGAAGTTTGAAAGTGATTCCTTTTACCATTCTAAAACGGCTGCTTTAACCTTGTATTAAATAATCTAATGAGATGCTACAGACTAAGGAGGGTACCAAATTAGATGAACCTAGCTAATCATCTGTAACTTTCCACATCAAATTAATTAACTATCTATTCAAAGGCAATGCATGCCTCTTTATTTGATGAGATGATGATCTGTGATGCGATTAATCAAACTGGTATTACAGGGGGCCGACCTAGCATGCAGTTTTATTTCGTTTTCTGTTTTGCTTTCTAATCTTGTGATGCGCAATTGTGGTGATTCCAAAGCAGACTTTGTCACGGTTGACATCTTACCACATCAGGATAACTTCACGGGATTTAGGCCCGTGAAACTTCCCAGAAGATAGAGACAAGATGTAATTGAAAAAAGAAAAATGGGCACAAAAGGACGTACCTTTGGTCAAGTTTCAACTTTTCGTCTGCCTCTATCCACCTTTCAGTTCAATGGATTTATAAATCAAATCCGACAATATTTTCTGAATTTACTGGTGATTGTATTACCAATCGTCCACCAGTAAAGAGAGTTAACTAGAGAAATGTTTTCTACCGTTGTGTATTCTTCCCGCATTATGTGCATTGAATATATTAACTTTAAATGTATATTACTTGTACAGCAATAAAATACTTTGAAAATCATGCATATACAGCCATAAAAATAAGGAGCATAGCAAATCATAGATCATTGTGCAAATTAACGATCGACGTTACCATTGCTCCTGCACAAAAATGTGGTTTCTGGTGGACCAAAGACAAAGGTGATATATATATATATATATATATATATAATTATATAGTGGGTGAGATAGATCATGAAATGGCACTAACGATGGTATTATTTAAAACCAAAGAGTCAAACCATGCATGCATATATTATTATTTTATATGTCACCAGACTCACCAACATCAACATGGAAGAAGATGGTGGGCTACAGTTGGCAGAAGGCAAATGCCAAATGGGCTACTGCATCAACTCATCAAAAATGGTGGAGGTCCACGTAAAATTGCTTAACAAGAAGAAGTTGCTTTTTGCCGAAGCAATTATATATGATCACACCACATCACATCACATCACATCACATTCACATCCTTCCTTTTGCAGTTTTGGCCCATTCTATACGTATATCTACGCTCTTAAAACTCTTTTTTCCATGAGTTAAGACCGACACTTTAAACTTAGATTTTTCTGGTTGTCCTCTCTCATTCAACCATTAATCCCATGATAACAACAACTTGGTGAATCTTTTATCATATGCATGGATATGAGTGGGCAGTCGAGCAGTATTTGCTTGACTTCATCTCTTCAACTTCATAGTTACGGACATGCAAAGCAACTGGTGCGTAACTTTCATTGCATTTATTTATTTTGGATCATTAATTCTTGAAATAAACTTGATGATGAGATTCTTCTCTGAAATAACACATTGTCAATTTGCTATCGTTTTCCTTGACAGAACATTTAAAAAGAAGAAATCATTAATTGTATATATAATTACGTCCAATCATTGTTTGAGTGTGTGTGTGTGTGTGTTTAATTTATTATGCAAGTTTTATTTCAGTAATATCTGGCAATATATACTACAATAAGTGGTTGTTTGAAATTAGACTGATCTCACTTTTATTCATATTGTTTATGGAGTAAAAGTGTTGTTTATTACCCATACGATTCAGTTGCTATCCTTTTGAGATTAATATGAAGAACGATAATTACAAATGGATCCCAAATGAGGCTTAGCCAACTCAAGAACATTATTGACCTTCATCTGGTTTAAGTGTGACTGTGGGGACTCATGATTTCCTCCAGTACAAACATTTATATGTATAAGGGCGGCTTTACTCATATCGGACGAAAATTTCTAAGCTATGCTCAATAGACCTTTGATATGTCAGAATTGCATGAATTATTGAACTAGAATTCCCGAACATGAATTATTGAATAACGTCCGTTGTTTTTTAAGCAAAGACAAAATCACGCACCAGTGACTAGACTAGTTCTAGTCTTCTAGATAAAGATTTTCTTGTTCTCAGCCATATAAAAAATCTTATTATTATTTTTTAAAAATAATATTGTTGGCATGGGGACATAATATATCCAAGCAATATTGACTGATTGAGATTTGAGTGGGTAGTAATTATGTAACATTGTATTACCATTGGTATATAAATAATAAATAATGCCCTAGTTGTGTGATTCTTCACGAATCCAGTAGTAGCATAATTATTAGCTTTCTGAAGGACGAAGGTATTATCCCCACCCGAACTATCCCTACAAATTAGTTTAGATGCAAATTTTATGCTCACACTGCTTAATTAAGAATATGTTTAAACTGTGATCGGTTTCATATCATTTACCGCAATAGTTAATCTAAATTTTGTATGTCTAGACTCTAGTATTATTTATGATATCCATGTATAATAATCATCATAAACAAATTCACAAGTTAAAATTTCAGCTTGTAACTTAGAACTTGATGTCGATGGCTTTCATGAGAAACGTTGGCGTGAATATTGGGAATTTGCTTTCACTGAAAGCAACATGCGGACATTGCGAATTTGGCCTTTGCCTTGAAGATGGGTCCTTAAATTTGAAGAAACTGAGACAGCGAGGATGAAATGGTCGGGGAATCTTCCGAAAAGGAAATCTCCGCATTGCTCCTGAAGCTCCACTCTTTGCTAAATACACCCCTCAAAAGTTCTTACAGAGCTCCAGAACTGTGTATTTACATATTTTACGTTGATTGACATTACAAGAACTCCAAATTAAAAAAAAAAAGACATTATAACAACTCTTTACACCCATATGTTATTAAGAAACCAATTTTTTTTCCAAAAAAAAAAAAAAAAAACGAATTGAGTATAAAGCACGAACCTAAGCAAATGAGGCATAAATTTATATTGTCCCTTACACGTATAACTAGCGACCAAAGGGGGATTTACTACTTTCATTAAGGAAGAGTGCAGGGTTATTAGTTATGGCGGCTTAGTCTTTAAAGTTTGTTTACTGTTACGAAAATTCTGTTTATTGAGTTCTATTATCTAGCCGAATGTTACTACGGTCACGAGATTTTATTTTATTTTTTTCAAAATTATTTTAGATTTCAATGAGAGAGGGAAAAGATCGAGTTACTTGAGGAAGTGAAATGAGTGATATTGGGAAAAGAGTAATCTTAGTACTTTAATTAGTGGGTGCATTCAGAATAGGGGTTTATGAGATTATTAGAGGGGTTTTCATAGCCCCCACCAATTACTAAATATATCCCAGCTCGTTTCTAAAAGGAGTAGCCTGTTTCTGCAATTGGGCTTTGGCAATTGATACAAATGACACCCCATTTGCGTTAATATAGATGTTCCTGGCCCGTTTTGATTTTGATCCGGATCCAGCCTGTTAAGACAGCCAAGCAGCCTTGAAACGTACAAGTTGACACCCACACACACACGCTTTGTGTAAGAGGATCAGGATAACAAAACCGAAAAGCATAAAAAGAAGCTACCAAGAGAAGCAAAGGCTTTTCAAAAAAGGGGGATAAATAATGGCTTCGTTGTCGACAACAACAATCCCACCACCATGGCTTACTAGCAAAAGCACACATCAGTCACGAAGAATTCCTTCTGCTTCTCTCATTCTGCGGACGGGAAGAAGCTCTGCGTCGGTGAATGTTGCTGGCAACAACTCCTCATCATCTCTCTCTGGGCTTCTTCACTGCTCCTTTGTTTCCTCTTCTTTATGTTCTTCCGCTTTTCATTCAGCTTTTTCAGGTTAGCAGAAATTTTTTATTTTTATTGCGATTTGTTGTTTTTTGATTGATGGGTACTTTTCTTCTTGGCAAAATGTTGACGTAGTAGGATTGCATTGGTGTTTTGAGAGGATTTTTGGAATTGAATCAATTTTTTTTATAATGTTATTTATTTGTTGTTTTTGGATTGGACTGAATGATGCAACACTGATGTGGTTCGGGTTCATTTTTGAAATATTATGCTGGCTTTTAAGATATTTAGTGGTTAAAATTGAGTTTAATTTCTTTCTTATGAGAGTGAGAAATAATGCAGTTTTTATTCTGAAATTGATGAACTTACCTTTTAGATGTTCTGGCTAAAATTGAATGAACAAATTGGACTGCAAGTTGGTTTGCCAGCTTGTCAAGATTAATAATTTTGTTTCCAGTAGCAGTAAAATAGCTTCAAAATGCTAATCAACCTGATCCATATTACCAAAATACCACTTGAGATACGTGGATGCTAGAAAAGCTATTTGGACACACTGTTATTCTGTAGTTGCAAGCCCCTAAAACGGTTATGTATGCATGGACTATCTCTTTCTTAGTTTCTTTGTAAAGCAGTTGTTTAGACCTATATAATTCTTTATGTAAACTGGGTCTTCACTTGTATTCTGCGCTTGCCGTTATTGGCGATGTTTGAATTTGAGAGAAATATTGAAGTAGAAAAAGCATAGAAGTAAATTTTGGAGCTTGCTCTCAACCGTGTACATTATTTGCAGGTCTATCCTTAGGGCTAGATTTCAATTCTAGTTTTGGGGTGCGAAAGGAGAAACGCCAGGGTCTGGTGGTGAGGGCGGGGAAGGCTGCTTTGTGTCAAACTAAGAGGAATAGGTCTCGAAAATCCCTAGCTCGCACTCATGGCTTCCGCAGACGGATGAGAACCACTAGTGGAAGAGCTATATTGAAGCGTCGAAGAGCCAAAGGACGGTGGGTACTTTGTCCCAAGTCCTACCCCAATAGTGGGAAGCGTGCCTAACTACTCATTGTATTCAGTTTCAGTAGGTGAATTTTAATACTCAGTGTGGTTCGGGGATGATCTTTTGAACCTGATCAGAAGCTTTGTTTGTTGTTCCATTTGGGCATCTGTTGTATTCGGTTAAATGAAATTCACATTGTTATCATCGCCTTCTGTTACTTGACGTTGTTTGCATTTGCAGTGAAGTAGCTTTTGACTTTCTGTTGGGAATTTTCCTCAGACAAGTAGAGAAAATAAGTACGTTTCCACTGAGAAACCACCTTTTAAATGGATGTAACATCGCTGTAATCAACGAGGCGAGAAATTGCCTTCTCAGACGAATTGTAAATCAGGAGACGTTTATGGTTTTTGACCGACCATTCCATCTCTTTTTCAAGTAAACTAAAGCCCGGACACCTTGTTTTATATGGGCTTGTCGATCGATCATTTCAAGTATGACAGTTGTATGGCGTTTCAGTGCTATACTGAAGATTGAAAACAATTTACGTGCCACTTTTGCTCTCACATTTCTGGGAGCCAGTTCACGTTTGTTTCATTGTTTACATAGAATTGATTCATTTAACCCTGTGTGTGCCGGCTGCGGCCATTTAAGTTGCGAACTTGGCCGGTATAAACAAAAATGGAAACGACTACGTGGCACTGCACTGAACTCTGTTGTTTCGTCCTTAATAAAGAAGACATTAAAAAATGGGATTCATTTACATAATTGCAGTCACCGTACAATAGAATCAGCAGTTCAGCACTGGTTCCCCTTCTAATTTCTGATTGGTCTTCAAAGCTAGCCTACATTATTATTCTCCAATACCAATTAGCATAAACATACTAACATTTTCAAAGCCTAGAACACTTGACAACGTACACGACTAGACTAGGAAACTGAGAAAGAAGAGGAAAAAAGGTTCAAAAACAAGGCACGGTACTTATTGGTGACGTGGTAGCTGATTAAAATGTGCAACTATCGGCTCTCGGAGCTTTTTATGCAATTGGATACGAAGCTTTTCTGGCAATACCACAAAGACCTGCCCCACCAACATCTCTCCGCATCCTTATAAAACCTCCCTCGCCCCAGTTCTGTCCCCATGAATTCTTAATTAACCAATATGGGCCCTCATTACTTGATCCATATCCCACGATAGTAACAGCATGGTTTAGGGTGTTCCCGCAAGGTCCAGCGAAAACACCGCCACTGTAATACCTGAAGCCCGGTGAACTGGCATCAATGGCAACTGACACTGGTTGCCTTGATACAGCGTATCGCAATGCCTGCTCACTAGTTGGTACGTCGTGATAACTTCTGATTCGAGCAGCTTTCATGGCACCCCGCTGCCAATTGCAGTATCCTTCTCTCCGCTGATATGGATACACACGCTCATCACTAAGACCCTGGCTACGTATGATATATGAGAAGGCATCATCCATCCAGCCACCATAACATCCTCGAGAGCCGGAGCAGTCCAATACTTGTTGCTCTGAAAGTGAAATTAATCTACCCGTTCTGATCTTGGTGATTCCTTCCACAGCTGCCACTGCTGAAAATATCCAACAACATCCTATAAAATAAAAGAATCACGGCCATTAATTAGACGGACATATTAAAATTTCACATTCACAGTTCACAAAGATGTGAATGTTGTGTGACAGCTGCTCTTGTTCTGCTAGAGCTAGAATACTGCTGATTTTTTTTCAGAAAAGGAAAAACATATGCATGCTGGCGGTGTATTATCGACCAATTCACTTACCACATGAACCTTGGTTTTTAACAGGAGTGACGGCTCCTCTGGCCCTCCAATCAATGCTTCTTGGTAATCGACACCTTGAGTCAGCATAACCGAACCAATTATTTGCGTATGATTGAGATTGATTTGAAATATTGTGAGTGGGCATTTTGTATCCGGTGTGGGAGGCAATAAACTCTTCGTCAGTTGAGTCTGCAAATTCATTGAGGCTTAACTTATACGTCTGATTTGCTTCTCTGTTAAATTTCTCGATGAATCTAAAATTTTTCTTGAAAATCTTGAACCGCATTGCCTTTTCCGCCTGGTTCTTGTAAATGCGAGCAGACTGAGCCATCCATAGCTCGTGTTTTGCACTGATGGAATCTTCATTGAACGTGCGAGACATGACAAGAGATGCCCAAGTTACCATAATAATCAGCGTCATAAAAGTCTTATCAAAAGTTACGTCCATTATTTTAATAACGAAGATGATTTTAGCAGTTGCTTTTACTTGCTACTGCGATAAGCCACGAAGAAGTGAGGTGACAAGTAGAGTTAATTACACTACTTATATATAGTGAACGGAGATGGCATGATATCTTTTCATCCGTGATATTTTAGATTTCAGCAAAGCCAAATGGTGGGATTCTTGGAAACAGATAAATATCTTTGAAGATTCACTGATTTGGTTTATTTCGGAAGACTATTGGGATTTCTAAATGATCGTGCGGAGAGGGGAGAGAGATTTGATTGATAGGAAATCACTCAGAAAAATTTCTTCACAGTTGGAGAAAATATTCGGCCAAACAAAATTTAGTCCAATGTTTATCATTCTCTTATATTTAGAAACTAAAAGGATTTACAAAGTTGTGGAGAGTGGACGTCGGACAAAGAATAGGAAGATATACATAGCCTATACATGCAAAAAATATCTTCAAGTTTTGGAGAATATTAGAACAACTTAATTGCTATTATCCATTATATAATTTTCTCATCCATAGAAATTAATCCGGCATAAGGCATTAGTTTATAAGAATGACTGAATTTTTTTTTAAATTTTTAGTGATATTACTTCTACAAATTTGTTTAAATGTATACTTTTTTATTTAGATTAGGAGTAAATTCCATTAGAATAACAATAATAACACTTAACTTTTTAACTAAACCTCTTGTTGGTGAAAACGAGAAATACTATTGGGGTAGCCATTAGTTTTTACAAACTTATTTATACATATACTTTATTATTTATATTATGAGTAAACTCTATCAGAATAAAAATAATAGCACTTCACCTTTTAACTAATTGTTGAACTATTCGGGTAGCCGTCTTGTAAAATTATCTTATTATTTTATTAGGTAAATGAAATTCTCATTGTTATTGCTATACTTGAAATATGTAGTAAATAAAAGAAAATAAAAACTAAGAATAGAAAAAAGAATGATGCAACCTTCTACTGCATTGATTTTCAACAAGAACTTTACAAGATAGCTTTTTTTGGCTATAATTTATACAACCTTTTGCCTTATTTTTTAAGTAAATTCTAGTAAGCGACACAGCCGTGGCGACTAGAAAAATTATATGCACCGAGCTTTTTGAAAAACTTTGTCATTAATTCAAATTTCAAGGATATCCGTTAAAAATTTGGTATTTTATGGGGATTAAAGCGGGGTTAGAAGTGGCTATCTATCATTGCTTGTGGTGAGTGAAACTATGACAATTACAGTTTAATCTAACTAATTAAGAGTGACTGTCCTTTCCAAGGACAGTTCCTCATTTGCCTATGATGATCTACTACATTCATCTTGCTGAGTCAGGCGCTTGATCATTGGTTGTTCATAAGAGTTAGTGAGCAATTCTTTTTTCCAGACATTTCGTCGAACAGTTGTTTACTTGCATCAAACAGTTAACTAAACGCGACTCAACAATCGTCTTCAGTTATTCTTGTTGTTTGCATTTGTAGACAGTAAAATAAAAATAAGGTACATGGAGAATATATCAAAATGAAATATCATAAATTCTGAAATAATTTAACTTAAAAACGAAAATCTATTTAATACTAAGTATCCACACGTACACAGGATGCATAATATAGCAGCTGTAGAAAAATCAGCACTTAAGCATGCTGAAGACTTTTCAGCGGATGAAGGTTGAGCTGATTCCTTAATAACTGGAAAGGAAGCCCACATGGCAATGCCACATTGACCCTGAGGTTGATCAATATCCCTCTGTAGCCTAAAGTATCCATCTTCACCCCAATCCTGTCCCCACGAGTTCTTGATTACCCAATACTTGATTCCTTCTTCACTTGTTCCGTACCCAACGGCAGTAACCCCATGGTTCAGAAACGTCTCACAATAGCCGTTGAAAACACCACCGGAGTAGAATTGTAATGCACTGGCATCAATTGCAACTGAGACTGGCTGGTTCGCCACAGCCTTCAACAAGCTCTCTTCATCGTTAGGTGGCACATCTTCATAATTTGTAATCTGGGCAGCATGATCTCCTGCCTTAATGCTGTCACAAATTCCAGTACTCATTCCTTCATATGAGTAAACTGCATCATTTGTAATTCCTTTATTTTGAATAATGTATTTGAAGGCATCATCCATGGAACCACCATAGCACCCTTTGTTATTGTCATTTGTCGCACAATCCACAAGTTGTTGCTCAGACAATGAGACTAGCTTATTAGTTTTGATTGCATTAATACCTTCTACGGCTGCCACAGCTGAAAATGCCCAGCAACAAGCTATATCCATATATTAAAAAAAAAGGACAAATGTTTAGTAAATAGTAATCAATAAATGTAATAAGAATTCCACAATGCAATGATCACGTCTTCAATTCTAAATTTAAAATTTTTAGACAATTTTTTTTTTTTTTAATGATTTGATCTTTTATTTGAGTAAATACAATCATGTGATTAGTGGTTGATAAATAAAAATATATATATATATAAAAAAAGTTAATCAGCATCGGTGCATTACCAGTTTTTTTTGGACCGAGAGTTGAATAATTTTTTTTGTTTATCTTAATTACAAAAAGCAACATGATATAAATTTATCAAAATGCAAAGAAATAGGGCGATTCACTTACAACATTGGCCTTGGTATTTCACGGGGGTAACCGCTCCTTTTTCTATCCAATTCACGGTAGGTGGCACTTGTGAACTCTTGTGTAGAAATGGAGTGCCGTTGGCTTTTAGTGAGCTTGAGTGATTGGACATTTTGAAGCCAGTATGCGAAGCAATGAATTCTTGGGGAGTTAAGTCAGCAAACTTATTCAAGCGTAGCATGTAACTCCGATTCCCTATCACTGCATTGTTGAATCTCTCAACGGCAACCAGATTGTCCTTGAATATCTCAAAACGCTTGTTGTTCTCTACGCTTTCCTTATAGGTGCGTCCGTATTGTGCTTTCCATTGCTCGAACTTTTTAGCAATTGAACCTTCATCGAATGTGCGGTACGTCGCTTGAGATGCACATGACCCCGAAATCATCAAAACAACTATAAGAAAGTATTTGGCCATTATTTTTTACTTTGTACGTTGAACGAGTTCAGATAATTATGAGGCGGTCGCTTTTAGCATGGTTGGAGGAAGTATATAAGTGCTTCATTCAGGTCTCTCTCTCTCTCTCTCTCTCTCTATATATATATATATATATATATATACAGAAGCTGACTTTGTTCCCTTAAACATGATCCTCATTGCAATGAACGCGTGTGTGCGTATATACTTCACGCATTTCCATCGTAATGAACGCATATATATATATTGGGTGGAAAATTAAAATAAAAGCAACCTGCAATTTCGAGGAGAGCCCGTCAGGTTGAAGGTAATTTTAATTGCGGACTTACGTGATGATTTGGCATTGCGGGATCGATGTTGACTTTGGAGTTTGGAGGTCTTCTACTCTAGTTTTTCAAGCTAGCATCTGTCTTGTTACAGCAAGGCTGTTGTTTGTTTCTTTTCTAGTATTGTAACTCTTATCTCTCTGTTTCTTGCTCGGTTGTTTTTATCGCTGATAGTTTGTTAGAATGCGCCAGCAGTCACTGCTTTGAGAATTTCGGTGTTTGTAAGTTGTAATGTAACGGAGGGCAGGATCAAAACAATGATAGTGAAGTTTCCGGGCGAATTCTTGTAATTATACCAAAGTAGTTTTCTCCGTCTAACGATTCGTGTTCTAGTAGGGGTATGGCACCAGATTATAATCAGTACAAATTGAATTAGGTTAAATTAAAAGTATATTGGTATATTATTTCGTTAATTACCAGAGATTCAAAATTATAGTAATAAATAAACATTTTATATGTATGTCATGTCATTTAACAGATTATCACATACATGCAATCGTTAGTAAATATCTAAAATATATAAATGTCATGGTATTTTTATAAGAAAATGATCTAGCGGGTACCTTAACATGCGGCGGAATTCTCTGACTTTCTATGAATAGTATTTAAGCTATGCAGCCACATACTCGCTGTAAGCTAAGCACATTAGATAATTACTCATCTTTTATATAATTAGAGATAGATTGCATGGCATAATAATATTACTTCAGAATTGAAGTTTTGTGATTTCTCCTCTATAATTTGATCATACAGATGACGTCTCATACAATGTATAGAAACTTTTATGCCATGTCATTTATAGATTTGGCACATAGATGACATTTTATAAAACTTAAACTCCAGGGTGAAAATTGTATGATATATAGTTTATAAGTTCACATAAATAACTTGTGGAAAATACTTGTTTACCTATATAATATGTCATTTATATTTTCAGCATTTAGATGACCTGTCATATTACAAAACCAATTTCAAAGGTTCTGAAGGTTTTAATTGTGTACATTCGTATAGCATTTACACAATATCAAGGACGACAAGCACAGAGCTGCTGGGCACGAATTGCTCACCACACATAATTTAGAACAGACGAATGACCAAATACATAAATAAACACGAGATAATTAATGATATATTCAGCATCAATTACTATTAGTACATGTGTGTGTGTGTGTGGGTGGTTGCAATCAGTTAAGCTGTTGGATAGGAAGCTTGCATGGCAATGCCACAGAGACCTTCTTTGGCATCAGTATCTCTTTGCATCCTTATGTATCCATTTTCGCCCCAGGTGGTGCCCCATGAATTCTTGACAAGCCAATACTTAGTTCCATCATCAGCTGTCCCGTACCCAACAGCTGTAACACCATGATCTAGTTCAGTTCCGCACTGTCCTGTAAACACACCGCTCGAGTAAAACTGGAAATCGGATCCGCTTGCGTCAATGGCAACCGACACTGGTTGGTTAGCCACAGCATTCCTAAGAGCTGCCTCGTTGTTTGAAGGCACGTCTTCGTAGCCACTGATCTTAGCTGCCGAAGGATTTGCCTTCTTTTTGTTGCAACTTCCATCGGATGCCTTGTACGGGTATTAATTTGGCTTCGGTTGCAAGGCCTTTGTTATTAATGATGAATTCAAATGCATCATCCATAAGGCCTCCCTCACAGCCTTGGTCTTCGCCGCTCGTGTCACAATCAACCAGTTCTTGCTCTGAAAGGGATATCAATTTTCTAATTGTAATATGGCTAATACCTTCCATAGCCGCAACAGCAGAAAATGCCCAGCAACATCCTATATCCCGGCCATTCCCGTATAGCCCAAAAGGGAAAAAAAAATAAAAATAAAAATTCACAAGCCAATCACATAAACATGAATCGATCATATTTTATGATATAATAATTAAATCGATATTTGATTATAATTACCACGTTGGCCTTGGTCCTTAACACCGGTAACAGCTCCTTTTCTTTCTCCAATCAATGCTGGCTGGCACTGACACATTTTCATACCTAAATGATACATCCGTTGTCTCTGAGGATCTAACATTGGGGAGCCGCCTTTTGTATCCGTTTCGTGGAGCTCGGAATTCCTCATTGGTTTGGTCTGCAAACTCGTTTATGCCCAGCTTGTAAGGCTTGTTCCTTGCCTTATTGTTAAAGGATTCAATGTACTCCACGTTCTCCTTGAATAGCTTGAAACGCATCTCCTTCTCTGCATTATCTCTGTACACACGTCCATATAGAGCCATCCACATTTCGTGTCTTTCATTCATTGTGGCATCATTGAGCGTGCGGGACCAGGATTGAGTAGCCAATACTCCCAAAACTAGAATTGCCACCAACACTAGTTTGCTCTTTCCTAGTATCATCGCCATTCTATCTTGCTACTTGCAATTAATATGAATTATGTTTGTGTGACTTGACCCACTCATGTATTATCGTTATTTATAGAGAACATGTTTGCTTGATCAAGAACGCTTCTCATATTGCATTCTCATTAATGAATGATGTGTGGTTCTTGGTAAAATAATCGATTGCCTGGTGGATGTGGCAAGTTGTATGTGATAATCAGACAACGATGGTCTGATTCCGTAGACACTGCTTCATTGAACTCAATCAACGCTATTGGTTTTGTTTGTAATATATACGCTGCCTTTGCACGTAATTAAGAATCTGCTTTCACTACAGTTTTGGAATCTGTGAAACCATTTGTTAATCGGTCGATTTTGCCACTTTGGATGTGTTACGCGCAATTCATTTACGGCTACCTTGGATTATTCTTCTGTATCTATTGGAAACGTCATGTTAGCAATTTAAATGATAGTCACATAGGGTCCAAATGCAAATGGACTTCAAAATTGTCATCTCCGAAGATCGTTAACATTCCAGAAAATCGCGTTGTCAAATTCTTGGATTTTAGTTGTTCTATTTACTCATTACACGAAATGAAAGCTGATGCCAACTGCTTTGGCAAGTATAAGCATATGGACTGCTTGGGATTGATATTGTTTAGCTGTAGTGTAGAAGTTACAATAATAAAATATTTGATAAATACCAACTATTGTAACTTAAAATTTTAATTTTATACTTTTATGATAAGAAATATATTAAATCTTTACTAATTTTATCAAAATTGTTGTTTAAAAATTATATTTATTACATAATATTAGTTTTTATTTCATAGGTATTATTTTTTTTCTTACAGTAGCTGTAACTTAAAAGTTATAACACCTCAATTCCAAACGGACCTATAATCTTATAGCCTAAGCCAGAAACGACTTTCAAGAGTGTCTCCGCTTTAGACAAAAACAGTAAATTCACCATTGATACGAGCACACTTGTTATGTTGTAACTTGGCTCAAAATAAATACAAAAATCCAATTAATGTTTCTAGCAATGCTTAAGTTCGGGGAGGTATAAATCCAAACTTTAATTTATACAGTAACATTTTATTAAACACCTAAATTACATGAGAAGCGCTTGAATGGCCCAAATGCTCTTTTGAGATAACCAACATATTGGATTAACCAAGACCAATACCTACTACCTTTCAAGTGATGATCAACTAAAGAATTAACCAGTAGTCTAATACATAAAACAACGCATCAAACATTTACCCGTGGAAGTCAATCATGCCACATTTGTACCATTTCGTGGACATATATACACGCGGACAATTTCTCAGGGCTTCCTGGTTTACCATTAGAACAGAAGGAATAAAACATCTAGCATAACAATCTTCTACGTGATCCACAGATATCCTACAATATCTCAACACATGTATCTTACAATATCCCAACGCAAATTTGCGAGCTGTCATAATAGATCTTCCTTGTATAACAAAGTTTATGCAATACATTATTGAAGATGAATTATGGTTTCAGAAAATGCTGCAGAATCTTCCACATGTCCCCTTGAATCATGGATCGCTCTACTACCAAGATGAAGTCAGACCAATCTCCCTGTGAATCAAAAAAGTTTGAAACATTTTAAGCACACTGATCTGATGCGCGAACAAGGATTAAATTGTAACAACTTTTACCTGAGAATGTAGTCGATAGACGGATGAGATTGATGGCTATGCGCAAAAGACAAGACTCCTCCAGAGTTTCGCTCTATTGCTGATTTGTCAAAGGTTCTCTGACAGTTGTCTTCATGTGCGTACCTAGAAGATCAGCAATGGCTTGTATTAATGACTTTGGGTCAAATATTATACCCACTTTTGGATCACAAATAGAATGAACAGTGATCTGCGAAGGAAAACATTTGGTTATAAATAATGCAAGAAAGGCATCAACCAAAGAGTGAAAAGAAATTACAAATCAGACTGATAACAACAATCATAAATACCACGTCAAAAATTCCTTGGGAAGCCAAACATTGAATGTCTAAGGGAATTTCACCATCTTCAGGCACCAAAATTGTGTTGATATACTGACTTGGCTGCACAATTTTTACTAACTGCAGTTAGTCAAATGTTTCCGGTCTAAGATACACCAAATATTAGAAATCGTATCACAAATTTTCTTTTTTTGATTTATTTTTTAGTTATAGGCTAATGGCAACCCAACCCAACTCATATCAAAAAGACTAAAAGACACCAGACGATGCTAATAATGATTGTCGGTAAAAATATCACAACTTTCACATTCCTCTCCAACCAAATTAGTATCTGCAACAGAAGCTGCATTGACAGACTTACAGAGTTCTTAAGAGACTTTTGAGGATCTCCATACGTTCGATTTAGAGCATCAGTAATGGCAGTCACAAAGCAAGAAGCTGAGAATCCACTGGTTTCTCGATCTTCTGAACCATTCAACAGAAGTACCTGGTAATAAAAGGAACCAAAATCGATTAAACAAAGGTAAGTTAAAAACAGCTACTAAAGACCTAGAAGTAATAAGATCGGTGTCAATGTCTAGAGACTTTCAATTTAACTATCCAACCTGAAAGAGGCAGAGGGGGGAGAAGGGGGTTGGGGTTGGGGGAAGTTGCAAAGTAGAAAAGTTAAAAATTGAAAAGGTACCTTCGGACAAGACCTTGAAGGTATTATCTCCCCAATGCCAAGTAAGACCTAGAAATGAAGCATAAACAATAGAAGGATGGATAAGCAAATCATGTTTTCCTTCAGTGGTTGAGCCAGAAAATGTAGGAGAACAAATAAATTGAAGAAAACATGGCCAGAATGATGTTGAGTGACATTCCGTCAAATAATAACTTATAACAAGACATTGAGCAAGATGCTAAGAGCATAAAAAAAGTATACTTCAGTTAATTGTATCAGTGAATCCTATAAATGCTTATACTATCTATAAAAACAAGTGGTCCCTATTGTCATAAAAAAACAGCAATATCGCCATTGCATGAAATGCCAATATGGACATAAACATGGAAAAATGTATCTTGCTCCTAAATTGGTAAGGACTTACCAAAGATGGGCAGATGGAAGTAAATAGGGAGCCCATAGCATAAATAATGCAGTCCACAGTGTTCAACCGGTCCAGGACGGCTGAATTTGCAGTAGGGAAGACCTGATCACCCTAACTTTGTCAGTAATGCAATATATCAGGATGATATAAACATATGATCAGCCAATGCTGCCAATTTATGCAGTGCTAAATAATGCCATTTGTTAAAAACATACAAGGTATAACAAAGATATCCTCTGGGCAGATATTGAAAGAATAATAAATTTCCATCAAACAGCCTTCAACTTATCAACTTTGTTGCTGGGTATTAGCTCTGACATTAAATATTAAGCCCTAACAGACAAAAAGGCCACTATTCCACACTAGCACTATAAGAATGTCCTACAGGAAAGAAAAAAAAATGAGAACAACTGCTTCTACATTACCACTGTTGTGTTAAATATGAAAACCAATAAAACAACACCACAGTAATCACCTCATGCAACAGATTACTGCCCTCACTGGACATGTAGAACACCCGCTTTATTCTTGATGGAAGAGCAGGAACTGCAGACCTTTCCTAGCATCCAAATAAAATAAAAAATAAATCTCCTAAGACAAGTCAGCTAGAAATGATATCAGAAAAATGTCAGAAAACAGATGTATAAAAGTATTAAATCTTTTACGCACTCGAAACAGCTATTTCTCTTCATACCAGTAACCAGTCAAATAGATTTGAATTCCCAAAAATATGAAGATCCAAAATAACCATTTAGAAGCCTAATGAAGGTTTTATTAAGATTATTGTCTACTTCACACCATGACCATCATGGCCACTAACACCTATTCCAACTTAAAGTCACACACCATAGGCGTAATATATCTCACACCACGATTGCAGGGTTAATCTCTATACCTGTCTTTATTTCTATTTTAATCCTATAAGCCATGCAATCAGAACAGAGTCTGATGGAAAGAGAATGAACAATAGAAACTTCCCATCATTACTGTGATATTGACATACCTTTTTCACAGGCTCCATGGAACCATTGGTTGGATGAGAAATTTCATTCTGACCTCTTATTACAGTCCCATCCTAAAAGTGAATCAGACAAACAAGGGTAGAAACAGATAATTAGAATATTATCTTTAAACGGTGGTTTTGGCGTTTTAGGAGGGGGGTGGGTGCTGTGCAAAGCTACTGAATCATTCTCATATGCATTAATTCAAATGGTAAATATCTTCCATTAGTTGCACAGATCTACACATATGAAAATTTCATATACCAAAATGCATCACAACTCCAAAAAATAAGCTTTGCATGGACAGAAATATATATGTCAAATAATTAATTGATAATCATACCCCGAGTTCACATCCTAATGTGAGTCTATCATTGGTGGATATCACTGGGAGGACTTGACTTTCAGAAGGAATATCTGAAACACGTGAAAACAAAAATATTGCAGCATCTAAAGACTGAAAAAAAACACGTGCTCCTGCAAAGAAAAAATTTCCAATGCTGCAAAAATGATAGGCATCAGTTAAGTTAGGCTATTGTTGGGCAATAATTGATAAACTTGCATTGATGAATTGATTTTATATCATTACAACCCTTGGTTATACCCTGATGAGTCCATCCAGTTGCTAGAACTCAAGCCTATATATCATTCACCTATTCACCCACTGTGAGAAAGAACTTGAATGGCAATGTGTATTTATTAATGCGACAATTGAGAATGAATGATAGGAATTAGGAAGCCCATTCACCACAGCAATTTAAAAACACAGACATTGAAGGTTCCAAAAGTAAAGCATAATCTTGTGATACCACAAAACAGAAACCATCCTATGATAGGACTTAAACTAAAAAGAATACCTTCCATTACTGAAGCAAAATGATTCGTTTGGACGCCGGAGGATCTATAAATAGAAAATATATTCATTATCAAATTGAGCACTTGATAAGTTCCACAAGGCAGTTGAATAATTAACATTCATAAATGTGGTGATGATAGAGAAAAACCAGAAACAGGCAATATGCATGATAGCAAATACTGGAAAACAATGCAGTATGTGGGAGAGTGCAGTTAGGTAAGCAAAATATATTTTAAAAGAACGAGTATTATTCATCCTAATATCTGACATAAATTACCATGTACCCGTTACTACAATTTTCAAGAACAAACCATCCTGGCCAGCAACCATAACTACTGACTATCCAGTATGACTGCATACCTCATTCTGGAAATAAGCAAGAAAAGCTCGAATAGTTTCCCTGTATGGTTTTGATACACCTTTCCACAGTGAATGCTCTCCTTCCACAATATTGTACCTGCCAAATTCTCAATTCATTGCCAATATTAATAATAGAAAAAAATAACACAAATGACAAGGCTGTAAATTATATATCCTTATAAACAAATCCTGAATTCCCCGATCACAAATTATACATTACCATTCTGATTTGGCTTGTTGCGGATGAAGAGGCAAACGATGACCAAGCAACCTACGAACAGCAAGTGCCTCTGGAGTGCTTTCATCTGACAACCTCAAACATCTGGACCGTATATCTCCTACAGCAGGACCACCTAATCACACAGAAGCAACTTTAGCGATCAAGAAGTTTATAACCGCAAATACAATCATTAAAAAAGAAACGGGAAGAAAATGTGGCAGCATATCGTCCATGTGTCATTTAATTTGCAATCAATTGTTAAAGTTAAACAATATCAATCATTAAAAAATAAATATATTTTTGCTTGTAATGTTTTCAACTTGAACACAATGTTTAGAATCTGAAAATTTGTAAATTATTATTAATTTCATCCCCAAAGAAAAGAAAATAAGTGGCCAACAAAAGGCATTTACAATAGAAGTGATGACTGATGAGTAATTACCGAGGACGCGAACAATTTCAGCGGTACTTCCACCGT
Organism: Citropsis articulata; assembly: GCA_030449925.1. NCBI lineage: Eukaryota > Viridiplantae > Streptophyta > Magnoliopsida > Sapindales > Rutaceae > Citropsis > Citropsis articulata. The sequence goes on from JASUUH010000046.1 coordinate 1,541,147, forward strand.
CATCAGAAACGGGAAGCACATGCGCGACACGTGTGGTTATATTCTTAAGCTCTTCAACGACGCCGTTAAACGCCGTGCCACCTAAAAAAATGTCGGGGGATCAGTCGCTCTCAATTGATTCAATTTTGTTCGACAAAAATGGAAGAAGCGTAAGTAATGACCTGAGAAGACGAGGAGAGACGGCTGTGTATGCGTAGGATTGGAGAAGCAATGGCAGTGAGTGGCAGCTGACATTGATTTTGTAAGAGATTTTCTGGAACTGCAGAGAGGACGAATTTTTCTTTTCTCAAACAAAAGATGACGAGCGAATGTTAATGTAAATGTAAATGAAATTGAGGGCCCCAATAAAGCGTCTGCCATATTTCCTTTCCCGCAACAGCAACTGCGAAACTCACTCCTCTCTTCTTGACTCCTTCAGTTGAGCGAGCCTTCTCTCGGCTTTCCTTGCGCTTTACACACTCGAATTTCTCTGCTTTTGGCTCCATGTCAGCGTGGGTCCCACCTCTCTTGCACTCATAAAACGACCGGTCTGTATAATCTTTTACTAATACCGACAAGTCGTAATACTTTCATTCCGGAGCTAAAACTCTTACGACCTGTCGGTTTTCTCTATCATTTCTAATCCACATAAGGGGGAATTGCGTGGGATATACCTCATTTCCTTCAAAATATCCAATATATACCTAAAATTATAACACTCTTAAATTTTACACATATATACTCTAAAAAACTAGAGAAAGTACAAAAATAATCATAACTAAATCCTCATAAAATTAAACTCAACTTCTCGAAGTCGAAAGAATAATGGTAATACCGACTTCAACCAAACCATATACAATTAAGTAATTCAAGATAAATTCTTAACTTTTCTATGTTAGTGTAAATAATGGTAGAATACTCGACTTCAATTGAAATAAAAATTATCTAAAAATTCTCAACTTTTTCAAGAATCGAGCAAAAGTCGAGAATACTCAACTTTAATTTAATCGCTATATATTCATTCAACTAGATTTCGACTTTTCATCAAGTTCGTAATTAGTTGAGAATACTCGACCAAATTGAAATGAAAATTTTCCTTTAAATAAGTCAGAAAAGTCGAAGATACCGACTTTGATGTGTTATTAGGTGCAGGTCACGAGAGTAAAAAAGCGTAAATAGATAGTTCTTTTAAGGTTATTTTTGACTTTTTACACTTTCATGAGGTACATGTATGTAATGGGGTATAGATTTGGTATTTAAGGATAAATGGGGTATATTTAAATAAATAACCCTCTACATAACCGTAATCAGGATGTAGAACCGTTAGATACATGTTGTTACAATTATTTCAAATTCAGCTGTGTATGTATGACGGTTTTGAGAATTGCTCTCTGTTAGAATTGCTCTAGAATAACAGTTGTCATATATTTATTGGAAAATGCTAAATATCAAGAAGATTGAGAGAAAGATGAGAGAATGAAGCATGTGTTGAGAGAAGAAAGAGAGAGAAAAAGCTGACAGAAGAGAGAGAGAGAGAGTAAGCAAAACGACTCTCATTCTTCTAGCCATCTAGCAACACTCATATTTATTATTATTTTTTTTTTATCTGAACTATGAGATGGTCCTGAGTAAGCCCCAATTGTAGAATGCACCTTTAAACTCGTACCATGACTCAGGTCTCAATTGTGAAATGTATCTTTAAACTTGCACCATGACCCGGACTAATCCCTGCTCACACTGAATTGGCCCATAAAGGATAAAGTACTGGCCAAAGTGGTGACTTCATAGGAGAGTCGGGCCTCAATTGTGAGATGTACCTTTAAACTTGTACCATGACCCGGACTAATCCCCGCTCGCACCGAATCGGCCCGTAAGAGGTAAAGTACTGGCCAAAGTGGTGACTTCATATAAGAGTGGGGCATGAACCCCTGACCTCTTTTAAAGAGTGAGAGTGCCGAATCAATTACACCAACCAACTTTAGTTAACAACACTCACATTTATTGGATAAGAAAAGAACCTCTCGTGACGCCACACTACGTCTGACTCTAACTAATAAATAAATAAACAGCTTTATATCCATATCAATGCACAAATTTGGACATGTTCATTACAAATTCTGATGATATTTAAACTGAAGATTAATCCATTACCAAATTATTTTGCCTTCAAAGTTTTAGTTACAACTTAGAAAAGCTGACAGCAATTCAAATTGGCAAATTGTAGGCCCCGTACCATGTAATTGGAGTTCACCCGAAAAGAAGGCGATGGGACATACTCAGCATCCATTGCATGAAAACACCAAAATTCCGAATCATCACCCATCACGCGTCAAATATGAAGCGTAAAATCCTAAGTCTGATCATCTAGCTAGGGGCAGAAATATCATCTGAGGTACCCCAATTATTGCACAATACGTTGGTGTAGTTTGACTAAACAATCACCCAATCAGAATCACAAAACTCCTGTTCTTCGGTTGTAGTCATGGATCCTCTAAGATTTTCTTCTTCTTGTACAATTCCATGGAGATTCTGTGTTATTGTCTTCATCATTAAATAATGTGGCTGAACCTGGCTCGAATATGTAATATGAGCCTGTTGCCGTCTTGATATCGGCAGAGCAATTGCCGTAGCTTCCAGATAATTGTTAATATTTTTCTGACAGAAACAAGAGACGAGAAAATACGTTACCGTGTACTGTATGTGAATTAACTTCAGAAGAAAGACACTTGATGCTTTTATTTATTTATATATATAAAGAATTGTTAGAAAGAGAGAGAGTCTTACTTCAAACTCTGGATCCTCTTCCACTAAGGGACTGCAAAGATGATCCTCATAATTTTTCTAATAGAAAAAATAAAGAAGAGGAAAAATATTCAGCCAAATGTAAGCAAATTAACTTCAGAAGAGAAAGCTTAATTGTAATACTTCAAGTGTTTTCTTTTTTCCCCCCTCAAAATTCTAAATATTTTCTCTGTTTGGTAGAGAGAGAGGTAGTCTTACTGCCAATCTTTGACACGGAAACACAGAGCGGTCTTCATTATGTGAGACGTCTTCTGCAATAGTGTCATCTGAGAAACCAAATATGGCAGTGTTAAGTTGTATGGGAATAGGTACTTTCCTCTATGACAATCACATTGATTGGCCAAAAGCAAATTAAAGTCGCAACTTTTTTGGGATTGTGTTTCTGCGTGCAAACTGTGCAAGTGATAAAAATTTATAAAGACACAGAGTACATTACTTTGGTCAACCCACAATCAGTAAATCACAATACATTCACTCATGAAAATCTGAAGAGATGAAGGTTTACACCAAACATAATTACTCGAAAATGCAAGGGCAAGAGAAACAGCAAATCTTAGGTGTAAACGATTTGACTTACAGGAAGAATAACAAAGAGAAGACTTATCACCAGTTTTGTAAAGACCCAGAATAGGGCAATTTCAATACACAGCTCAAACAGACGCTAAGAAGGCACGGTGAAATATGTCAACAAACAGCAATGGGAAAGATTGAAACTATTACCGGGTGATGCTGTTGAGGGATCAGCAGGAGTGACTTCAACGTCCAGAACCAGACTTTCACAGGATTCAGTAGAAGGCAGAGGACTCGAGATATAAGAAGATGCATCTTCAGTGTTATTGCTCTCTTCCTCATTTAGAGAAACAACATCTGACATCTCATGCTGAAGCAGCTTATCCTCTTCAAGGTTGTTGCCCTCTTCCTCTTTAGGGAAAACCGCAACAGACGTCTCATGCTGAAAATGCTTTTCCTCAACGAGATTTTCATTGTCAATCACCTCTGACTTCGCATAGACCCTAGTAGAGAATGTGCAGCGCAAATGATATTCATCACAGGATTCCTTTTCACGATGGTCGTTATCAGTATGTATGTTTGAAGAATCGGAGTCACTGACATCAATTTCAGAAGCTGGCTCTCTCTCTGTACTCTCCGAAAGCAAGAAGTGCTCTTCTTCCACCAAATCCCGGCAATATTGCATGACGGTCTGCAGCTGGTTTGAAACAGCAGTCAGTTCCTGTCAAGAGCGGAATCAATTTCGTGAGAGACTGTTATGATACTTTCATTATCCCTCCATTTTTATGACAGAATGATCTGCTAATTCATTAGGGATGATGTAAGAATTCATGCACGTGCGCAATAGGACATAAATTTAAGACTCTCATAGAAGATCAAACAAGAAGTTTTGGCATTGTTTTTCTTTTTACTGAAAATATGAACCACTTTGGGATTCTTTTTATCGAGAGAAAGCAGTATATGGCAAGAACACACAAAAGAAAATAATCTCATACGAAAGAGGTTAAAAGGGAAGAATAACCAGATACCTGACGCACAGTAACATCAACTTCCGAAAACAAATCTTCAAACTTCTGGACAATGTTACCAAGCCAGGATGTTCCTTCGCCGCCGTCATCCATAATGAACAAATTCAGCTACACTCTGCCAGAAGATACAAAAGAAGATGATAAGTACTTCACCAACAGCTTGGCGGTATACAAACAACTGTAACAGATATAGCCCCGGCAATAAAATAAGCAAAGGCTTTAGATTGTTTGAAAATCAATAAGCAACAATTCGCCACTGATTCCAGAATCAGTCAGTATTTCGTTTCTCGCCGTCCTATTATTGTCATAGGCAGAGTTGATGTTGATTTAAATCGGACAAACTAACACAAAAGGAAGCCAAATTATGAACAAATGGAAAAGCTAAAAACTCCAAACGAACAAAGAGAGCCACGTTATGAACAAACAAATTAAACACGCATAAACTTTAAAGTTCTGACAGCTTACAGGTTGCAAGAACTGATACCCAGAAATTAAAAGAGAAGTTAAGAAAGAGTGACAGAATTAATAGTAGTGAAAGTGAAAGTGAGTTTTCAATATGTTTGGTGTCCGTATCCTATTCAATTTCGAATCAGGCTTTTGTTCTGCCTTTTCCTTTGCTGAGTCGTTCAACACTTTTGAGTTTTTGAGTTGTTTCACAAAAATACGGTACAATCTAAGCGAACCGGATACTAAATTAACAACCGGTTTAGTTTCTGTCCACCTTTTTCTCACTATTCGTTACTAATTGATACTGCCCCTCGATTTATTAGGAGATTAATTTGCCTGCTTAGATTCAAAAAGAGAAGGGGAAAAAGAAAAAATTCTACGTGCTTAAAATAAATTATTTTGTTAAATAAATAAACTGCCGCATAATTAATAAGAAAAAACAAAGTACTTAAATCGTCTTAATTCATCAGATCACTTATCAAATATTTGTGCAGCAGAAATTTACCAAAAAATTGGAAGAGAAAAAGAGGGGGGGGGGGCGTAAAGTATCGGACAAGCCCAAATTTCTATGATAAATTCTCAATTCACACAATATGTTAATGAAAATGTGAAAAGGATAATGTTTAATTAGTTTCTCGTATTACTTGTAAAGGAATACGAGCTTTTTAGGAGAGAGATATTGACTGCTGTTGAATTTAATTGCATGAACAAGAATGGCTAAGTTAGTGCAGTAGGGAAGTAGTGCAGGGACAATCATTATCCAAGGGGACAAATTAGTGCTTCCCCATCTTGTATAACTTTGGTATTTATTACTCGTGATATACAATTTTTGTCATCAGTTACTGCACAAGAAATGCAAATTTCTTCCTAGAATCTGCAATTATCAAATTGCTATAGAATTGCATGCCAGATTGAAGCTTTTAGTAAGGCAAGCTCTTAGAACTTGTGCTAATTACGAAGGACTTGAGCTTGGAGGAATCAGCAGCAGCGTTAGCTCTTCTTGTTATCATTTCCAAATTCTTATGCAGACTTTGCTGGACCAAATTCTTCATCATTTTCTTCCCCTCTTGGGCCTCTCTTGGACTAACAGGTGACCCAATGGAAGCTCTTCTTGTTTGAGGCCCAGAATGAGGCCCCATCTTAGCTTGCCTTTCATCCTTAAACCATTGCAATAATTTCGAAGCCCTCTTCTGTGCTAAAGGGCTACCCAATAAGGCTACTTGTAGACTCACATGAACAATTCCTGACTTGGCCATTTTCTCTCTTTGTTCCAAGCTTTGATGAGCCAAAATCATCAAAATGTAAGCTGACAATTCTTGACACTTGTGTTTCTCTTCCCATGTCAAAATCTCTATCAAACTTTCAGGCACTAAGGGACTATCCTCCATGGCTTTCTTTCCCATTGATGTTACCACCAAGTTCCCTAATGTTGCCAGGGAATTTTCTGAAAGACTTTCCTTCATTGAACAAAGCTTCAGGAGGGTGTGAACCACCCCATTTGAGACCATAGGTCTAGCATTGTCCAAAACTGCAGAGAGATTGTACAATGCTCCAATGCATAACTCTTTAGTTTCAACGCTTGATCCTGATTCAAGAATACCAACTAGAAATGGCAGAATTTCGGACGATGAAAGAGGGTTGTGTGTGTTTGCTAGAGAAGACAACGACAGTAGCAGTTCCCCAAATTCGTGCCTTGTTGATTCGTCAACTGCATCAACATTCTTTGGTAGGTTTGTCAAGATTCCTGCCTCTACCATAATCGCCTTGTTCCTGATCAAAGTATAAAAATAAATAAATAAAGTTAGGAACAAAATTGAAGCACTAAATGGTTGACTTATGATCAAAATAAAAGCAAATTTTAAATCAACAAATATTGACTTTGAAATCCCAGTTGATTAATTGTAGTAATACGAAAATTCAATAGTCTATAAGGTAGATGAACCAAAAAGTACAACATTATTGCTGGGTAATCAACAACCCAATAAAATAAAGAAGTTGGGGAATGAGAAATCAAGGATTTGGATCTGAGTTGAAAGGTCAAGGTCGGCAAATTATTTGTTTATTGTGTAAATGAAGATCATGAATGATCTCATCATGCAACTACACTAAATATTCTTGTCGGGCTGTAATTATTTTCTTATTAGAGACAAAATATCATTAGCCTAAGTTGGCTAATATAATTGTCTGCGGACTCTTGTTGCCGCAATTGGTGCTTAGTGGACAATCAGCACACCATGCGGCCAACTGATTCATGCACATTTTTGCTTAATAATTTGTTTAGGAAAGCCTTTGCCCCGACACTAGATCTTTCATTTGTTAAGGGTTTTGTAGACTTTTGGTTTGGAATGTTTGGTTATTTAACCATTATTGAGGATGTATTAGTGAAGAAAGCAACAATTTTAGTACTTTTGCATATTGCCAAAAACATTGGTACTTGCGGTACTCAATGTCCTTAATATACATTAAATTCAACAAGTTAAATTCTGCATATTATTACATAAGTTATCTGCCCAAAAAAGTCAAATATTGATGGCGGCCTACAGGGCAAGCTCCACTGTCCCCCCTACGAATTTCTTAATATATTATGTATAAAAATTATTTCTATCATATCAACTACTAAATTAAAGTCATACATGAGTTAAAAAATCAAAAATATATATATATATATATATTACATGATAGAATACATTAAATTAGAACATGTATTGTTTTTTTAAAATTTTAAGATTTTCTCTAACTTTAATATAGTCAAAAATCTCTAATTGAAAAACTATTATATAAAAGTAGTGATATGATCAAAGATCTTTAACTTTCTTAAAATCTTAGAGGAGTTGACAATAGTGTGAACATATTTTTACAATGTTGTTTAATAATATTGTAAAAATATATTCATGTTATTGTCAATTCGTCCTATATTATAAGTCTAGATTTAAAAATTTCCTATACAGGGTGCTTTTATTTATTTTTTTTCATGCAGAAATCCTATTAAACCATATAGCTTTACAGTTCATTGAACACTGACTCTATTAAATCATGGTTCAGGATTCTCTCCTGATTTGATCATGTCCCGACCAAATAATTCAATTACTGATTGGTAGTTAATAAATAAAAAAGTAAAAGAAGTTAAATATTACCCATATACTACCACTAAAAGACACGTCAGAAAATCTTTAAAATCTCAGTAAAGCTCATATCGGGAGAGGATATTATTCCCTAAATCACATGATTTAATAGTATGTCCACATAAAAATATAATGAGAGCGTCCAAATAAGAGAATGACAATATATATAGTTGTATTCAACTAATTAAATTGTTACATCAAAGTTAATGAATTTTGATTTATTATTATTATTATTATTAACGAACCTAACAAATTTCCGAGATAATGAATTTTGATTTATTTTTATAGGTCCTTTATAGTGTATATGACCTACAAAATTACAAAACGGAACTCCAATATTTTCAAACACCGTAGAAACTTAGCGAAAGTCCAAATTCTAGCAGCCCCTTGGAAAAAGCGAAATTTAGTTTTGTTAAGCTGAACACCAACTGCTAAATAAAAAATAAAACAATATCTAAGAGTTGGCTTGTATTAGTCATGCCCACTATACGGCCCATGCTCATAATTCCCAAAGTGGAGTCCCATCCCTTCAAAAATCAAAATGCATATATATATCCTCCTTAATAAAATGAATTGAAACTAAATTAATCACCATGCATTTTATATATGCAAATTTATATTAGTTAATTAAACTCAGATTATAGATGCCATGAATCCAAATTTCATTGTGTAATAAAAAATTTAAAGATTAAAAAACTAATATTAGCAGCATATGGATTAAGATCGAACTTACGTGTATGTTCCATTAGCAAGCTGGATCAAAGCCTTGATGGCGGCCCGGCGGCGACCGATGACCTCCGTGGAGACCATGGAGACCAGCATCTGAATAACACCAAGCTCAGCCATCAACTTTTTGATCTTGACATCCTCTTTAGCAAGTCTTTCAATTTCCTTGGCAGCCATCTCCTTTTCTTCCCAGCTTCCAAAGTGAAGCCTCTTCACTGATTTTTGCAACAACACACAATCATCTTCTTCAATATCGCCTTGCTCATGATTCTTCTCCTCTATAATAACTTGCTTCTCTTCTTGGTTATTGATATTCTTTAACGTCCTTGATTTTTCATGATTATGATTGAGTTCATTCTGTCGCCTGCGTGCCGATTTTGATTGTATAAACTGGCGGATACGAGAAAAGAATTGGAGTCTCATGTAAGGAGATGAAGGAATAGACATATTTTGTGTCTGAGAATGAGACATGTATATATGTTGAAGTTTTAGAGCCTGTTTTAAGGGGCTTGTGTTACTTTATACTATGTATGATAATAACGTGGTCTCTCTATTCTATGCATATATAAAATAATAATAATCTTCAAGCTAAGACAATGCGCTTGACTTTTTGAGAGAATAAGCAAGGATTGATATGAAGACGAGAGAGAAGAAGACTTCGAAAGCAAAAACAAAGAGGGAGCATGAAGCACATGCAAAGGAACACTATTGTCTCGATTAATCTCAGAGAAGGTGACAGATTTTTAATTAGTACACATAACACAAGATCTCTCCTTCCGTTTTACCCAGCAGTGCATATTACCAACCTGCCAAGAATTTAATTACCGAGATCCCATTTACTTAAGCTAATAATAATATATTAAAAAAAGATTAAAATTATTAGTGAAGTAGTGATCATATATATTAAATTAACGCAAGATTATATATATATATATAGCGTGTGTGTGTGCGTGCGCGTGCGCGTGTTTGTGTGTGTTAATGGGATCTATTTAGTAACAACTCTATATCGGGTAGTTTTTTGGATAGCAGGATCAGACAGCTAAGAGCCTTAAGACATTTGTTGAACTTGACGTTGCCAATAAGCTTTTAAAGTCCTTGGCTTTTGGGCAAGGCGCTAACTTTGGTTAATCATTTAATGAGTCGTTTTAAGGCTCAAGTAAATTATATTAATAACTATGAATTTTGCCAATAAATTTATAGCTCACTAGTAACTCATGCGTCCAATAATTTAAGACGCATGAGTTTTATTGGGATTCGAGTTCTTGTTGATAATGATTTATTTAACTCCTCTTTGAGATTAAAATAGATTTTCCTCTTATACTAAAATAAGGGTTGTTGTTCAAACTATCTCATCTTAGAATTATAAAAGAGAGTCCTAATTGATATTTGTTTATAAAAATATCAATATAATTTTGATTAAAATATATTAGTATATCAAAAAAAAAAAAAACACTGTGGATCTTGATCTTAATCTTTGTTAGCTACAATTATGGCAATATATGGTATTCAGGGAGTGTCAGCCTTCCATATTCTCTTGAGATTTACGTACCACGTGGCACTCAAGCAGCGGAACAAGGGTTTAGGTCAGTCCTTAACTAATTTATTTCTTGTTTCTGTGTTGGTTAGTGAGGAAATCTAATCCGTTTCAGTGCTTTGATATTCTCACATGCATGGTTGATCTCGTAAATTTTTGCAGCAAGAAGGGTGGATCAAGATTGATTTAATTAGAATATAAAGGATCCCAAAAAAAAAAAAAAAATTATATGTGTCAATTGATTTTTTTTCCTTAATTGCATATATATGTTAATTGATTTTTTTTTCCTTGACTGCATGGTTTCATATTAATATTATAGTAAATGTGGGCGTCGACAAGAAAAAAACAGCATATGTGTTGCCATTTTCACGTCTAAAAGGCAAATGTGTCAACAATTTCCATAAGAAATCAGTGAAGGTCGAAATTCTTACCGAATTTTACGGAACATAAACGACCAGAAGGATTAAGTATCCTTATCATCTATTGGCCAACAATTCATGTGTGATCGCGTAATTTTTCACGTGGGATAATCCCCTTGGTTCATAACTTCACATTAGTGACACGAAGAAAAGAGAAGAAAACTGAAAACTTTAAACCCAGTAATCAATAGGCAATTCATATTTATGGCTTAGGAATAATTGTGAAAATGAAATTAGATAGCCAGCCAATTGCCATGGGTGGACCGCCCGCCTTGGTCAGGAATGTACTTGGCAATTGGCACAACCATCGTTCTTAATGCACCACTTCACGCCACAAAAATTTGATTTTGCTGAAAAGATGGGCGAAATTGCACTATGGCATTTCCAGTTCCAGGTCATCGTCCACTGCAAGTTCAAATCTATCCGTATTCAAATGTGCAGACGTCAAAATTGCCCGCTTGTGAAATAGGTAGTCCGTAATTGTGGCGGCAGGAGTCAAGTGTATATAATATTTAATTAAGAAGCCCCAAATTTAGAGAACGCTAGAATAATTCATCCTTCATCGACTTCTAGGCCTAGCCTACGAGGCGTCGTGTGTAAGTGTTTGGAAAGTCAATTATTTTCTATATGGACAATTTTTTATATCTTTTTCTTATTTAGGGGGTTGTTTTTAAATGTTAGATCTCTAAAATTTTATCAATTTCATTTTTTGTTTCAATTTTTTTCAATTTATATATGATTTTCATATATTTATATTTGACTGAAAAAATAATTTTTTATAACTTTTATCTAAATGAGAAATGACCTGAATAAAAAGTAAATATTATATTCCAAAAGTACTTTTATAAAATATAGTTATTTCTTAGGCAAATGTTATGTTACAATCCATATAATATACACACTCCACAACAACCACAGAAAATGTAACACAAGGGCTCCCTATTTCTTAAACTATAAAATCTATTTTTCTTTCCATTTGGGAGAACATAAATGTTAAACTAATCATGTTTGAAACTTTTTTATTTATAAAAGCAAATAAAATACTATTTACACTCAGATATTAAAAAATAAAAAAATAAACATGTCATCTAGATATTTGTATTTAGGCCCATTTATACCTTGAAAAAAATTAGGCTCGGATTTCAGATTAAAAAAAAAATACTGCCTAAGCCTTTTGGATTTTAACTGATAATTACTAAAGTTACTCCAAAAAGAAATAACTCTTTAGATCGTTACCCCCCCCCCTCTCAAATTATCGTCTTTCATCTAGTGGTTGTGGCCAATAAAATTATTTTGTCAGTAAAGGCATAAATATACTCACGAGGGATAAAGGTACCATGACATCTCTACTCTCGTCCAATAATATCTCGACAAATATATATATGTGTATATATATATTAAGTTCTCCAATTAATCATGACAAAGAGAGAAAAATTATTTGAAACACATTACATATATTTATTAAATTGTCCTAATAAGACCATCCGCGTAAATTTTTCTTGCAATGGTAATCCTATATTTATAAGATAATTTGCTTGCTTTAGTAGCAAAACCCCATGGAAGTGCGACGTGAGGGTAACTCGAAAATCCAAATGGAGATTCCACTAAGGTGGAAGTAGTGAGGGATAAGGGTGATTAATGTCCACAAACAACAATATCGCAATAGCAAAATGATACCAAAATTTATTGGATGATTGTGTCAGCCGCACAACAACATCAACATCGATTATGATGGTTTTGAGACTCGTTCGAGACCAAAAAAGTGCACGAGCCTCTACATAAGACTTTTTTGCTAGACCTTGGGACAAATGATGGTAGAAATTTTTGTCAAATTAATGTTGCTTTTCATGCCTCAAATTCTTTCAAGAGACGCCTCACACATATTTCTGGATTATGTGACTTGGTGAAGATTGTGTTTCAAGGCTTACGTTTGACTCGTTGTTGGAAATTGCGTTTGTACAGAGAAATGTTTTTGTGAAGGTATCCAAGACTGATAGGGCCGCCTGCAGCCTGCCTAATGTTAGTTCGAAGTTGAAACTTTATCGCTCAGATTGTTTCAATTATATCATCATTGCAAGTTCAAAAGCAAAGGGAGGAAGAAAAGGACACCAAAGACTTCTAACTCTTTGCATAACTTTCATAAATCATGATAGTTACTGAATTTGTTAAAAAATAGTCTTGCTCAAATTCTTATGAATCAAGCAAAGGGAGGTAGAAAAGGAACTTTTAAGTCTTTGCATAGCCTTTCATAAATCATGATAGATCCTGAGTTTGTAAAAAATAAGGTCTTGCTCAAAATCTTATGAATCATGGAAATTGACTGTTCCCTTTATCGCTCAGATTGTTTCATGCTTTATGCACCAGCCGGAAATCCACACCGGCTCTACACCGTGGCGGAGAACTATTTTACCATTAGGCCACGTTGATAACAATTAAAAATTATATTTTCTTTATTAAAAGGTGTTACCAGGGACAAAGGTCAAAAACAAAATGGCCTTGAACAATTGATATTTTTGTAGAAAATGGAATCTAAAGCAAAATATAAATTACAATTAGACAACTATTTGAATTAGTTTTGTACACTTGATATGGTACAGAAAATCGGATTTGAAGCAAGGAACCAGTCAGATTTCAACACAATCATCTTCATTGTCTGATTCATAATCCCAGTCCACCTGAAAAGAGTTGGCTGATTTCTTCAACTCTGTTAGTCCTGTCAGATCCTCCAGATAGGTAGGATGATTGATTGCTTGTAGCATGAACTCCATTCCTCTTTTCCGATATTCGGATACCACCTGAAAAATCCGTCAAGATAAGAATTAAAGCACCCCATTGAAAACTTGATTAAGAAAATAAAACAAGATTGAATTATCTGATCTCACAGTGCTACAACAAGCTGTGCAACTGTCTGAGGAATGGCCAACGAGTGCCATCTGAGAAAACTGAGAAAGGGAACCTCGAATCTGGTGAGGTAAAATGCCAAGAGGTTGTTCACTGCTTCCACTATCAATGGAGTTAGCAAACTCAGCCCCAGCATATATCCTGTCCATGTGAAATTGTACACCAAATTCCATGTCAAACACAAAAATAAAGGAAAGTGGAAGTTCTATTTAACTCTTAATCACTGTGACATAATTACAGAAAATGTCACAGTTGGCAGATCCTTCACATAGTCTTTTTGAAATTACCCTTTAGGGTGATGCAGGACCCCAATGAACAGTTCAACAGCAAGAGCCGAAGCAATAGGAGCAAGTCCCGGACGTGTAACAGTACATTGTTGGTCCAGAGTGCGGTTGGCTGTTGACTGTATGGATGGCATAAGAGTTATTATTGAACTTGATAGATGCAAAACAAGTGTGATGCGTCATTTTTTTTTTAAAAAAAAAATTTCAAGATATTACATCAGTTGGAGCAACCACATCATTGCAGAAGTAACAGCCCAATCTCTGCCCTCCATCCCAATTATTTAGGCCAAGGTTATCCATATCAGCAGATAAACCATTTACAGCTTCAGTTTTAACATCATGGGCAATGCTGAAAGGACCAGGTCCATGGCGCATAACTAAGAAGCTGTCAAACCCAAGAGCTGCAGTTATTGTAATCTGCAAACAGAGAATGCCATATCTTTAATATGAATAAAAGCTAGTGGAAACTGCCATAATAATTCTACCAAGCCGGGATATAAGATCAAGGATATAGACCTTGTTAGTATTGGCACAAAGAAGTGTGGGAAGCCATCGACTTTCCCTTGTATCAGTTAACAAGAAAATTGCATCATGAGAAAGAATCAAATCAGCCAGGCGTCTACAGTCATCAAGAACACTATCTTCTTCTTGACAAGGCACTGGATGCCCAGGCATTGGTATAGCCATTACAACACCTTCTGCCGCCTGACATGAATAACAGAACAGATGCAGAGAATGAAAAAAGAATTTTAATTGGGTGGTTGAGCCTTGCATGCTAAGGCTAAAGGACAAAACCAATTACCACGGCTGGAAATATCCTCTGAAGGCTTTTCACTGCTGCCATTGCTTTAAAATCACCACCATTGAGGCAGTCATCCAATGTATAAAGCGACTGCCTCAATGGATTAGACATTGCCACTCTACCATTGTCAAGTAATGTAATTTTCCGGACACCCCAAGCCTGAAATATGCAAAACCTTTAATTTCACATGAGATAGAATCTAAGATTATGATTACATTCTATCATCACTCACCATAAGCATGCGAGCAACCTGGCATCCAAGAGTACCTGCTCCTAGGAGAAGACACTTCCGAGAAGATAAGATGTCTAGGTTCAGAGATGGCAACTGGCGCCATCTCATTAATTTTAAATTCAAATCTGCAGCAGATATGGCCAACCTGTAAAAGTAACTGAAAATTGCTCAGGAGAAAAGAAAAAAGAAGGAATAGTAGTACAGATTACAAAGGGACAATGCACAAAGCATACCTAGTTGGATCCATAGATTTAGCAAGGCTAATACACCTAGGTACTTTCCTCCCTTTGTTAAGTTCCCATCCCACTGCATTGGGTACACATTGATGATCCCCCCATCCTAAGCAAATATTTGCAGAATCAACCAACTGCCAAAATTCAAACTGTCTAAAGGGCTAATCTAACAATCAGAAATAGAAGTCCCCAATATTTTCTGCTTTACCTTGTGGTACCGTAATCAATGCTTTACCAACAAGGGACAGGCCCATATCTGTGAAACCACGGTTCTCTCGGTAGCATAAAAAGAGAACTGACTTGAGTTTCCATCTCGTTAAAATAAGTGCGAGGAAGTTGCGAAGAGGCCAACCAGGATGGTTTTGAAGATGACATGGATCATAAAAACCAAATAGCAACTGCAAAAATAATGTCTAATTGCTTGAGAATGAAGCATCAACCATACCCATTTTGATGAGTTATTACAGTCCTCATTCCAATAATTCATTAAAATAGCATTCCTAAAATCACAAACCAGTTTACTTCCACCCAAAAAAAAAAAAAAGAAAAAAAAAAAGAAGTTATTGGCACAGACCTTTTGACCATCACCTTCGCAGGCTTCCCAGTCCTTCAGATGCCTAATAGTAGCACGTGAATTTGAAGCAATAGTGAGCAAAAAATATGGCACATCTGCAGCACACTTACATGATCAAGGTTTCCCAAAAATAGACTTTTGAAAGTACAAAAAGAGAAACATACACAAATACAACTAATACCGGCTGTTAAGCTTGAGTTACGCCAATCACTACAAGCTGCTGACACGGATTCCGCCTACATATAGCATAAAATTCATAACATTGAAACAGCAAACAGAAAAGATAGATTACCCTGCTCCTGGTAAAAATCGCAATTATGATTAGTTATCACCTCTTGTGAGCTAAACCACAGTGAAGCTGGCTTCAAATCAACAACGGTTGCCGGAGGGTCCAGCACCAGTGCAGGGAAAGCAAACCAGTAGTGAAAGCTCCATTTCTTCAAGTCTGCAAATGATATAACCAGGAACCTTGATAGTACTGTACTGTCCTCTACAGCTTTACCGGAGCGAATGTCCTCCCAAATCTAAGTTTCAACAAACAGCACACTCCTTATGAGACACACACACACACCCGCACACACTCTCTCTCTCTCTCTTCCAAAATCAAGTGAATTGACTGCTACTGAGTACACACATTACTATCTGAAGCACATATCTAATTGACGAAGAAACCCTATGAATGGTTTACCTTCTTTGCTTCTTGTTTGAGCAAGCTTTGTTTGTCAATGGCATAAAAACTTTCCAGTGTGTTTGAGTTGTAGAGGGTGCCTGGGACAGTGCATTTGTTGCGACTCCGGCTGATTTCTGCTGTTGATGACTGCTCATCGGAATCAGATGGTAAAGATTCCATAAGAAGAGACAAATGATTTGACACTTGCAAGTGTGAGCAAGGCGCATAGAACCCTGCAACATTATCAGTTATAACTTTAGTTAAAAAACTTCAAAACCTTGCATTACAATGATTTTTCACTAAATCCGGAAACAAAAGGTTCGCAAGATTCACATTCAGTTATGGTAGAAGTTGTCAAACAAGGACCGAAAGAATATATTACTATCATGAGTTGGACTGAACTGAGAATAAGACAAAAAACCAAAAAAGAAAATTCATTAATTTCGTATCTAACAAAACGCATCATGATCAAATAACGCAGTCAATAGTGATAATTATCGATGAAGAAAAAGTACCGGTGATGGGAATGGAAGAGTCGTCGATGCCGAGCTTGTTAAGCTTAAGAGAAGACAATCTGTGCCAGAAACCCTCGTCGACGGAGCTCTGAAACGGTGCGAATTGGAGCATAGATCCACCCCCTCTCCCGCTCTCTTGTTTAGCCATTACCGTTCGTTTTCCCAGTGACGTTTGTTAGCTTATTATGTTGTTTAATCAACAGAGTTGCAAGAAATTATTTAAGGATATCGTTGGGGAAAACGATACCGTGTCGGGTTCGGCACGGTTCCTCCCGGTACAACGAATCCTTTCCCGTTTTGGTTATTTTATTTGGGTTATTTCCACTCCGCCCCAAATATTTTGACATTTTTCATCACATACCCAATAGTTTCAACAATGCTCAACTCACACTCAATTCCGTTAATTTGATCGTTAAAACTAACGGATCTATTTAAATTTTAATGAAATATCTGAAATACCCCTTATCTTAAATTAAAAAAGAATTAAATGACATAAAATGTTAATCTAATAATTAATATTCACATTAAAAATTCTTAATTAAAGGTAATTAATAGTAATCTCATCAATTAACTTATCAAATAAATTTAATTTATCATCATCAAATAATATTTAGAGTATGAATTTCTAAACTTACCCTTTGACCGTTAGAATAAATGATCAAATTAACGAATTTAGGTGTGAATTGAACATTATTAAAATATTTGGATGTATGATGGAGTATGTCGAAACATTTAGAGGCAAAACGAAATTAATCCATTTTATTTCGGCCTTTTAAGAGCTTGCCACGTCTACTACATGCCATTTTGCATTTTGTCCTTCTATTTTTTTTGGGTAAATTGCATTTACTGGGCCATCTGTGATTACTTTTAGAATATTTAAAAATAAATTTAAAAAAATTTTAAATTAATTTTAGTGTTTAATAAAAAAAATTAAAATTACTTTTGTTAAAATCAACGGTAGGAAATCAGCTCCTTCTATATTTTATTGTGAAGAGTAAGAAATGAGTAATTTTTAGATTTTGATTTTAAGAATTAATTTTATCCTTTAATACAATTTCATAAACATCATTAAAATTATTACCTAAACCCAAAATATCTTTATTCAAATTAGAAGTAAAATTAATATTTTAATAATTTTAATTATAATTTATCAATATAAGTTTATTAATATTAATTTGTTGGTCGAATTATTATTAAATTTATTTCATTATATTATAAATTTAATGATTAATTGTTTTAAGATAAAAAATAAAATCAATACATTATAAGTTTTATTTTTAGTAAAAATTATTATAATGCACAATTAAAAAAATTATATGTTTTTATATGTATAAGTAAATTTTATCCTACATTATACACATTTTAGTCATTTGTTTTCTTTTAGTATTTTAATAGTAAAATTTACTAAATATTTGCAACTGCTTTCAAAATTTATAGTAATTTTAAAAATAAAATTTACCGGACACTTAACTAATTATGTTCACAACTGATTATTTTTATAGTACAGCTAACAATAATTATTTTAAAAGTTATAACATTCTCAAACTGTCCCTTAGTGTTTAGTCTAACTGCGGTCAAATTTCTCTAGTCTGATAAATCGTCAAAATAAGTTTCAAATGTAGTTTATTAGTTTCTCTTCATTACATTTTTTTTAAAGAGATATTTTCTCTTCATTACATGTTCTAGACTTTTAGTAGCAATATCACAATTTATTTAAGGACAACACACAGTAGATAGAAAGTCTTCGATACCCTCTACGTAAGTATAAATTTTTTTATTTTTTTTTTTGGGTACAGTAAATAGCTCAAACCAGGCTAAGCTATCACTCGGCGAGAGATCGAGATTCCCAAGCCATCATACAAAAGCCAAGTAGAGATCTCAGGAGGGGGGAGCGTAAATATGTGAACTCCCAGAGGAAGCTTGAGCGCATGAGAAGCCATAAAGTCCGCTGCATTGTTTGATTCTCTATAGACGTTCGTAGCATTCTCATAGAAACTGATAGTGAGTGTGCAATTCAAATGATTGCCAGGGACTGCAATACTGTCAATGCTTGTTATCCTCTTATTCGTGATATAAAAGAGCTGATGGATCGAAATAGACGAGTATCTGTGCACTATAAATTTTTTATATATAGTTTTTTTCATGGCTAAAGGATTTTGTTTTCCTAAATTAGGTAAAAATACAAAACAAGGATCCAATAAATAAGAAACTAAAAAACAGAGTTGGAATCACTTCCACCCCCCCCCCCCTCCCCTTTGGGGAAAATGCTTTTAGTTATGTCGCTTGCATTTGTACCTCTAAACGATGCTCTTAACCGTTTAAAACCCAGAATGGGAAAGCAAAGGGACTTGTATATCAACTGACTCCGACAATTTTTATTGTTGAGTTTTCATACAGTCTGATACTTGAAAATACATCCACACGATCACCGTTGCAGAGCCTTTGTGGTACAAGCAGCTTTGTCATCAGCTCTTTATGTAATAAAGCATGTATTTATATATTACAGGAACAGTAATTTGGTTTTTAGAGGTCCATGCCTGCACAGAAGCCAGTATCTCCATATAGACAATGCACATTGTCACCATCAACACCAACAAGGGATCTAAAGCTCTCAAGAAGACGAGCTGGAGGAGTCCAAAAAGGAGATCCTCTGTCTCTTGTTAGGAAGTGTTGTTCTCGGCGAGTATTCTGGCGAGGGAGAAGCTTTCTCCAACACAGAATTCAGGGCCCTCTGAACATCATTTGCAAGAGTTTGGGATGCCTCAGCATTCCCTTCTTTGCAGCTGGTAAAAACAATAACATTCTTCAACCGGCCTCCCAGTGTTGATATTTCTGCCTTCAGCATCTTCAGTGGCAGGGCATCAAGAGCTTGTCTTAGATCAGACATTAGCTCAGGCCGGTATTCGCAGCAGAGAGATGCCTCGTATAAAAAGTCTGCATCTCCGGCTTCCCCATTATATGGTTCAACTTTCACTTCATCAGCGTCCATTGGGATGAGAAAACCTTTGCTAGCTTCAACAGCATTCGTATTCAGTTCTTTTACTTGGCGAATGACTTCGGCAAGCAAGGTGGCCTTGTCCATCTATGAACAACAACCAAACCTCAGTTAGAACAGATCACATAAATAATCTCAAGCTGTCCCTGTGATTATTGCATCATAGCTTGCCAGGTTGACTCCTAAGCTTATTTTATTAGAAAAGTAAATCATCATTTCAGTTTAAATATATGTATATTTGCTGATCCCAGAAGTAAGTTTGTTCCTTGATTGAACTGCCAAACACGATAACTATTGATAAGTAGAGCAACAGACACCCAAGCCTTCAGTAAAATATATACCAAGAAATAGACCTCGTAGGCATCTGTAACAGCTAACAGCCGAGCTGGCATGTTGCCCCACAAAGGAGCTAATCAATAGAATATCGCCACTTGTCAATTCGAAATCATATATGGTCTGCTACCAATTAAGCTTTGACAGCAATATGATACATGTATGGTCATAAGTCATCCCATAAATTTATATGCAGTTTAATCACCATATGATCATCAAACTAGTTAATAATTAGGTTGACCTTGGCTAGGATGAAAGTTTTCAACCTCATTAACTATGCAGGTGCCTTTCACTTTCACTTTATCAAATGATAAAAAAAAAAAAAATTAGGATTGCTTCTAAGCTTTCGCCAGCTGGGAGTTCTTTATACATAATAACATAAAGAAATGCTGTAGGCGGCATAGCTGAATACTTGAGTAGTTTCTAATCAACACACAAGTGACACAACAGCTTCTTCAACAAATCCCTGCGACTGTTACCCCTTTTTCCCTTAGCTTGGCAGTGACCGCCTTCACTTTATTTTGGCAAACTTCTAACAAATTTCAATCCAAAAATTTTCTATAGATAAGCTTGAACAAGTGATTTCAAAACAGAGAACCAATTCACTCATTCAGAATCATGAACATCCAGCTGACAGAAAACCAAAAAGTAACTGAATTAAAAGAAGAAAATCGATTAAAAAAACTCCTCAAATCAAAATTCTTATTTTCTTTTGGGAAACAAAAGGGAAATTGTATTCCGACAATCCCAAGCTAAAGAGACTGTAAGGAAAACGACGCTTCTCAGGAACATCAGAGTGCATGATTCTAGTTATTATTAATTTTTTTCCCCTTAAAATTCTTGTAATTTGAATTCAGATGGCCAGCCAAATAAAGCAAATTGAAGAGACCCTGGGGGCACGATTAACTGAGCAAGGTGAATAATAGCAGACGTGGTTTCTTAAGTCCCAAAATCTCGTTGTTAGCAACCTGCATAACGTGTCATGTTTTTCGGTTTCTGAAAAACAAAAGGAGGCCAAGTAACCCCCAAGTTTTGTGATGAGCTCTAAACAATGAAAATTCTGAGCTTGGTGTTATTTTCTCCTCTAATATTCTAGGCAATCAAACGTGATATTCCTCAACAGAAAATAAATCTTTTACAAAATTCATCACCAAGCATTTCTACGGTTCAAAGAATGCTTACAAGCCAACTATAAGCATCCACATCAACCCCCGGTTTATCTAAATCCTCATAAAACAAGTTTTGTCAAAGATTCAAAGATCAAATCTACTGGCTAAAATAATTAATTAAGGACATTAATAGCAAAAACTAACTAATATAAACCTACATGGAAAAGAAATAACCTTTCCGTTGTGAGGCACGAGACCACGGAGGGTATCAAGATGAGCATTGATCCTCTCTCTTCTCCTTCTCTCTGCGTCACTATGATTTTTCAAAGCAGCCATGGCCTTAGCCTCAGATACTTCCTTCTTTCCCACTTTAGCAGGAGCCTTCACAAGCTCGCCTCTTACGCTATCCAACACCAAAGACTGAGGAATCGATCCCCCGCGCAAATTAGCTCCATTAAAACCACCTAAAAATGGATCATAAAGCTTACTAAAGCCACCAAAACCTTGCCCAAGTGAAGAATTCTGGTCAAAAGAATATGCAGCCATTGTGAGTTTGCTTCTGACAAAAGTTTCTACAGGGTTGTTTTACGACCGAAAAATGAAAAAGAAGAGGAGACCAGGAGGGCGAATGGTGGGAGCAAACCAGAAAGAAAGTTTTTGGTCAGGGAAGTTTGGCTTGTTACAGACTTTGAAGATGTTGGTAGAGATTCTTCTTCTTCTTGATCTTATGGTGATATATTCCATTACGAAAAAAGTATAAGCTTTCAAGGTGTTTAAAGCAGATGATCAATTGGAAAACATCCACATTTTCTTCTTAAAGCTCTTGAATTCAAGCATTTCTATTGTTTTTTCTTTGGAAAACGTGAGATTCTTGGAGGGTTTTTGTGTATAAACAAAGACAGATACTTCTAAAACTTTGAATCGAATCAAGACTTTGTGATTTCAATGAATATTCAAGACAAAAGAGACAAGATTACTAGTCAAATTAAAGAGTTCACAGAGAGTTTTTTATTTTGAAGAACGAGAAGCAGACTTTTTCGTTAGAGATGGCACGGGCAGTCACAAAGTTGCATTATATACACAGATCCAAATTATATGAAATTATGAATGATTGAAATGATCAAATTCACTTACGTAATTTTGAGTTGTTTTGGCAATTTTTGAGTAAGTATGTGGTCGGGAAACCCCACAAATAAGTGGTGGCTGTTGAGGGATTATACAAACAAAATTTGAAGTCAAATGAATAAAATTGGTATTTAAGTAAAACTTTTATCATTAAATATTAAGTACTATTTTGATGTGACAATGACCAATAATTGAATATTAAGTCTAAGAAAAATGAAGTCCAAAATCAATAATGTTTGACATTCAAAAGCTTCTTACTTCAATTGCTTATTGTTAATTATGTGTTACAATTATCAGAACTTATGGATGTAACCATACAAATTGCTACCTCTACATGTTTCACGTTGCACGTAGCTTACAATAAATGTAACTTAGGCTCTCCCTTATGTGGAAGTCATAGAGTTTTTTTTTTTTTTTTTTGACATACTACACTGAGCTCAATTGATATTTTACAATCCGCAATCATGGGACATATCCGGATAATTCTATTCCAGTGCCGCCCATATATATTTTACCCTCACATTAATTAGTTGGAGGGAGATTGATTCTACCCATGCAATCATGGGATATATCCGGATAATTCTATTTCAGTGCCGCCCATATATACATATCCGGATAATTCTATTTCAGTGCCGCCCATATATATTTTACCCTCACATTAATTAGTTGGAGGGAGATTAATTCTACCCCGATATGGGGAGCCAACTACCCCATTATATTTGGGTGAAGAAAGTCCCGCTTATACTGCCGACTGAACCCGCCTCAACCTTGAGGGCGCAGGTTCGTTGCCAATGGGCTACGAGCCCATTGGCTGGAAGTCATAGAGTTAATAACTATGCTTACGCAATTCAAAAAGTGTACTTGGCATATGTTCTTGCATTAAGAAACTAATCCTTCCGAGTACTGGTTGTTTATGAGAACTAAGTTTATATGGGGATTACATATGATTATATAAATTTTATCTATACAAAGAGACTAATAAACTAATGGTTGAAGGTTAATAACGATTGATTTTTATTTATATATTAAGATTTATGAAAAATAAGATATAAATATCTTTTTTTGAAATATTATGGTAATAATAAGAACTTTATAAATATGTGATAACTTATTTAATACCTATTTTTAAAAATTAATGTTAAAATAGAAAAAATTATAAAACACTTTTAAAAGAATTTTACTAGACATCATTTTTGCCAAAACTAATGAAAGAAGAAAGCGTTCCTCAAATCCCAAATGGGCCCATAAAGTATTTAATAACTTACAAAATATGAAGGATTGGCTGGACAAAAATATCACAAGGTCACATTTCTTAACCGCTTCTACTTTTTAATCAATTTAAATTCATAACATAGGAGCTGTTAGCTCAATTTATACCAGTTATTTATTTAATTATTAATAACTGTATCATTATTAAAAGGTATTTTAGTAGGACTAAACTTCTACATTTATAATTTATTTCTAATAGTGCATTTGGTTAGGCACTGTTTATCAATAGGATATGTATTGATTCGGAACCCTCAACTTCTTTGTCATTTTTTGGGCACTAAACATGTGTTTTCATTTCATGTCTTCTTAATTATGGCCAAAAGACAAAATAACATTTGGACGTCAAGAAAAGCTGCCCCATCACTTTATGAAAGCCAATCTTCTCTTATCAGGCATTAACAACTTCCATTGACATCAATATTCAACAACAATTGATTTAAAACGACATGAGCGAAATCAAACCTTTGGTTCAACAGAAGCTCATTGTATTTTATTGGGAAGACTTGCTTTTAATAGGTTATGGCCTTCTTGCCTTGTCATCATCTACTCTTGAAGTGGTCATTAGATTCCAACAATAGCCCTTTATCATTTTAAAATCAAAATAGGGTTTTGAATTGATGGGGTTCGTCTAGATTCAACTAACTGAAGATAAGACATACTATAAAATTAAATTATCATGAGTATTTGTCTAAACGTTCGTTCATTAATCACCTACTTTTTGTTAATTTTTATGTTGCTAATTTATGTTGAAATATAGTACAATGTGTTTTGTCCATAACTTAAAAAAAATGCATTTCCCAATATATTTAAAGTCAAGAGCTTCACCTTTAATAGGAACTCCTCGTAAGAAACTGGAGCTTACTCATGTCTATGGGGAGGCAAATTTCGCTACTGATTACTTGGCCACTTTGGTTTGTTCTATTCCTTTCGGCCTCCATGTTTTTAACTCTCGGCCTACTGGAGTGCTCCAGTTTATTTCGTGTAATGATTATAGAGTAGTCTATCCTCACTCTGTTCTTTTTTAGCTCTATTAATAGCCTCTCTTAATAACAATAAATAAATAAATTCAAGAATTTCATGATTTTATTTCTCCTCGAATCCTGACTTGTTTGCATCAATAACCACAATTTATTATAATGGTTAAAGTCTCTTCATATGTCATAATTTATCCTGATTTATAATGCTATTAATTTACGGTTGGGCGACTCCTAAGTCTTAATCTTTATTTAAAAAACTTTCGTGAGTTCCTCACTTTATCTATAATCATAATCACACAAAAAGAAGTCCGTAGCTCAAGTGTTGTGAGAAATAAGATCTTAAAGAAAAGTTATTACTATTAACCCTTGGTACTTTCTTAATTAAACATTCACATTTGTATTAATTATTGATCGAAAACTATATTAATTTCGGATATCAATTAAGAATATAGTTAGAATTACTGCCCACATTTTTGGTTTGGGACCCCGGGGGGGGGGGGTGTGTGAACTCTTGTACGTCCCTTGAAAATCACCTGATAGCTCTTGTGTTAACAAAGATTTCTGTTTATTTGATTATTTGATAGCAAACTGCTGACAATTCAACTAAATTTTATAAATGAAATTTGAAGGGTAATTGAAAAGGTTATTTAGATTAAATCCATAAAACTTACGTTTTACTGTATAATAATTACGTTGAATATTGAAACATAAAAACATTTTTTTTCCTATTCAAGTGACTCTATCACGTCACAGTGCCATTGAGGCACCCAAGCATTGTCTCTCACTAAAGTGAGGCTCCCCCAAACTGGGGACTCTACTACCCTGTCGTTTCTCTTCTTAAGTATATAATTAAGTGGAAAATATTTATTCACAGTAAATATTTCTTTAATATTAATGAAGATAAAAGTGTAGGTTTATATAAAATAAAAAATAAAAAATAACTTACTATAATATATATTGCCTATTAGTTAATTATTTTGTTATTATTTTCTTGAAAGAAGCCAAGTCACCTTTCGGAAATTCAAAAGATAGGGTCAGAGTTCGTCCAACTCCGTCTTCTCTCAAAGGACCCAAACACATCATTCAAATTCGTCTTTGCTTCTTATCAAAAAAAAAAAAAAATTCGTCTTTGCTTCATCTAAAATAGACTACACGTGCCTGAGCACAAATCACCATGCTTCGAGGGGAAAAAACTATTGGGACGACGCTGAGTTAGGAGGACAGTAAAATGATGTTTAGTGATCTAGCAAAGTAATGAGTGATTTATTGATATTTTTAATATTAAATTTAATGTATTCCACAATAAAATTTACTGCCCATGCTATAATGAGAGTTACTGATTCTACTGCATGATTAGAGTATCATTTTGGACGACTGTCTCATTATCTTGGATAGAAAAGAAGCCCTACTGGCATTGAAATGGTGGGATATAACTTCAGGAAACTTTGAAGTGTATTTATTTCTTAAAGAGTAATATATCATACGTGCACAAAAAATAGTACATATAATTACTACATGATAAAAGATTTAGTACAAGATAAAAACTACAGCGAAACTTCAATAAATTAACAATCTTGGGTGATATAGTACAAGATAATTATGAGAACATTTTTCTCCCACATGAAACCAAACAACATTCTGGGCCGTTCCCATCGATTTCTTTTGGTAGTTTATAATCATTAGGCTTGATTTTCTTATGTGTTCGTGAAACTTGGCTCCTTTGTATGACAAGGAGATTCACCTGAATTATGGACGATTATGTTGAAATCCGGCCACCGAGTGTGTGCGACCTTCGGACCTATACTATATTATTAATTTTTATGTCTGCGAGTACATGCATGTATGATAATTGATTTTCCTTTATATTTTACTAAAATATTTGTTTTCATTTACTATATATATAGTTGAATTTATAACTATAAAAATTAACTTCTACTCTATTCCTTGAATGACAAAATCCCACCTTTATTTTGGGGTTGTAATGTTTAGGAAACTACCATTATCGTTTGATTCTAGTAAAAAACTTTTAGAAGCGAGAGAACTAGTGCTCTGTCCACTGCCCACCACTCGACCAATTGAGTGGTATGCAAAATCTTACATAATTAATAGAAGATCCAATTATTACATTCACCACAAAGGTATTATATCCTATGATCTGATATTCAAAAGTCAATAAAATACTCACGGGCCCGCCGTAGAATTAACAAAATTTCTTTTATTTATTTATTTATTTACTTTTAGAAATTCAAAACCAATAGAAACAAGCGGAAGTGCGGACTCACCCAACCCCGCTCCGATAGCTATAAAGGCGGATCTTTCGGACCAGGTCAAGCAATTAGCAAGCGGGCTTCAGCCCAAACTCAGTCCGTCGCAAAAAAACTCTGAAAATGGACTGGCGTCGCGTAGAAACTAGAAAGGCTTGCCATTGCCGCCTCCAAACAAGTACGGTCAAAGCAAAAGATTTTCTAGATGGGAGTGAATAATGAATGAATGAATGACGCAGGCTGCAGCAGTACCGTCGCTGAGTCTAGCCCTACCTGAAACTTGAAAGAGTTCCTCCGAAAAAGGTACCTCCATCCATTCCGTTAAACTTGAAACTTCTGGCGCTCAAGTATTTTTAATATCTTAAATGCGATTTCAACTAATCTATTGTACGAAGCTTCGACACTTCAGGAATTTCTTATAACACTTTAAAAGCCTAAAAAAATTGTGTCTGAAACGAGGTGGGCGCCATTACTTGTTTAGTTAATTGCTAGGTTACCCGAACAATTTCGACAAATATTATTATTATTATTATTTTTGTGGGTGATGGATGTCTTTGATATTTCTTTAGACTGTCTTGTATATTTCTTTAGGTCTTGGGTTTAAGTTAATTTGGGTACACATTCTTCGATAATATAGCAACGTAAAAGTACAATGAGTTGATCCACTGCAGAAAGATGGAGATGGCTTGAAGCTTGTAGTACCTCTTTTCTAGATGGTTTGCACAAAATTGAATAATGAATGAAAACTTATAGAGTCATTTCGATGTTCAATTTGCGAAAAGAGGCAATGGGTGATCAAAAAGCACAACTAATGATGTCTATTTGGAATTTTTTCCTGTGATAATTTTCTTAGTATCGGGGGCTTTGGGCACTAATATTTTGTTGAGCATTGAAAATATCAATTAATTTTATGATCTTCTTCTTATTATCGTTCCACTTAAATTTTCTTCCTGCCTGTGAGGGAAAAAAAAAAAAAATAGGGCCAAGTTAGAATATATGGCTTACTTGCAAAGTAGTAGCATTTAAACATTTAAACTGTAGAACAACATAAAATTTACTTCCATGATTCAAAATGCTACGGAGATGGTATTCGGAGAATACTAGTTAAAACAGAGATAAAAGTTCTTTTCCTGATGTTAAGACTTAGTTGGAGTTTATATTTCCCTTCAGTACTAATTATTATCCGTAGATTGGATTTGTGAATACGCAACATATGAAGGCCAGTTCTTGAAACCACCAAGAATTTTTGATGCATCCAAGTAGTTATCGATCTTTAGTCTGTATTCTTGTTACAGTTTCTTCATTTCCCTTCAATACCCCTGTGTCTTTGTCTTTTCTCCTCGTTAGTGGAAGTTATGAGTCAACAATTTTTTTTAAAAAAAAATTTCATCAGTGTTTATGTTAATATCTCTCTTCTTTCTGGATTTATTGGCAGTAGAGAGTTTGTTCAAACTACCCGGTTAGCATATATGCAAACTGTGGCAATTAGTAACTCTGATTCGGCAGAGCATGTTCCAAAACCCCAGGCCATATATCGCTGTAAAAAATGCCGAAGAATTGTTGCTTCAGAGGAGAACATAGTTCCCCATGAGCAAGGAAAAGGAGAACAATGCTTCAAACGAAAAAAGAGAAGTGAGATGGAAAATGAACCAGCAGAATGCTCCTCCTTATTTGTGGAGTCCATGAAGTGGATGCAATCCGTACAAGAAGGTCTTGTGGGAGAGAAACTTCAGTGCATGGGGTGCAAGGCCCGGCTAGGTTCCTTCAACTGGGCAGGTTTACAGTGCAGCTGTGGAGCCTGGGTGACTCCTGCTTTTCAGCTGCACAAAAGTCGTTTAGACAAGTGCTTTATATGAAAGATGATGCTACTTGCAGTCTTGCATGAACGAATAGCCATCTAGTCGCTTAGATAGTTGATAGACAGACAGATGCTGAAATAGGTGGCTGAATTTTGTTAATAAATCTGCGCTTAACATTATTTTATTCCGAACCAATAATGTATAAAAGAATAAAAGCTTTTGAATTGCTTAGTCATTGTAATTCGAAGCACTTGATATTAACTTGAATGATCTGAAAATGATTTGATTTGCGGTAGCAGTAATCCATTTACCCATATACCCATCTTCTCATTCAAATGGGTCAAGGAACCTATGTACCTACTAAGGTATTTCTCTGCTTTAGTTAAATGGCAATTTGTTTCTTTTTTGTTTCACTGCACTAATTTTTGTTATTGCTATTTTAAATCTAATGTAAAGTGGTGTTTTGTGAGGGCGAAATGGAGATTCTAATTAGTGTTTTATTGAGGAGTTTGAAATTTGGTTGCTTTGTCATAGGGTCGGAGTTGTCATATATATATATATTTTTTTGGTTTTTTGGGAGAAGCTTCAAAGAAGTGTAGTTTTGTGTTGTATAAATGAAAGCTTCAAAGAAGTGTAGTTTGTGTTATATGAATTAGGCTGTTGTATCATTAAGTGTGATTATTATTCTTATTTTACCAAGATATGTTAAGTAGCACCCTTAATTACCTTGCCTTTGAATGATATTTTGATGAATGTGTATGATTATATGATTAAGATCTAAGGGTAGAAAAATTACATGTTGCTAAGTCAAGTTCTTTAATACGAAGCAAAGTACTTAAACTAGCCTTGGATGATTAATTCATGTGGTGGGACTCAAATTTTCTTACCGAAGAGGAAAAAAGTGCTCTGCATGAAAAAGCAAAAATGAAGAGAAGGATACATGAATAAATGGTTTTTTCTTTTTCTTTTTCTTTTTTTCTTCCTCCTAAGTTTGTCTAATATAACATTTGATGACTATAAAAAGGATACAAGTAAGTAACTATATTGTAACTATATTAAACTATTGTGGATGGACAATTATAGCTTCAAAATTATAATAATAAAGTATTTGATAAACAGTTGTTATTATATTATAATTTGGAAGATGTGTTGATTTGATCATACATTGATATGATGAAAAATCTATAATATCTGTATTATCTTTTTTCAAAATTATTATTTAAAAGTTATTTGTATAACAGCTACTAACTTTTATTTTGCATTTAAATTTTTTTTTTCACCGTAACTGTTACTTAAATGTTATAGCATCTCAATACTAAATAGGGCTTAGAAGTATTGAAACATACAAGAGATTGACTTGAATTGAGTTGCTAACCTAGATTAATATAGAGAATAATAAACAAATAGATTATGATTTTGGTTTTATACTCTACACATCTAAATATATGGATTTTTTTTAATCATTATTGGTATTGGTTTATGATTGCGAATATGTTTCAATTAAAATGCATTTTAGCCTTTCAAATACGAGTCATCCTATAGTCATGTATCTCATATGACCTTTTTTTTTTTTTCTCAAGTTTTTGGGTCATGTGTTTTTTTTTTCACCGATTTTATGTTTGATATTCCTACTAAATTCGTGAAATCTGAATTTGGGTTATATTCCAAGTATCTTTATTTTCCGTTAAATCAGTTCCTAATTTTCGTTACTTTCTCTTATTGGTTCATGTATTTCAACTTATTTTTCACCGATTTTATGTTTGATATTCCTACTAAATTTAATAAAATACCGAAATTTTGTTATATTCCAAGTAGCTTTTATTTTCCGTTAGATCGGTTCCTAATTTTCGTTGCAATTTCTCTCTTATTGGTTAATGTGTTTCATCTTATTTTTCACCTATTTTATGTTTGATATTCCTACTTAATTATTGAATTAACTTAATTTTGGGTTATATTCCAAGTAGCTTTTATTTTCCGTTAAATCGGTTCCTAATTTTCGTTGCACTTTCTCTTATTGGTTCATGTGTTTCAACTTATTTTCACCGATTTTATGTTTGATATTCCTACTAAATTCGTGAAATACCAGAATTTTGGGTTATATTCCAAGTAGCTTTTATTTTCCGTTAAATCAGTTCCTAATTTTCGTTGCACTTTCTCTCTTATTGGTTCATGTGTTTCAACTTATTTTTCACCGATTTTATGTTTGATATTCCTACTAAATTCGTGAAATACCGGAATTTTGGGTTATATTGCAAGTAGCTTTTATTTTCCGTTAGATGAGTTCTTAATTTTCGTTGTACTTTCTCTGTTATTGGTTCATGTGTTTCAACTTATTTTTCACCGGTTTTATGTTTGATATTCCTACTAAATTCGTGAAATGACGAAATTTTGTGTTATATTCCAATAAGATAGTCTGTCTTATGAAAAAATACATGATATAAAGAACTTTTAACTTTATGTGAATAGATGGACCGAAAAGCAAGCTTCATTATGTTTTGTAGATGCTTAATTTTCTTATTTGGACGCTTAGAAAATAAGTGGGAAAAGTAGAGTCGTTTCGATGAATTCGTCTTCCCTTTGGGTTGTATTGCAACATGTTTATGGACTCGTTACATTTTATGGACTTTGAGCCTGCCCCCCTTTACAGACCCATTTGCCCCTTCGAACTAGTTCTACAAAAGTACCCTTTTGTTTGGTCGGACTCGGTTATGTCTTTTATACTTAGGATCCGTGAACCCGTTTATCCGGAATCCGGAACTGAATTTTTTTTTTAATTTAAAAAAATTAAAACAAAGTAAATTAAAACAAAACAGAACACAGAGACCAGAACGCCAAGGAAACTCTAATTTTCAATGCAAAACGCACGCTGCCGGAGCAAACAGGCTTAACGGCCGCCCCTTGACACCGCTGCTTTCTGTTACTGCTGCCTCGTGAGGCGTGCTGTTTGTTGAATCGCTCACCGCGGTTGTTGACGGTCAATCGCCGCCTGTGGTTGCTGTTTTGCCAAGCCGCGGCTTCACTGCTGGCATCGCAAGGTACTTACCTTCAGTTCCGAGCTTTAGCTGCCGTTTAGATGAAATCGATCATGGGTTTTTGATGATGATGAAATTGATAAACTTAAGCTAATGATTTTTCTTACATGACTTGTAGATTTGTCTTTGGCTATGAATATTTCAAATTTCAAGCAGTAACATTTCCGCTGTACAAAAATTACACATTGGTTTAAGAAAAAAAAAGAATTTTTCGGAAATACCAAATGAATCAGATGCAATCATAACATTATATGTATATAACTTAGGACGCTTTAGTGCAAAGTTTAGGAAATCTATTTCATTAAGTTACTTATAAGCGATTTTTGTTGTTTTTGATGGGTGAAAAGCTTAGTGGTGGTTTACATTTTGGACAAAACCAAGTCGTAGATAACGGGAAATTCTAGATGGGAGATACTAGGGATAGTGTGAGCTTGAAGAGAATTGTGTTCATAACAGTCGGAACAACATGTTTTGATGCTCTTGTGAAAGCGGTGGATACTTTGGAAGTAAAACAAGAGTTGACAAGGAGAGGATATACCCATCTTCTCATTCAAATGGGTCGAGGAACCTATGTACCTACTAAGGTGCTTTCCTGCTTTAATTAAATGGCAATTTGTTTCTTTTTTGTTTCACTGCACTAATTTTTGTTATTGCTATTTTAAATCAAATGTAAAGTAGTGTTTTGTGAGGACGAAATGGAGATTCTAAATAGTGTTTTATTGAGGAGTTTGAATTTGGTTGCTTTATCATAGAATCAAAGTTGTCTTTCTTTTTTTGGAGAAGCTTCAAAGAAGTGTAGTTTTGTGTTATATGAATAAAAGCTTCAAAGAAGTGTAGTTTGTGTTATATGAATTAGGCTGCTTTATCATTAAGTGGAAGCTGTCAGATTTTTGCTGAAAGCCTTAAAACAGTGTACTGGTGAAATTTACAAACAGAATTCAAATGTTTGTAAAGCTCATAAAATTTTGTGCTACAGGTGGGTTGAAAAGTTAAAGAAAGCATTGTGTTAAGTTGATGGGTTATTGCTTCTTTGAATTTAAGTTGAACAAGTTCAACAGTATATATGATGTTTTGTGATTTCATGCAATTCTGTGTGATGGGTGGAATTTAAATATATTGAAAGTTAAAAGAAAGCAATAAATAGTGGAATTTATTAGAATCTTCTAAAGAGGATTTGTACTTAGAACAATTAGGTTTCAGCAATTGAGCTATTGAAGATTTGTGCCGTCAAGCCTTAGATTGAGGTAAATGCTATACTTATAATATCTCAGCTCTAGGAGTTAGGGGGAAGGAGAAAGATGCTTGCATTTCTAGTATACAAAAAAAACCTGAGAGCTCCAAGATAGGGGTTATGGAGTTCTTCCATTACTGAAATTTTATAGGCGCTAGGCATTGTTATTAGGAAGAGCAAATACTTTTGCTCATTTGAGGTTGTTGAGTGATTAGGACAAGAGTCATAGTAGGAGTATCAGTCTAGGTTCCTCTTTATAGTTTGATTAGGATTTGCTTTGTATTTTCTTATTTAAGTCATATTTCTTTTCTTATAAGGAATCATAATTTTATTAGGAATAGGATACCTAACTAGTATAAATAGGTTTGTTATGCATGTTTCTTTACACAAGCTTTTCATTAATGATATTCAGTATTTCTCAATTGAGATATTTTGTCCTTTGTGAGAGCCCTCCTTCTTGAGTTATCAAAAACTTACGCTAGAACAATATAGTATCACTTCCGCCTTGCGTCATTGAGCCCTCTTTTTCTAAACAAATTTGACAATGACTCCACACATGAAGTTTGGTTTGTAGACCAAAACCAAATTTGATCTGATGGCAATTAATTTGATATAAAATGATAAATTATCTGCCATATATTGATATTGCTGTTGTAATACTACCATTTATTAGTTGAATTTGCCAATGATTTTTGTATAATTTTGTCCCAGCTCTCTTGCTGCATTAACAAAATCCGCTTTAGTAAGTTTTATTTCAATGGAAATTAAAAAACATTAAGATTGCTATATTTTATTCCGAGAGATTGATTTTTTTTTTCTTTTGGTTTGCAATTTTTCCATTGCCATGATATTATCAATTTCTGATTGAGTTTATTCTGTAACAGTCCCTTGGAGAAGATGGCCTCATGGCTGTAGACTACTTTACTTTTTCATCAAGCATTGCAGACCATCTAAGGTCTGCATCTCTTGTAATCAGTCATGCCGGTAAATTGGCGACAGCTTGCTTCATTTTCCTTGTCTCCTTTTATCTTAATTATTATTTTTTAATTTCCCCCTAAGATTTACTACTCTCTCGCTCTTTCATTATGCTACATTGCTTCTTTATTATTCATGTTGACTATATCAAATCCACTGGGCATTGTTTGAAGAGAAGTAGATGATAATTTTGTAAACACTTACCATTTTATTTGATTTGCAAAGATCTATAAATATCAGAAAATTGTGGGCTAAAAAAATATCAGAAAATTGGGCGCGTTGTTAGCTAGATTGTTCAAGGAGATGTCATTACCAGCCATAAATGTCTTAAACACAAGAAATGAATCCATGAATGGTGATGTTTGTGTGATCATCTCCCATGCTCCTCGACTTCTATCCTATTATGGGTCAATGACCTTATCTTGCTTCAGTGTTTTTGCCCTGACGGGAAGACAACATTACTAGCTCAGAGACTCCTATGGTCCATGGCTGACAACTGCTGATTTTTGAGTTTGAATCCTAAATAAATCGATTGTGCTCTTTCTATATTCAAATGGCATAGAACCTTGTCATGTGATGAGTATAGAGCAAACATATTTACATAACTTTTCTCCTTCTTAGATGTTTATGCTTGGTGATCCCTTCTTTTTTTCTCCTTTTGAGAAGAGTGCATTCTTGGCGATCTCAGTCAAATTATCTTTATAACTCATTCAGTAGTAACAATTGAACCCAGTATCCTTCCCATCAAATTGTTCTTTTTTTATTGCACCTCGACAACAATAAAATAGCATAAATACCCAAAAAACAAGGCCCCCAATTTATAGATCATGGTCTGCAGAGCAAAATTAGGCAAGTTCTGTTAGTTTAGGGTACCATACTAGAGTAGAGGCTGGTTCTCTCCCTCCACCTCATCTTACTGTCCTCTCCTTTCTTTCGCTGCTTTTACAGGCAGGGGGAAACAGATATTAGCACTCTAGCCAATAGGCTTTATTTATTTTAGGCCTGATGTCAGGAGATAGTGCAATCGCTGACATTTTAACTAAAGTTCTTGATGTGCGGGAAAGAATGAAACAAATGCGAAGGAGCAGGATCCTAAAATAATTCTCTCTTGTGTTGCAGGGTCAGGGAGCATATTTGAGACCTTACAGCATGGTAAACCTTTGATAGTGGTGGTGAATGAAGACTTAATGGACAATCATCA
This sequence comes from Citropsis articulata, assembly GCA_030449925.1. Taxonomy (NCBI): domain Eukaryota; kingdom Viridiplantae; phylum Streptophyta; class Magnoliopsida; order Sapindales; family Rutaceae; genus Citropsis; species Citropsis articulata. The sequence continues at coordinate 1,576,235 of JASUUH010000046.1, forward strand.
GAGTGAGCTAGCAGAAGAACTAGCAGCGAGGAAGCATTTATATTGTGCTCATCCTCAATCCCTTCATCAGGTTATAACTGGTATGGATTTGGAGTCTCTCCTACCATACCAACCTGGTGATGCCACACCAGTTGCCAAGCTTATAAACAGATTTCTGGGTTTCCCTGATGATTGATGAGGTTGCAGAATTAATGTTGATTAGAGAGACAACTAGGCAGGTGTTATACTTTTTTTAAAAAAAATCTTTTTCTCCACACCATACTGAATTATGTGATGAGGTATACACAGTGTTGTAGGGCAATTCAATAACCTATAGCATTATTTAATGAGTGAATGTCTCACCACGGAATTGTACAGAATTTTTCTACAACTGAATTCTTTTAATGGATGTTTCTAGATCCGTATTGGTGGATCAATTAAATAGCCAAAATAAATGTTCTGTTAAGTTCATCGTTGGGTAGGTGAAGGAAACATGATATCATATCTTGATGACATGAACATATGATAGAGAGGCTTTAACATGAGATTGTATAAGCAAGTAATTTTGCCATCAGTCTGAAGTTGGCCCTGCTTGAATTTAATTTCTGTGCTAGTCTAAATCTATTAGAATCAAAATGCAACTGCCACTTGACCTGTGTGACTATCAGATGAACAATTACATAATTTCACTCCCAGAGAAGCGGTTTGGACGAGAAATTATAGATGGATTTGAGAGACAGCGCCCTGCCCCTATCCCACTAGAAATTGACATTTCACTGACAAGTCTATCAATGTCACTCTCATCTGTGCTAGAGTGAAACAGGGGAGATGAGGTTCGTTCATCATTGGGATGAAATAGTTGTTAGGTTAAGGACAACATTGTGGATTAATTATAGATTATTTCATAATTATATTTTGGCTTATGCTAACTTTTGTTAACATCATTGTGGCAGATTCTTCAGTGAAAATTTTTCTTGAAGTGATTAGATGATTGAAATCTTCACTAATTGGCAGGAAACTTTCCATGTCATAGGGGTTTTTGTCTGAACTCATTTGGTTAAAAAAGGCACCCCATATTAGCAAAGGGGTAATTGTTCCTTTTGCAATTGTCGTGGCTTCGACAGTAAAATAAAAAACTATGCTATGCTTTTGTAGTTTAATCATGACTTGAGAGTTATTTAAAATATAACAGCCGATTTTGCTGCTGAAATTCTTATGTGTATGTTGACAGGTTTTGCTCCATGTGAAATTTGCATACTTTTCTCTTCCAGCTAATTACAATGACAAGGATTGAACTTCTCTGAGCCTTGTACAAACATAATAATGTAGACAACAGAAACGGAGACGAAAGCTTAGAAGCTAGAAAGCCTAACTGGGAGAGATTTTTGAAGTGTGCAACACTCCAGAGTTGTATAAGTCCTAGTTTCTAAGCAACAAAACTGAAGTTGAGTGTCAAGCGGGCAAGCAGCTACAGGCCAAAAAATATTAAATGAGCTGGTGCCCGATAAGATTATCAATTTGACAAAATGGGTTTGGTCTTTCAGGGACTAGTAGCAGCACCTCGTGTGAAGTTAAGTGCTCCCTCAAGGTCTCCCTCAATAAATGCAGCCATGGATTTTACAAAAACAACAATTTTGTGAGCTTTCTGGTGAATGGATTTCATCTATCCTCTTCTCTTATCAGAAAATTTTCCAATCAAGATGATAAGAATGGATAGTACTGCACATCAAGTTTTTTAAATTTTTTAAAATTTACTTGACAGATTAATATAAGTCGATTCAGTTAATAAAGTTTTTCTAGTGCAATAGATTTTGTCATCAAATTCTACTCATATAAAGATTAAGATGTGGGATGTGATTGGTGGATGATAAATTTTTACCCTTTGGAATCTAATTAGATTATATTACAATAACATCTCCCCAAAGATGGTTAATACTGGGCGGCCGTCGACATGGCGGCCGCGACACGTGTTCGTGTCGCGGCCACCATGCGTCGTATGTGTTACAACACGGATACGACTTGTAGCGTGGTATGGTGGCTGTCCTAATTTTGATGACGAAACATGCGTTGTCGTTAAGTGTTCTGGCGTGACGTGAGCGTGTAATAAGTACGTTCCATTGTAGTGGGCCCAGCATGGCGTTCTGGGCGTGATTGACTACAGGCGGTATATCAAAATAAAATTTTGACTTCTGAGGAGAATTGTGAATGACCCATCAATAATAGATGGGCCAAAGTATATCAAAATAAAATTTTTGACTACAGGGAGGAGCCCAATGCCAGTAGTGGTGGCTGTTTTGGTGTTTCCGGCAGAGTTGAATAGGGTTGGTTCGAAGATTGAGGATGTTGCCTAGGAGATACATCATTTATTGAGCACGTGCAGGAGTTGGCATTTGGAGTAGTTGGAAGTGCTTGTGAAGGTGGCACAGGCATTGCCTTGGGGGAAGGATGTGAATGTGAAAAATATTGTGAAGGATGCGCCGTTTGTGATGGGTGATATGGAGATGAAGTCAATGGAGAGAAGAGGAAAAGAGAGAGGGGAGAGTTGGAGAGTGGAGGGTTTCATTTGGGTGATATGGTTAGCAAGTGTTTGAAGAAACACGTTGAATATGAGATTGATGAGGAAGGACAAGAAAATGATGCCTAGTATTTTGATGTGGATGACAGAATTGGACCTGAAACGACAGGGTTTCGTAATGGTGACGCAATTCAGCTTTCCCATGAATGGTTGAGAATGGTTTATTTTAAGTTTTCAAATGAGGTTGATGGTGGAAGATTGATCGGGAGAGATTGAAGAAGGACGTGGGGGCAAGTGAAAGAGAGCATTTCAGCGTAGTGAGTCCAGGGACTGGTTGAATGGGAACTCAGAATTTAGCAAGAAACTTGTGCTCAGGGAGATATTAGAAAAAGATGTAGGAATGGACACCATGCCTCCATCTTTTGTTAATGTTTCCATTGCAAAAGAGAGGTGGTGAGCGGAAATAAATTCTTCTAAGTCACGGATTAAAAAAATTATGCTTTTCAACGGCAGATGCAGGAAATGTTTCCTTTCCAGAATCTGTATGTGGAGAGAGGCAAAAGCGAAAAAGAGTTGGTGAACTTGATTGGGAATTATAGAAACCCTCCTGCTGCATCAGGTGCAAGAAGTGGAAATAGGGACAGGACATTGCAAGGCCTTGCTGGATTTTGCATGTGTTTTAACTTTTAACTCTGGGGTCATGTGAATATTTGAGCTTGGGGAGCAAATTTTTCCCTTTTTTTGTTCAAGCAATCATTTATTTTTACTTCTGATAAGCGAGCATCATGTAAAGTACTTATGTTAATGACTGCTTTTTTGAAGAGATTTTAGGGAGCGATTACAGTTGTAAACTTTTGCAGCTACAAGAATGTGAGATATAAAAGTAATTAATATAATTATAAATCTAATTATTCCTAAGGCCATTAATATTTGATTCAGGTCATTTAATTGAGAAATTATAGAATATATTTATTGTATTACAATCAATTAATGCATGCATGACATGTGTAATTGAGTTTAATATAACCACCACTTGTATGATAGATTACAAAATAAATGCACACATGTCATAACATTATTTATTTATTGTATGGGTGGCATAGTACAATAGATGTATTCTAGAATTTCTCCAATTAATTCAGTATATTGAGCAGCTAATCAAAGATTGGCCATAACAGCAGCCCAGAAATATAAATAATCGGTTAACTTGCATTTTTTGATTGTTCTGGACAAACCAATTTGAGGATAGAAGGAAAGAGAGGAATTATTCTGGACATTCCGGTGAGGTATTGAGATAAATCTTTTCAGGCTGCTGAATCTATTGCATCGTAAAACTATCATCAGTGAATCTTATTTGTTTTGTCAACACTGAGATCGGAAATTTCAACAATCTTTGACGACAATCGTAAAATAGAAATGAAATGTAGAAGTGACAAAAGGATAGCTGTCAGGCTAGCTAAGCTGTAAATACTGAAAGCAGGAGAACTTTTTCCGGCATTTGATGGCAAGCATCATTGGCCTGCGGCAAATGCTTCAATTGGGAAAGTCTTGGTGATCCCAGCAAGGCTCTTGAAGTGAATTTTTCCAGTGGGTGGATCGTCAACGTTGATCTGACTGACGGGAGGCCAGAGCATGAGCTCCTTAGCCTTCACTCCCTTGAGCTTCTTGATCATATTCTTGTTAACATAACCAGTTATTTCAGTATCATAGCTTACTAGTTTTTTGACCATTTTGAAACTATGCTCCACCTTTTTCTTCTGCAGGATCCACATGTAGCCAGTAATCTGGACGAAACCAACTTCAATCACATCAGCAAGAGGAAGAAGTCCCAGTGGCAGCCCAAACTCTTCAAGGAGAGAAGAAGCCATTTTCATCCCCTCTTCATGGCCCTTCTTGACAACACCTCCTTCCTTCTCTGCCATGGTCAGGTTTTAGGTCAGGTTTTAGCTAATTTACTTCTTGTTTTGCCTAAATTTGATACGTACTTCTTTGAAGATAGCTAATTTACTTCTTGTTTTGACTAAATTTGATACGAGCTTCTTTGAAGATAAAGTGCTATTTATGCTGAGTGAAACATGCATTATGACAAATTTGATGGTAAAACTTATGCGAAAATCATTGTATAACTCCCCCAAAATTTTGTCAACCGGCCCTTGTATTCTTTTCAAACACAATTGTCCATGCATTCTCTCTCTCTCTCTCTCTTTTTTGGCTTATAATGCTAACATTTATTATGTATGCGCGGTAATGAATAGAACAAAGTGCTATCAGTTGCTAGTCGAACCCCGAAGAATTATAAGAGAGCTCTGCAGAACTTCATACGTTTTGGTTTCATTTTCTAAAGGTAGCTTACGGAGACGTGGCGCATTCAGCGTATGTATAATGCATATATATTTTTCTTTTTTGTTTATGCTTTTGCTTGTTTTGCCTTCAAAAATCAAAATAGACGTGGTCATCTTTTGCTCTTGTGAAGAGACATGATTGCTTTTCGGACAAGCTGCGATTTTTATGCGGAAGATGAATCATATTCATCTATGTGATCTGTACTGGCTGCAAAGGCAAGATCATGAAGGCTCTGCAAAAACTACTCACGGTAATTGGTAAATCCTCTTCAAGCATTTAATTTTTCCTGAATTTTTTTATGAAACAAATGGTTTATTAGCTCTAAGGTTTATAATTATATAGTAATTTCGTTTATTCACAAAGAAAAGAATTAGGTTGCAAGGTAACTAATTTTTTTTTATTAAAAAAAAACAAATTTTTTTACTAACTGAAATTGACCCAACTATATGAACCAACAACCTTAACGATTAGGGTTGGTAATTTATCGGGTCAGGATCGGGTTAGGTCAAGACCGAGGTCGACCCTATAACACAACTAAAGAGCCCTAACCATACAAAAAACCCTATTGCTTCATCTTTGGGTGGAGCCTAACCCGGCCCTAATAAATTTTTTTATTTTTTGATATTTAAATAATTTAAATTTAAATCCCCTAATATGTTAAAATTTAAAAAAACTTTGAAACTTGTTTAAAGTAACATAAATATAAAAATTGCTCTACTTAACATCTTAACCATAAATTATATAAATAACCAAATATAAATAAAAAGTTCATCAATTGACACACAATTTAATTCCATAATCTAACCAAAGAGTTCATCAATTTAACAAATAAAATAAAAACACACCAACTCAATACCACAAGTCCACATTTTAAACAATAAATTCATTAGTTCATTGGTTTAATAAGCTACAATTCATAACCCAACATTTAAAAAAAAAAAAACTACTCCAAAATTTGCAGGCCACATTCTTCTTCATTCATAAATTTTTCTTCGGTAACAATTTTACTTTAAAAAATTTTACCTATTAAAAAAAGAGTGAAAACAATTTAAGTATATAAAATTGTTACTAAATCAATTATTTAAATATATTATATATTACTTGTATTTAAATATATTGTATAAAATTATATAATAACTAGGGTCGGATCAGTTCAGGTCATATAAAATCCTAACCCTGACCTTAATTTAATCAAACCTTCATTTTTAAACCCTAACCTAATTTTTTGACGAGTTAAAACCTTTAAAATTCGGACTAAACTAATCGAGTAAAAAATCAGATTGGATTTTTCTGCCATTAACGATTGACCATGGCGCCACTGTCACAATCGACCGCCCAACGATTCCCAACTCTGCACGTTGCCTAATTGGCCAAGCAAAGGAAATGACCGAAAACACCCTTACTTGGTCTAACATAAAAACAAGGTCCGATTGGTTGGTCACGACACACAGGTGTATTGTATCTTCTTCTCTCAGACTCTACCTCATGGACGCGCCAACAGCAACAACATTATTTTATTTTATTCATACCCGCAGATTTTTCTTGCCTCAAGTGTGTAACATATAACAGGCAATAAAATTAAAAATAATAAATAAGTGTCCCAAAAACAACGGGAGTGAGCCGAAAGAAAGGATAAAATTACAAAATGGGCAGAGCATGGGCTGCTGCTATGCGGTACTACCGCTATGATTGATTTCGAAATTATAAAATTACGTTATGGCCACTGAATAGCATAGCATTGGGAACCGAGATTTTCGAATTTCTGTTATATTACCTTTTTTTTTTTTTTTTCACTTTGCCCGTTCTCACTGCGTATATATTAATGGCAACGGCTTCTTTGATTCACGCTTCTTGTGGTTATTCTCTGAGACTTGGTGGTAGTAATAACAGAAATGGAGCTCACGGTCCTCTAAGCTCTTCGACGTCGTTTTCGTGTTCTTGTTGTTCTTCCACCAATTTGAATTTCTCTTCCGGTAATTGATCTCTTTCATCATTACACTGCTCTTTCCTTTTCTTTTTTCATCCTTAATTAGAAAGATTTCTAATTCGAACTGATGCTGGAAATTCAGTGCGGTTTCGCTTTTAAGCTTTGAAATTGAAAATCTCAATTTTATAGTTGTGTTTGTGACGGTTGGATGCATGAGTTTAAGTTTTGATTTAACTAAATAATGGAAATGAAGAAATAAAGCACCTTAGCTTCTCCTAATTATCATTATTATTAAGACGAGTAACGTTCATGGAATTTTAAAACTGTGATAGCAAGTGATTGGATGCCTTAATCCATAGATGTCATGTCTTTTGGAAAAGTCTACTGCTGTAAGTTTATAGACATAATTAACTAGAGAAATTGAGGCGTAGAAGGGAACTGTTTATGATGTTGAAAAGAAGCATGCTGAAGTTATGGCCTTGGTGGGGTGGTTGTAGGAAATTGTAGTTTAATTGATGCATTTTCCATCTTTTTTAGGAAATTAGATGATACTCTTGTTATCATAAATGCTAAGAGGTGCAAATCAATAAAGCTTCCTTATTTGCATTTGCCACTTTTGTTAGACTCTTGACCTTATCATCTATGTGGGCTGCATAGCATGTTTCTAAAATTAAATTAAGGCCTTTGGTCTCTTATGTGCGGCTCTCATTATCGTAGAGTTATGTGCTGACTGGACCATTTTGCTTGTCCTAATACCGACTTGTGACATCTCTTGACATTGCTTAACTAAGTGTTTGCCTAGCGTACATCCTCTGTCCCCCTAATAGTGCTGACTTTGAAGAAGCTGAATTTCTGGAGTGAAGCATTTGATAATTGACATCTTATTTGTGATATGCTCATAAATAGCAATATCACCTTCTTTTGAATGTGGACGAGACAGTTCCAAGAAATATTCGGAAAATTATTTATAGGCAGTATTTTTCAAAAATAAAGGAAAAAAATAATGATTGAAAAAGAAAGGTAGCAGATAATAAACTCTTTCTGATGGAGGCGTTATTATTTGTGATGCATTAGGAAGAAAATATAGCTGTTAACTTTTTATCATTATTCCTTTTTTTCCTTGATTATGTGAGATGAACTTGGGCAGGGATCAATAATTGGAAACAGCAAGGTCTTAAAGCTCAAACAATGGGTACAACCACTCAGGAAAGTTTTGCATCGTCCAGGGGAACTTTGAATGGGAAAAATAAGCCTGATCATCTTCTTGTTCTTGTTCATGGCATCTTGGCTAGGTACATGTCAATCATATTCCTTTAACAATATAGTTAGTGCCCAGATAAAGAAGTAAAATCTTGAATAATGGAAGAAAACAGTGAAAGAATTAGTTTCATGCTTTAACCATAGGTCTTGTTAATATTGGTCAAGAGAGAAACACTCTAGGAATTTTGCAAACTGAAATTAGCTATTGGTTGTGCACTTATATTGTTTTAAGGTTTGCATCAATATTGCTCTTTAGGACTTATGTGCTTAATCATTTTCGGCCTTGCAATTTGTATCTAGTCCTTTTGTATATTATTTATTCATTTTTGTTAGTTTTTGGTTATTATAGATTATTTAAACATTAGATTTAATGTGCAAGGCAGCAAGTGTCCTACGCCTATTATTGTCACAAAACATTAGAACTTGATGGGATGAGTACCACATTTACGAAGTTTACTGATAGTGTTTTGCATAATTTAATCCCTCCCCTATGACTCCAAAGTATTACGCTTTAAACAGAGTAATGTCATGGTTGTTATTCTTCCAGCTTTTATTTTGGGTTGATACCTCTCTTCGAAATGCAGCCCAAGTGATTGGACATATGCAGAAGCTGAGTTAAAAAGACGTCTTGGAAGTAACTTTTTAATATATGGTATGGTTTTCTTCTTTATTTTAGCATTCTCCGTTTTCAAAAAGAAAACCTAATTTTTGTTTTTTAGGCTTGATTTTTTTATCCATGTTGATCAACAATATAATGTTACATGGGAAAACTAGGGGCGGTTACGAACATCCCATTTAGAAGAAGTATTTGTAATAACTGATCGAGATATCTTGGCAATCCACTTAGAAGTATTTGTAACCCAATTTATAACTTTTTGACTGAGAGGCCTAAATCTTTATGAACCACAAAAAGGGTTATATATCCAATGACACAAAATTGAGAGCCAAGGTGTTAGAAACAATGATAGTGGCTTGTTTGTGTATTGATCGTTTTAATTTCTTATTTTGTTGTTTGGGATTTTAAAGTTTTCATTTTCTTGATACGTGCAGCAAGTTCATCTAACACCTACACTAGAACCTTTTCTGGTATTGATGGGGCTGGAAAGCGATTAGCACATGAAGTGAGTATTGATATGCATGCAAGATTGTTTTTCATTTATATTTCTGGGCTTGCAGCTTTGTTGGGAATGACGAGTGTGTTACATAATTGATGCTCTCTTTTCTCAATCAAAAGGTTATGGAAGTAGTGAAAAAGACAGATAGCCTCAAAAGGATCTCCTTCTTAGCCCATTCTCTTGGAGGGTTATTTGCAAGATATGCAGTTGCTGTCCTTTATTCATCAACTGCCAAAGAAAGTGGTGAACCCATTAATCTTGCGGATTCAACGAGAGAAAATTCACTATCTATGTGCTCTTCAAGACGAGGTACGATTGCTGGACTGGAGCCAGTCAATTTTATTACCTTGGCAACTCCTCATCTTGGGGCGAGAGGGAAAAAGCAGGTTTGTTCTGGAGGGTATTGGTTTTCATGCTTGTTTTATACTGTATAATTACTATCTGGTATAGAATGTTATTGTATTTCACTCACTAAGAATACTTGTACATGCTCATTATATGCATCTCAGAACTTTTCTGATTGAAAAGATAAAGCTACATGTCATTGTTGCTTGCTGCTTGTTAGAAAGCTAAAGATCATTCAGATTTTAAGGTACAAATTATGTATAGTAAATATGGGAATGCACCTTGTCTCTAAATGGCTTGAATTTTGAAGTCCAAAGTGAAAAATTGAGTTCTCTGACATTGATCTCAGTATTTGACATCTAGTGTGTTACATCTTCTTTCTCAATTGTTTTACTAGTTTTGAAATTAAGGTACATTTCTCTTACTAACTCATCAAGCAATCAGACATATCGGAATCAAGGAAGTCATGCTATAGCATTTCACAAATACTAGACTTCTACTTATGGTTCATTTGAGAACTCTAATGGCTGTGAAATCTTAGGGAATGCTCTCAGCGTAAAACAATAAAATGATGAAGACCAATAGTGTTTTGAATAAATGGAAAATGATGAGGGCCAATAGTGCTTTGAATAAATGGAATGTGTCATTCTATTATCCGTCTTAAGATATATTATGCTCTTGTGAGGTCATCTGCATCTAGTTCACTAGATGTCGTATCTGGCTATTTGACAGAGTTGTCGAAGCTCTTCAAAATAAATACTGATTCAATTAAATAAATTTGTAGAAATAGTGAAACCAGGTCGAATCCCAAGAGAACTATGTATTTAATTTCTCAAAGTTTAAAACAAAAATTAATTTCCCAAAAATCTGGATTTTCAAAGTTTCTGCCCACAATCGGTTAACCGTTAGTGGTTAACGGTGAACCGTTTATTTGGTGAAATTTTCTGGGAGTTAACCGGCTAACCGGATTAGGGAAACGGAAGACCGTTTATGATTTGTCAACTCACTGACTCTAATCGGCTAACCGGTAAGGGAAAACGGCAAACCGAATTCGGGTTGGCTTGGTTCTGGAATTAATCGGCTAACCGTTTAGGGAAAACGGAAAACCGAATCTCGTTCGTAACCTTTCTGGGCACAATCGGCTAACCGGTTAGGGAAACCGGTAAGCCGAATTTCTAAACTATCGGTTCTGGAAATAAACGGTTAGCGGTTTAGAGATTACCGGTTCGCCGATAGTGACAAACGGTTAGCCGTTAGTGGTAAACGGTTAACCGAAATTCAGGGTTTTAATTGTTCTTCTTTAACAAGGAAAATAAAATAAAATAAAATAAAATTAACAAGACTTTAAAATTAAACAAAGAAATTCAATCTTACCAAACTTCCAATCCAAGGGTATCAATTCCATCCAATTGCAACTTTGATCATAGGCATAAATATAAATTACTCAATCCAAGAACTTAGTCTACTTAATCGGAAAAGCCGTAGAAAGTAATTATTCTCCTAATACATTAGACTCAAACAATCGCCTAAATCCAAACTTATCACCAATTTAACTGGGCATCATCGTTCCATATCAAATTTAGTGATAGCATTAAGAATAGTGAGAATGACTAAAACAAGATCAATTAATTCAGATTACTCCAATTTAATCAATTTGTATTTTTATTTCCCTAGAGCCTATCATGCAAGCTATGTAATTGCGGCCGTCAATATACACACACATGAGCCAACTCCTTGCTACTCAATTCAATCATTCATGACAATTACGGATCACAAACTCATGACTAGCGATAGAAAAATAAATATTGAATTAAGGCGTCAACTCAATCAATATAAATAATTCATAGAAAATAAGAACAAGAAAATAAAAATTACTTGGATTGAAGAAATTCTTGTTAAGTTCAAAGCCTCACAAAACTACAATCGGAATTTGATTACCCTTGGATCAGAATTAAAGGCTTAGCCACTTATGGTGGCAAAACAAAACAAAAGATTTGTTTAATGAAAAAGTTGCAGCCGTTACTTTGCTTGCTTCTTCACGTCCAAAAGCTTCCCCCCTTTTATAATGCTTGCTTTTTGTCTTCTTTTTGGTTTCCTCTTCTTGCTCTCTTTCCTTTTTCCTTGCGATTTCTTTTCCTCTTTTGCTAGCTTTTCTAATCCTTCTTGGCTTCTTCTCCTCTTAATGCTAGGAAACCGTCTCCTTCAAGTCAACGGTCAGCCCATGATTGCAAAGCCCAAATAAAGCTCTTTTTATCCACTTTTTATCATAATCTCCATGTTTCTCCTCCTAAATCAAATCAAACATAATCTCCATAAATTAGCACAAGATCAATCAAAATATAAGGGAATTAAACTAAATATAATATGACTATTTATGACCTATCACTATTATGCATGCAGATATTTGAAAGCAGGTTTTAAACTCCTTAGGCTGTGATGATTGAATAGGGCATATGGCTTTTACAGTGTGCATGCCACCAAACTTCTGCATCTAACAATTGCAGATATATTTTTGTGCCCGTTGATGGTTGCATCTTTGTTGTATTGATATTTCTTTTTTGTGCTTTTATCTGATTGTTAAAATAACCAGCTGCATGAGAATCAGGTTCATAGCTGTTGAAAGTAAAGAATTTTGTTCTGTTTCTTTTCCTCGTGCATTCAATTAACTGTTCAATGAATCCTCTATTAGTGGCTGTGAATGACTCATTTAATTGATTACCTTCTTTTAGCATTTATGTCTTCTTATATGTTCATTTGTTTAAGAGGAAAAAAGGAAGGGGGGGGGGGATTCAACTACAGTGGAACTATCACAACTGTGGCTTAATTCCTGGTTCCTGAATCTTCTTGTATGTACAAATATGATAATTGGTGATTAATGAGAAGTGACTTCTGCATGGTTCACTCACTAAATCTGACTATTGTTTTTCAGCTTCCATTTCTATTCGGAGTCTCCTTTCTAGAGAAACTTGCTCCACCACTGGCTCCAATTCTTGTTGGCCAGACTGGTAGTCAGCTGTTTCTCATGGATGGTAGACACGATAAACCACCTCTGCTTTTGAGAATGGCGTCTGATTATGAAGATGGGAAGTTCTTGTAAGTGAACTGCATTACAGTAACTGGGGTATACTCTCTGGCCAAGCAAACTAATGGAATTAATGTGTTTTTTCCTATAGATCCGCTCTTGGTGAGTTTAGATGCCGCATTGTTTATGCAAATGTATCTTATGATCGTATCCTACAGTGTATTAGCTCTTTGTTCTATGTTTCTTAAATCCAAGTATTTAGCTCTCTCACCCTTTTCATTATTAGTCATCACTTTCTCCATGAAGTCAGTTTCTTTGACATGAAAAAGATATGGTTGGTTGGCGCACATCCTCCATAAGGAGGGAAACAGAACTTGTGAAGGTGAGATGGTTTTTCTTCTTCAAATTCACTAGTTGCTGATTTATCCATCTTCTTCAACCCATTACTGGAAATGAATGCATTAAAGAAACACATTTTGACGATTATTAACTGGAAGACTTAATAAGGTTGTCGTGAGTATTGCTTTTTCTCTGTGTATACATTCTCAGGCATATGCTTGCTCATGTGCATGCTAATAGCATATTTATGTTTTGTATACAAGTTTACGTTTCTGGACTAGTTCTCAGGCATCTGCACCAGTAGTCATAATAATCATCCCTTGTAAGAAAGACATTATAATTTAGATTCTTTCGAACTATTTGTTTATTAAGTGGCATGCTTCAAAATATCTAGGTCAATAGTTTTATACTACTAGAAAGAGCTGTAAAAAATTGCAATTATTAAGCTAACCACCAAACCCTATGGCTGAAATTTTAAAAATCAAGTCAAGAATGTGTTTTACTTTGATGCATAATTTTGATATTTGGTAGTTAATGGACAGCCTCCTCGTCGATCTTTGGACGGTTACAAGCACGTTGTAGATGTGGAGTACTGTCCGCCAGTTTCATCCGATGGGCCCCATTTTACTTCAGAAGCAATCAAAGCTAAGGAAGCTGCACAAAATGAACCCAGTGCACAAAATACATCAGAATATCATGAAATTATGGAAGGTAGTTCTTTACAGCAATGGTAGCTGAACATGTGGTAAATTTTCAATTAAAGTCTGTGTGAGCAGAGCGTTACCAGTTTCATTTTGTCAACAGAGGAAATGATACGTGGTTTACAGCAGTTGGGATGGAAAAAGGTCGATGTCAGCTTTCATTCGGCATTCTGGCCCTTCTTTGCCCATAACAATATACACGTACTGACCCTTTTCCATTTTCATTTAGAGTTGAAGCTCCTTTGTTTCAGTGTTTAATATGTTCTTTTTGTTGGTGATGTAGGTGAAAAATGAATGGCTTCACAATGCTGGTACCGGCGTGATTGCTCATGTTGCAGACAGTCTCAGGCAACAGGAATCGTCATCATTCATTGCCGCTAGCTTATAGTCATTTTGCTGAAATAGGTTGTATAATAAACGAACAAGATTTCTGACTCATTTTAAATGGCAATGGAAGAAAAGAAAGTATTCTTTTGCTGGTCATCTTTGTCTCCCTCACCAGTCACCAAATGGTAGCTGGAATTTGAAAATTATTACTGCAGCTTCTCTGTCAATTTGGACTGGGTAAAGTAAAGGCACTCCACTATATATTTCTCTCGAACATAAAATGTATTCTGCTCCTGCTTATGGGCCTCATTTCAGAAACTAGGGTTTTGCCGGCTATCAAAGGAGCCCTAACCATTATGATCTGTAGATAGAAATTTTATCTTACAGATAAAATCTGCTGTCTTATGAAATTTAATTCATTTTGATATTTCCTATTTCTGAGAGGTATGCAAGAAAAGAGTTTGGTACAATGATTTGTAAGTTACCATCTGCAACTCTTGCACAATTAGTAGAGTTGGGGATAAAAGCGAAATTATTGATAAATAACTTGCAATTAGGGTTTGTAAACGCATAAACTCTGCAAGCTTATCATCGGAACTAGTTTCACAGCGTATTAAAGGAGTTCTGGATGAAATAAAATAAAATTCAAGAGGCGAAAAAAGGAGAGCAAAGGCACGATTAATATATAAAATTTATGAGTTAAATTTTTTTTAATTCTTCTATTTTATACGAGGCTGTATGTATGATAGTAGCAGTAGGTGAGTGCGAGTTCCCGCCGCGCGGCCGGGGGGGGGGGGGAAGAGAATTTACGGAGTACACAGCGCAAAAAGTCAGTAGACAATTAATAAACCATAATGCTGACTTGGCATCATCATTTCTGCCAATCCAATCGCCTACTAAATCTAATCCCGTGTGCATCACCCTCCAATCAATCAATCAAAAACTTTACCTTCTGCCCTTCCAATTGAAAGTGTGATAAAGATTACACATCTCGCGCGTGTGAATAACTTTTCCAAACGTCAGCCGGCCAGTCGCGTCCTGTCCCCGCGCTCTCCACTTTTGGACCCCCGTCACTCGCAAACGAAAAAGGCAAAGAAAAAAGCTCACACGCTTTGAAAGAGAAGAGAAACGGCATCTTCTCTTCTGAGTTCTCAGTTCTCACATTACAGTACTGCTGTAAAAGAAAAAGATTCGCCATGGACAAAGATCGTGAAAACTTTGTTTACATCGCCAAGCTCGCTGAACAAGCTGAACGATACGACGGTTAGTCAACCAAATTTTATATTTTTGTTCTTTTTCGGAATCACAACTTATTTATTCAGCTGTCATTAGCTTAATACTCTCGGTTTTGTCTATGCGCAAAGAGTTTTTTAAGTTAGATCTGATGATTGAGTAAGCAAATCTGGTGAATTTTGGTTTTTAACGGTTAATTATTCACAGAAATGGTTGATGCAATGAAAAAGGTGGCGAATCTTGACGTGGAACTGACTGTGGAGGAGAGAAACTTACTCTCAATTGGGTATAAGAATGTGATTGGTGCGCGTAGAGCATCATGGAGGATTCTCTCGTCGATAGAGCAGAAAGAAGAGGCCAGGGGGAATGAAATTAATGTGAAAAGAATTAAAGAGTATAGGCAAAAGGTAGAAGCTGAGCTGTCGAAGATCAGCACTGATATTATGCAAGTCATTGATGAGCATTTGATCCCATCCTGCACCGGAGGTGAATCCACTGTGTTTTACTATAAAATGTGAGTTGTCTCCTTTGCTGGTGGTGGGAAAGGTTTATTTCCATAGATATAAAATAAAAAACTTTTTTAGAAAATGTACCCTTTTATTTGATTTAGATTTTAATTTTTGTGAGTTTGTTTGGTTTCATGTTGTGGGTGCAGGAAAGGTGATTATTATCGGTACTTGGCAGAGTTTAAGACCGGTGACGAGAGGAAAGATGTTGCTGATCTGTCAATGAAAGCCTATCAGGTTTGTGATGGTCTTTGATAATGCTCTTGATTTTGATTTACATTCTCTCTTTGATTGATGAGCTTAGGTTTTCAAGCTTGATCAATCAAAAATACATTTTAGGTCGGAAAAATTGATTCTGGAGTTTATATTGGTTTTTGTTTTGGCTTGCAGAGGGAAATATCATATTAATTTAAAACTCCTACCTTTTTCCTATGCTTGAATACTGAGGAAGTAAAGGTTATATCATCGTAGAAACAGAAAAATGACATTTTTCACAATACTCATGTTGGCACATAATAGTTTGTTTGGTTTCAAACTTAATTTGGATTTTGAGTTTACTTAATGCTACGATTCCTCATCATGAAGCACCAGAATTTCATGACCTGTACCTTGAGCATTTTATTATATATTCTAGCTTTCAATTTCAGTATATGATGTTTGTCTTAATAATTTAATAAGATAGACAGTCTGAATCACAAATTGATTTCTGATCCTTCAAAGATATCTTCATGGACATATAGGCATGATGTGCCCCATAGCTGCAACTGGATTATGTTTGCTTTTAAGGCAGAGCATACCCGTGTAAGTTTTGACCTCATTGTTCGGGATTGAACCTGTGATCCCTTTATGCATGGCTTGTGATCCGTGTTCTGAAGTTGTATGTATGTACTGAAAATTGAGTGCATGTTTCTTCATCTTCTTGATCTTCAATTTCTTGATACAATTAATCATTCCTTATTCTTTGGGTTCTGATCATTTAATTATATGCTTACTGGATGGTTGTGAAGCCGAAAGTGTTCAGAGATAGTTTAATACTCTGAAGTGCCATGATAGCACAACCGGTCTTAATTGTATGCCAGCATGACTGGGAGTTTCATCACTGGTTTTCAGGACATATGGCTCAATTCTTCCACTAAACTTGTTGTGGTTGTTTTGGTCAAGTTGTCATTTGCTTGTCCAATAATGGTTTTTTGTCGATTCTGCTTACCTATAGTACTATTTGTTTGCAGGCAGCTTCTACTACCGCAGAAGCTGAATTGTCTCCTACCCACCCCATCCGACTTGGTTTGGCCTTGAACTTCTCAGTTTTTTACTATGAGATTATGAACTCTCCTGAAAGGTACACATACCATTATATTTGTTGGGCCTTATGAGTTCTATCAGTTTTCTTTTATTCTTTTGATGGCCCATGTGGCTTCCTTTTACATGGGAACTTGCACTTCAGGGCATGCCACCTTGCAAAGCAGGCCTTTGATGAAGCCATCTCAGAATTGGATACATTAAGTGAGGAATCTTACAAAGACAGTACGTTGATAATGCAGCTATTGAGGGACAACCTCACTCTTTGGACTTCTGACATACCAGAGGATGGAGGTAATTTATTTATTTGAACCTGAGAATTTAATAGAAGTGGTCTTTTTCCTCTTGATAAATGCATCTAGGGACTAGCTGCATTAATTTTTCCTCCTATTAGTTCTGCAACGAAGCCTGCAAATTAATGTCCAAAGATCAAATGTTGTTGAATTACTTAATGTTCCCATGTGTCATTCTGGCTCATGAGTAGCCAACCATGTATTATCAACTTTTAGGAGTTGCACATTTCTTGGCTCTGGTTCTTTTGGATAGGATATCAATTGTCATTTTTGTGCTGTTACATGGGATCAATGACATTGGAAGCAAGTTGTATCCAATTCAGTGTTGTGTTTAGGCCCTTCTAGATGCCAATTACAGAGGCAATTTTATGCCTGTAAATGAATAACATGATTACACTGAATACTATAGGTCAATTTATGTTATGCCAGGTTCGTGATGAGTTGAGGTATATGATTTGCATGCAAATATGTAGTCCACTGCTTTTCCAAATTGCTGTTTGAATGGCTGTTTTTCAATCTTGTTCAAAGTACTTCTCCTTTGCACATAATGAGCAATCAATCTCCTACTTTTGATTTCCTTATGATAAGATATCTGCAGAAATGGCCATGTCTTGAAGTTGGTTTTTGAAGTATTCTCCTTGTGCATAACAGAAGTTACCATATCTCAAAGACCATTTCATTTTCTCAATTCTATAGTATCATCATTGTTGCCACTTTTCTTTCTTGTTTATATATATATATATATAACCAGTTATGTTTTTTATGTGATTGGTATTCTAGGTGATGAAGCCCAGAAAATGGACATCTCTGCTAAAGATGGTGAAGGCAAAGATTGAAGAAGCAGGGGTGGGTTTGTTTTCCAATTCTGGAGCAGAGTTGCAATCTTTATTAGTTCTTTTATAACATTCATAGATCTACACAGGTGTTTTCTGTCCTCAGTTAACCAGTCAGGAGCTTGGGAGCTCTAGCATAATAGTAAGGAAGCTGCAATACCTTTATGACTCCAGGTGTTTTTCTTAGTTTACAAGAGACACTCAAGTACTGTTATTGTGCTGTTCCTATTATGTGGGTGTTATCTTCACTGTCAAGAGTTTCATGATTGGACTGCTTGTATCATTTGCATCCCAGAATCTTTTATATCTGCTGCTGCTGATCAATTTGGACATAGTGTTAAGATCACTTTGCACTTTATTTGCCGTTTACTTGACAACATTTTTAATTAATTTATTTATTTAAACTCTGTTGCGAAAACCTTTCCTCTTTTGCCGTGATTTTCAATTTTACTTCTCCCCGTGTTTTCTTAAATAGCGGCGGCTTACATTGAAAAACAAAAATGCTAAAAAGCCGCTAATTGATGAGAATAAGGTAGCATTTATCCGGTCTTTTCGTTTTTCTTTAATTCGTGCAACAAACACTAGATCCTATGTGAATGGATCAAAGATGGTGAATTGATCAAACATGCTATTTTATGAACTAAATAAGAGCCCTTCAATGGCATGAGTATGAAATTTCAACATACTTCACTCATTTGCATGAATTCCTTGCGGTATGCTTGTCACTACTTGTTATGAATTGTTTGAAACAAAGAGAGACGGAAGCCGGTCCAAAGTATCGTTTCAACCAATAGTAAACAAACGACTGATGTCAACCTTACAAACACACAACTAATACTGGGCACGTATACATAATGTAACAAACTCTGCAATATTAAATTTTTGATAGTCCCTCGTATATAAAGAAGCTTTACTATAGTCCTCCTCAGAAACAATTCTCTATCCAAATATTAAGAAAATAATAATTTTTTTAAAAAAAAAAGACCAACGGCTACTTCTCCCAAGGCTGGCATGATCTGGGCCCTTGCTTATTGTTTCGTATCTTTCCTTGGCTGAAGCCCAAGGCGAGTCTCAACTAAAAGCGGTGGGCGCAGTTTACTGAGACACCTGTCGTACCCAGTTCTTGACTCATGTCAGCAAGATGATCCCAGGGTGAAACAAACCACTCTGGAAGATACAGCCTTGCGGTGTAAGGAGAGCGTGGAAATGAGCTTTGCAAAATCGTTTTTGTAAAATCAAGCAAACCAGATTGCCAAGAGATCAACAGAAATGCCTTCCCATAAGAAGTGCTGACAAAGAACAATGGCATTGCCGCTTCGTCACGCATGCATGGCCAATCCTCTTGTCTTTATGAAGAACGAACCTATTCCTGAATGCAAGGAGATCCTAAAGGAACTTGGAATCCTTCCAAATAGACATTTTTAAGGAGGAAAATCAATTAGATAGTTTAGCAGATTTTTTTTTTTTTCTCCTTTTTCTCTCTCGGGTTTTCCTCTCTTTTTTTTTTTTTTTTTTTTTTTTTTTTGCCCTTTTTCTTTCTAGTTAGGAATATTCATCATAATCCAAGCAATTTTTGCAAGTGCTAAGGGATTTTTATGGTTCTTGGAGTATGTTCAGTTGGGTTGGGTTTGGTTGTTTTCTGTCCTTAATGAAATGGCATTATTATTTTGACAAATGTCTTGTCTTCTCTTAAGGCTTAAGAAGATTAATGTCTTCTGCATAACTTCATAACTTCATCTTCTATATACTATGCAATTACATCATAAATCCTATTATATAATTCCATTAACTCTCACAAGTATCAGAAGTGCCCATTCACCTCCTTTTTTGGATGTTGTTGTTGTTGTTATTATTATTATATTATTATTATTTTGCAATATTTAATCCCTGTTTTAAATAATAATAAGCATTAAAATTTTGCTAATATACTATCAATATCCCGTTTAAAGGAAAGTCGGAACACAAAAGATCAAAGAAACAATATTCACAATGTCGAGGTGGCATTGATCAGACGGCTAGAAATCAACAGGATGAGTTTAAAACTTAGAAGTCCTAAAGCAAAAAGGTCTCAATTTTCCAAGAAGAAACTTTCCTCTAAACCTCTCAAGAAACCCCACAACGAGAACAGAAATTTCACTGACGACTGTCTCTCACATTTTAAACTCAAAAGAATTGAAACAATGTCTTATGCTCACAAAGAAACAGTAGAGATATGCAAGAAACAAGAAGGGCTTGTAAGCTCGTACTACACGGCCACTGTTCTTGCGGCAATAGCAAGAACCAAGTATCTAGTTCGATACGAGACTCGTTTTTCCGAAGACAGAACAAGATTGTTAGTCGAGTCTGTTGATGAAGCCGACATCAGGCCACTGCCACCATCAAATCTTGAAGTTGCTGAAAAGGTCGATGCTTATGTTAATGACGCTTGGTGGGTTGGAAAGATTGTGAGAAAAGTTGATCCTAACTACTATGTCAAGTTGGATAGTACTGGTACTGTGGTGCATTGTCCTTTTTATAAAGTCAGGGTTCATCTTGAATGGGAGCATGGCAAGTGGGTTTATCCTCCAAATAAGTATGTGCCTCTTGTTTAAAGTTTTGATTGTTTTTTCTATTTTCCTTTTTTGGGGTTCAGTTTGGAATATTTGTTAATTCTTTGCTTTTATGACTCTTCTCCTTTAGTATTATTCATGTATGTTTTGCAATTAGGAATTTTAGTTGTGAGTCCACATTGTGACTTTTGGTGGAAAATAGATTTTCTATTACGGACCTTTTTTCACATAAAAAATTCTTTCTTGCTCTGCTGGATGAAGAAACTGGAGGTTACTTTATTTTCAAGAAAGATTCAATCTTGTGCGAGGTAGTCTAGTTTTCTGCGTTGGGTTCTCTCTTTCTTGTTATGTTAGTGGCAATTAAGTTCTTCAGGCAACTTAGTTGGGGGTTATACATAGGCGAGCTTGCATTTTGAATACAGTAGTTGGATTCAAAAGTCCTATAATTACTGCTAGCTTAAAGTCATTAATTTGAGTGGTTTGTGTTTGTTCCCATAGAGTTTGGGGCTCAGTTCCTCAGGTCATTTGTGTTGAAAAGCCACTACTTTCTTGCTTCCATACCAAATATTTGAAGGTTATTCAGTGATGATTTTTCTAAGTGGGTTCTGGTATATGAAAAGAAATGTCATTTTTCAAGCTAACTTTGGATGCATATGATGGAATATGGACGGACTCTTATCCAAATCCATGTGCACTCTTTGAACCCCATGAACCTGAAACTTAAAGCTACTTTACCCACCAGAAAGACTAGTCCAATCCACAATGATGTACCAGAAAATACGACATTTTTGTTACTCGACCAACCATCAGGGGAAGCAAATGCAACGGGTAACTAATCAGTGAGATTGATGAACTAGGAACAAAGTTCCCACTAAACCAACAAACACAAAGACACTGGCCTAGTTATTGGAACCCACAAACCTTGAATATGAAACAAAAGTAGTCAAATTTTCCCTGCGAGTCACATTGACGACTCAAAAGATGTTCTTCTGTCCCTTTCTATATGTGTCATTTATGCTCCTTTGGCTATTACTATGCAATTCAAAATCTCTAATGTGCATTGTACCGTCACCTCTGTTTTTAGCTAAGAATCATAACTTCTTTGAGCCCTTATTTAACATAACTCCATTGTTCTGGTTTTTGGTAGGCCTGAAACTGACGAAGACCAATCAAATGCAATCTGAGCAGGGAAGCTCGTTAGGATTCAGTAATATCTTGGGGTACAGACAGCTTAGCTTTTACTGTAATTTCAAGGCACATGACGCATTAGCATTGGTGAAGAAATTAGGCCTGACCATTCGGATAGCATCAGTTTCACAGAGCCTGGAATTTGACACACTGCATCTTTTTCCTTATTTTGATTGGCAAGATGCATAGAAGGGCATTATAGTTTTCACTTTCTGGTTTGTAATTCTTCTGCTTCAAGCAGCCAAACATATGGACATAATTCTCGGATAATAATAGAAAATGACTAACTTGTGTACTTATGACTAGGAAACATATTGGAAATAACCCAACTTATCTTTTGCTTCATAGATTATGCTTGATCTATCAGCTGACGCACAATGCACACGTATTAGTTATTCTAATCTTTTTACCTCAGCCCACCCCCCAACATATTCTTCTGCCTTAAAGTGGCATCATTTTGTTCCTTGGTTCTCAGTTTTCAGTCAGCAATCCAATGCAAGGCTCAATTCGTGCACTAGGATCTGTCCCTGTCACAAGATTTTTTTTTTTTTAAAACCGAAGAACTAAAATGCAATTCTAAGAGCAGAGAAAGTGTACAGAATCAACTTTTTGGAGTTCTTGTTCTACTTATTTTAAAATTATGAACCGGTTTCTATTACTGTTGTTGCAGAATGACGAATGTGCGCGTGGATATTATGTAGTATGTATGCCACCATATCACATTTTCTTTACCTTAAAGGTTTTATTTTTTGACTAAACAAAAGAACACATTTACAAGAAGAGAATTCAATTATCAAGGCATCTAGAAGCTTAGTTTATGAGGGCATAAAGATAAGATATTTTCTCCGCAATACACATGCTTCTATTTTTGCCCAACGGAAAAAGCAAAGAATATAACAAATAAAATACAAATTCCAGAGGGTTAATTTCTTTCATTCCCTGTTCTGGACTCTGAGAAAGAAAAGAACTATCAACATTTCTGAAGATCATCCAGACAGGACAGTGTCGCATTAAGTTTACTGGGAGAAAACTTAGCGACCGTCCTCATCATCTAAAATTATTTATCAGCACCAATGTGCGTAGTTTGCACAAATACATGTATGGAAAAACTCATAAAATAATCCTGATCTATCTTTGATCAAGATTTGTGTTACTCATTCGATCTGTTTCCAATCCAAAGATTATCTACACGCCGTTTGATTTTATCAGTTGAATTTATCACAGCCTCTTGACTAAACATTTAATTGCGCTGTCCACAGGAACCTCAATGATCATTCAGTGGCATAGAAATATTATTTCTTACGGCAGCCAGACATGAGTAATCATTTATCATAGGGAACATGAATTATCCAAGCCAACTTATTTATTCTTTTACTATTATTTAGATATGCATATACATACATATTGGGTAAGAGTGACTTATAAGTTAGAAGACTTTCTAATTTTATTGAAAACCAGCTGGCATCATATATGTACATACATCACTAGGATCAAAATCAATATATAAAAGAAAATACATTAATTTTTTTTTTTTTTTGGGCAATATCAAATTATAGTTATATGAAACGGATGGTTAAATGAAGAAATAACAAAATCAAAATCAACAAAGTTGACCACCTGAGTTGCTCCGTCGACGCTTCACTGGGAAAGCATTTTGGAAATCTCCATAGCCGTGTGCAGCAGCTGCCGGGTGCCAGTCCTCCACGAACACCCCATCTAAATCAAACTGATCAAGCTGGTGGTGCAGTAGCTGATGATGATGATCACAAGAGGCGACGTCATACAAGCAACCATCGGGGAGGCCTCGACCGGGAGGCTTGGTCTTGCGGCGGCCGGCACCGACGGGGACATTGCGGAGGGCCCCGCCAGCGGTCCAGTATCTCTGACAGCCCTTGCAGAAATGCCTAGGCTGGTTAACGTTGTAGTTGTTGAAGTAACAAAATTTTGTCTCCATGCTCTTGCATCTAGGGCATGGTATGATCTTGTCTGGTCTTTTATCAACAACCGCTTGTGTCTGATGACTTCCACTTTGGTTTTGTTCTTCTTTAACTTGACGTTCGTGCAACGTAATTGTTTTCCCAAACAGCTTGATTCCTTGTTCTTCTTCATTGTTCCCCATGATTAATTTAATTATTTGAGAAATTAAAAGGAAAGATAAACAACTGATAAAGAAACAGAGTGAGAGAGAGTTGCTGATGATTTTGTGATAAATGTTTTTGTGTGTGTGTGTGTTATACGTGTATATGTATATATAGAGAGAGAGAGGATTGAAAGCTGAAAAAGTGCAAGCAAGAAATTAAATTTTGGGATTAGGGACTGAAAATTATAAATGAATAAAATATCCCCAACATTAATTAAGGAGTTAATTATTACTACTAATTATTATTATTATTATAGGTGGCGTGAAAAAGCTGAAGAAGTGCTTTTTGTCGACGTCAAATATTTCAATTCCTGCTCGCTCTGGAATCTGGATCGATCCCCCAATACGTGAATGATGAATGAAAAAAACGCATACTCATTTGCATGGTTTTGAAAGTCTAAAAAGTGGGGCCTATTACAGCCGGGTCGCGTAGTACAAAGTGTCAATGCCAATGCGGGAGCAAGCGTCATCCACCCACCGTAAACTTGTCTTTGTTCTAATCAAATTTTCCTATTCCCCTTTTCTCAAAAATGCCCTAACCCCATGGAAGGAAAGAAAAAAGATTGAAGATAAAGATAAAGATAAAGCTTTCGATCGTGTTTCGCTTTGAAAAGTTCTTGAATTATATTACTTTGCCACATCACAGACCCAACTGTAAACTGAATTGGCCGTGAAGCTCATGATAACTCTTAATTCAATTTCATTCGAATAATGTAAGACAGATATGCAATATTTTAGAAAGTGGGTTTAACCAATTCATCTTTTTTTTTAATAATAATAATAATAATAATAATAAGAGGAAGAAGAAGAGATTGAAAGATTCGGACATGATCTCGGAGGTGCTATTGCAAAAGTCGTCAATTTGTAAAAGGTAAAGAAATTAAGTGTGTTTAGTAATCATATTTAAAAATATCTCAAGACACCCTTATATTAATAGTTATTTTGTGATCATACCCTTATTTTTCTTTATTTTTATAATAATACATTTTTAACAATAGTCTTAGAGATGTCAACGAAAATAAAGAATATAAATTTATCAAATTAGCCTTAAAAGTAAATAAAAATTAGTTGTTATTATTTTACTTTAAAGATTAATTTGATAAATTAATTTTTTTACCAAAAAAAGGACATTTCTAAGTTTGTTGCAATGATATTAAACATTACTTTAAATTGGTTTATATTAATTTATTTATAGATAATAATTAGTAAGATTACTGCATTGGTATAAAAAAATCCACTTGTTTCATGCTGATATTTATTTCTTAATTTGCTAATAATTAATTATTGGTTAACGTATTAAATAACTTTTTAATGGATTAAACAATTAATGTCAAAAATATTATTACAGGGGTATTATTGTAAAAGTAAAGACAAAGTAAGGGTAAGAGTTTAACATATGAATCGAGCTATTTGAATCGGCCAAATTCCTGTCTACACCCATTTTAAAAAATAAATTCATTATTGAAAATTTAATATTTGAAGATCTCAAAACTGCCCTTTACTAATCTCTTTTTTGTCTCTACCTTCAAATTATATATCCTCCCTCTATTATCACATTCTGTAAATTAAACACTCAATTTCACGTTCTTTTGAATTTTTTTCTTTCTTATTAGATCATGATCTTTATTTCATGCTTTTTATATACAATATTTTTTTTCTTTGATATTCATTAACTTTTATGGCTGACAAAAATTTATTGATGTTAAATTTTAAATACTGTGTTTTGTCCCTCATAGTTTGTGAAATCAATTATTTAGAGCTAAAAGAATACATCTGAATTAATTAATGAAAAATTTAGAAAATTGAGATGAGCAAGAGAAAAAAGGTTAATTAAGTAATTTTATTAAAAATTATTTAGATAATAAAATTATTAATTAAAAAAAAGGGTATAGAGAGGATATTGGTGGATTTAAATAGTCATACCCTTAACTTATTTAATAGTAGAAGTATCTTTAAAAAATTTTGAGTATATAAAAATTAACAGATACTTAAATTAAAATATAGGACTAAAGGAATATATTATCGTTTGAAAATTATGGTTAACGTGTGCTTTCAGAGAGGAAAAGGCTTGTAATTGAATGATCTAATAGATGCCATATTTCTGACTAACAGGATATGCAAATGCAAATATTCATTAACTTCCAATCTTATTTGCACCATGAAGCCAACAGCAGCGAGCCGGCAACCCTGATCATGACATTGCCGTCTATTTATTATTCTTAATTATCAAATTACTAAAGTATATTTAAAAGATACTAATATTCGTCCCAACCATCACAAGTGCAAATTCTTTCAGATAAAGAAAGATGACAATTTTCGACTAGTTATTTATAATTGCCGATATGACTTTCGTTTTCTTGTAATTTTTTAAAAGAAATCGTACTATTTTCTACATCCAATTAGGTCAATTCAAGCTTTCAGGTAATTTTTATGGATTATGTTATCTAATTTTAACCGTATTCTTTAGGTTCAAGTTTTTTTATTTAAGCTAATAATTAACTAGCATTACTGTTAATAATAGCAGTCTAGAATATCATTTGACAACTATAAGAGTTAGTTAGGTATTCAGTACTTTTTAAAATAATTATTGTTAGTTGTGCTTTAAGAATAATCAATTATAAAAAGAATCAATTAAATAGTTAGTAATATTTATTTTCAAAAGTATTGAGCATTTTAAAAATAGTCGAATGCATTTGATAAATCATATTGATAAGCTATTATAAGAATGCTAATGATTGAAATGGAGATAATATTGAATAAAATTTTTTCAAACATTTATAAATATGTGTAAGTAATATTAATTATATGTGTATATAATGATTGACAACTAAAATAAATATTTTCATTTATTAATTTTTCTATTTTTTATTTCAATATAATTGATAATAATAATAATAATAAATCTCTATAAATTTAATGATTTTATTTCCTAATTGAATAAGGATAATTTAGATCTTTATAGCATGTGTGAGGACACACACACACACACACACATATATATATATAATTGTATTAAGTATAAAAATGATTCTAAAAATCATATTTTGAGGGGAACGGATCCGGTGCTGATCGGGTCACCCGATCGATGGCCGATTGCCCGTATGGGTCGGCGATTCTTGTCGCGACCAGAATCCACTATCTCTCTTGAATCAATCAAATTATCATTTTTCTTTTTCCTATTTTGAGAAGGTAATTTTTAACTTTTCAAAATTACTTTTAAATCTTTCAAAAGTGATCTGAAACTGGCCCTAAGTTGTATTTGGAAGCTTTGGTACCTTAAATGTCAACAATAACT
Organism: Citropsis articulata; assembly: GCA_030449925.1. Taxonomy (NCBI): domain Eukaryota; kingdom Viridiplantae; phylum Streptophyta; class Magnoliopsida; order Sapindales; family Rutaceae; genus Citropsis; species Citropsis articulata. The sequence continues at coordinate 1,603,444 of JASUUH010000046.1, forward strand.
ATTAAAGGTTCATGTTTTCACTAGTTAGCTTGTTTATGCTATTTTACACACACAACATATGAAATATAGAGCGATCATAGAGGTATAAACTCCTTGTATAAATAAATTTTGTATAACTTGATATGGTATAACTTTATTAGTTGAATAGAAATACAGAATAATAAAAGCAATTCATGTAAGTCAAGAAGAATTTAATCCAATCAATGTAATCATACCACAACAATTTATCTATATGTATGAAGAGATTGAAATCCTATCATCACTCATGCGTAATGGAGAAATTAACTTATAAACTTAACATCAGTGATCGTAATTACTCCGGATTCTCTGTGTTTAGTTACTGGTCCTATCAGATTCCACCAGATGGCTATATATGTATAACTTGTTCCTTAGCAGGTGATGGACGTCACTTGCATTTATTCATATATGCAAAATCACTTTGTGAGAAAAGAAAAAGGAGAACGTGGGTCATAACCTAATTAGTATTTATAATCAAACAGGATAATTAAAGGGGACGTTGATATCTAAAGTTGGATGCTGTTATATTATAGATATTTTACTTTTTTGCTTCTTGCCATAATCTTTTCATGTTTCAGTGAATTTGATGCATAATAACCTTTGTTGCATGCCTAAAATTATTGATTGGGTTCATGGGTAGCTTTCAGTTGCAAATGTAGTGGAAAGTAGTTTTTTTTTTAATATGAGATTTGTTTAATATCTTTACTTTAGCAAAGGAATCTAATTTGATTAATGCATGCAAAAGTGGTTCATTTCCAAAGAAACATTTTCTTCTTTATTTTATTTGGAAAGCGCGGTGCACTTTTTCTTTAGGATGCTTTATTAGAATTTAGAAGTCTCTTTTTGATTAAGACACCAAAGTACACTTTATCAAAAAAAAAAAAAAAAAAAAAAAAAGATACTAAAGTACACAGTCATTTGCATGAATGCACACTTTTTGATTTGTGGAGCGCCCCATCTTATTGATCAGCAGAAGCTCGATTTCCAAGTGCCATAGTGTACACAATATGAATACGATCATTTGATGTGATAAATTCTGATAGATGATTATTAAGTGTTAAAATTCTGATCGATACCCACTCAATGATTTTAATACCGTTCTCATTATCAGGAACAGATGGCCAAGGGGTTTGTTGGTTTAGTTGGTTCATTGTTGCTGTTGACAAGTAGCAAAAGAAGTGCTCTAATCAAATTATATTAAGTAATTAAACACGAAAATAAATAAATAAAAAAAGATTTAAGTGGCATGTTGCTTGCTGGTGGAGCAAATTGCTTTATTAAAATGAAAGCAAAAAAGTCTAAACTTTCCTCTTGCTTTGTTTTGCCAGCCCAAAACCAGGGATTAAGCTGTAGAGATATGATTGAATAAATTAAAGAAGTGTTGTTTCTAGATGCATGCATTTTTTGTGTGGCCATTATGTTTCAATATGGCTGCTACGATATTGTGCCATCTCACTGGGTTATGCGTCTCTCTGTGTTTGTGTGTATATAACATTTCGGTCGTTTCTATTTCGAAAACAGAAGGAAAAAGTTTACCACATGGCAAGAAAGGTGAAGTGAGCAAGGAAAAAGAGCATAAAATCATTTTGCATATGAAATTGCTGTCACCCTCCCGTTCCAAAGGAGAATTGAACAACCACACGAAAATCCTGCTTGCCTCTGTAAATTAAATTCGAAGCATTAGTTTGGTTCCTGTAAACATAAAATTTCTTATGGGTAGTTGTTGAATACTGGAGAACACATATTTATAAAGGATAAAATTATTATTTTATATTTTAAGTCTCACTAACATTTTTATTTTTATGTGTTTAAATCCTCTAAACTTTAATAGTATCTGTTTTATTATAATTTAAGTATTTTATGTATTTTAGGGGTATTTTAGCCATTTCACAATTAATCATAAGGGAAAGCAAAACATATGGCATTTTTAGCTTCGAACATTTGAAAACCTTGGGAGAAGTATAAAAGGGTATACAATATTGTTCATACATACGAAATTGTTAACATATATGGTACTATTCACATGTACAGTATTGCTCACGTGTATGGGATGATAACGTGAAATTAACCGATAACATGGCAGCATCCTAATGGGCCAATAATGTGATGTTGATTGATTATATGACATTGACTGATGATGTGTTCCAGCCAATCAAAGCTTGCCACATGGCACAATCTTGAACGTTTTAATTGTTTTCATCCAATGGCTATAATTTACTCGTTGTATTTATAAATAGGGGACTCCTATTAAATTTAGGACTCTTGAATCTATTTTTGAGCTCTATTTTCTATAATTCTCTCTTTATTTTGTATTTTCTACATATTTTGACAAAATTTTCATTTTGTCCCTAGTTAAAAAATAAGTAGTTAATTTAGTTTCAAACTTGAGTTAAAAGTGAAGTCTCAATATGATTCATGAGTTTAATTTAGTAAGTTTATTTACTCTATCTCTAAAATTTATTGTGGTTGTTTTAACGCATTATTGACAGACAATGTATCTTAACTAGATTTACATGATATATTGGCTCCTTATTGAAAGATCGTTATTGTCTAGCACGATGAGCACTTAACACCATATTTATTAGAAAGAATTTTTTCTTTAGTATTTTGTAGTTCGTCTTGACTTAGTGTCGACAGAGAGTGCATTTAAACTATTTAGCAGACGGTCTTACCGTGTTGTCGATAGAAGAATTATTATCGTCTAGCAAAACTTGTTCTTGAACCACACTTAGTGGAAGATCATTATTCTCTGGTACATTGAGTGATTGATACCATATTTATTAAAGTGAGGATTATAAGGAGTGGAAATATCCGCTCATAAATTAATTAAAACTAAAAAAAATATTAAGTCGATGATGAGATGTTGAGTTTTGAATCCAGAGACTTAAACTAGGGATGGTAATTTGACCCGGCTTGAATTTTGGCTCAATTGACCTAGCCTAAATTTTTTCGGGCTAATTTTTGGATTTTGGGTCAGGATTGGGCAAAAACATTAATATCCAATCAAATTTAGATTAGGGTCGGGCCCTAGTCAACTCGACTTAGCCCGCAATTGAAAAAAAAAATTATGACTTTTTAGTTTTATGGAGCATATATCTACATTTGTATGTATACATAAAAGAGTAATTTTGGGTGTAATGCATATGAAAAAAAAATATGATTTTTTTTTCTATGTTGAGTTGTGGAGTTGAATTAGGGAATTATGTGTTTTTATTTTTATAAGACATTAATTTTTTTTTTGAAAAATTATGGACATATAAATATATAATAGTTCTAGAACAAAACAATTTTATTTTACATCATTGACAAACGAAGCAAAATTGGACAAAATAAAGTAAAATCGAACAAAACAAAGCAAAATATTTTAGGTGAGAATGAAAGCACTGTGCAGGCTTGAAACAAGCTCAAGCTAGGCTTGAAACAAGCTCAAGCTAACCTGACATGAATCGGGGTCAGGCCTTCAGTTTCAGTAATTGCGTCAGGTCGACTTAGGTATTGGCCATCCTTTACTCAAGTGCTTCAGTTGCATTGGTTCATCTATTATTCATTCCAGTCATTTTATTGTAAATCTTAAGATTAAAAAAAATCACTTTAAACCAATTCACATACACAGTTATACCTTTAGAAAATTAATCTTACACATAATAAATCTAACTTCTCGTGGAATCGATACTTGTCACCGTAAATCTATTTTACACTAAATTTGTGCGCTTACAAATACAATAAAATTTGCACAATAGTAGTACAATTGCATTACCTATAAAAGAAAGTGAGTTTTATTATACAAGGATGGATGTATAGCGAGAAAGTGCAAGTGAGTTTTATTATAAAATGAATGAAAAATAACAAATGAATTTTGAGAACTTTGACTTTTTGAAATTTGATTAATTAAAGTACATTTTTCTCCTCGAGAATATAAGTAAGAGGTGATGCTCATTGTATCTAATAATAAATATATAAGAGTGAAAAAATAAAAAGATTTGACTTCTTTCAGTCAAATGGCCATTTGAAAATATATAAATATTATTTTACCCCTTTCACAGTTTCACTGTTAAAATTAACTGAAAGATAACATATTTTAGAATTAATTTAATTATTTTAATAATAAGGATGATGATTTAAAAATAAAAAATTCACAAAAAAAAATCTGAAATTTACCCTTCATTTAGTTTAACAGGTAAGTTGTGACTTATAAATAAAATAAAAATTAATAATACTCGGTCTCGGCTGTCCTCCGAGAGCTAGTGGCTTTTTGTCAAACTTTTATTTGGCAATTTCTTTATTCATTCATATTTGTCCTTCATCCCTTGATTCTTGTAAACATCAACCTTGTCACATTCCTTTAAATATAAATTAAGCTAGCTACATACGAAGAAATTAATTAGTACCAAATTTGTTTTATGCCATTATCTTTAATTTTTCCTTAAGAGCTAGCTACTTCAACTTACGGTTTGCTTTGTTTATTCATTTCTTTAAATCATGATTTTGACAACATTGATGATTAAGAGTGAAGAAAGGAATCACAACATACTGCTTGACAAACCATTCAGATGTGAAAATGACAAAAGATATTTTGAATTCCATCCTGCTTGTTAAAACCCCTGGCAGTGACTTGTACAATACATCAATGGACAATGATAGAGGTAAATTACTTCATCATCAATTTATTCTTTGAAGCACATTCTTGAATAATCTTGGACATTTCAATAAATAATCGCCTCAAAGATAAGATTACATATCATGTCAGAACTAATCTCATTGTTTACAGCATAAATTTTAAACTCAAGAAATTAATGAAACAATTGCAAATAGATACAGGAAGAGCCCTACAAATTAATTACAAAAAGAAATTGGGATTATGCACATATGTATAACAGCATTGCCCAACGGCCAACATCACAGAGCCAGAACAATAAGAAGATTGGATTCTCGTACTGATGTTATGGCATCCCAAAATTATCAAGCATCGCTCCAGTTATCATCGTCCTCACCATCATCGCTAGCCACAGCCTGCAAGTCCCGCGGTTATTAATTTTATAGTCTGATGCTCTGATTCATGTGAAGGGAACAAAAGAAAACAAATTTTGATGGAAATTGCAGAAATACATGATGAGAAAAGAAGAAGACAAATTATAAACCTGTCGGATTGCATTTGCTTTCTCTAAAATTGCAGTGACTTTGACGTTTGCACCGGGAGCTGGAGAGAAGGTTGGCCTTGCTGTTACTGTTGGCCTCAGGCTGAATGACTGATAAAAAAACAGAGTACAATGAAAGTCTTAGATAGATTAACATACATTATTTTACATGTTTTTTTGCGGGAATTAGGACCACCTTGGTTTATTTGTTTTTAATAAAAACCTAAGTACTAATTCACTGATGTATATTTTGAACTGTTCAGTCCTTCTGTTCTTGTTTACATTTCACTTCTGTCCTTTTCTTCTATTGTTTTAATTAGAAAGAAATTCAATCAGATAAGGTATGTGTTCATTATCATTTTCAGAATTTGGCCATAGATATGTTGTTATCATTTTCGGAATCTGTCCATAGATAAAAGTAAATTGAGAAAGTATTCCTTTCTGCTTACTTTTGTTCTGATTTGATGCAAAAAGTCCTCTTTTTCATCCATCCCCCTGCTGTTTGCACTCTGATTAACTTCCTTCTTCCCATTCAACTTCTGCTGGTCCTCCAGCTGCACTCAGAGAATTCCATAAGTTAGTAAATTGGCAGTTCTGACTTACTATGGAATATGAGAAATGAAAAGTAAAAAATAAAAATAAAATAAAATAGGCAATTCTTCCATGATACCTTGCTCTCTCTTATGTGTGCAACAACCTCCGTGTTAGGCAATTGTTGATCACCAGGGCCTGACTCACGTTCCTGAGACATGGTACATCCTGAAAATTCCTGGTCTAATGCATGTCTGAGGGCATCTGATACATAATATTGTTTTTCAGAATATTGTTTGTGTTCTGCCACATCTGAATGGGGTTTCGAGAGGCGCCATTGCATTGGAGGGAGAGGTGGTGGCAATGGGCTAGACTCTGTAGGATTTAGCAACTTTGCGAGATCATTTGGATCAGAGTCAGTTTTTATTTCTCCCTGTAGTGCAGGGTTAATAGCATCCAAGCTTGGGAGAGCAGGTTCTGCACCGTTCTCAGTGTATGCACTCTGAAATCCGCTGTGAGCAGGCATGCCAATTTTTGGTGCTCTTTCTACCTGCACGGTGCCTGAAACAGATTCCAAGGATGACATTCGACGTAAAGCATCATAAAGCTCATGGTAGTTGCTTCCTCCAGGAGATGATTCCCACTGCTCTGAATTTGACTCAGAGTGATGGCTGGCACAGTCATCTGACATATACGGAGATGATCTACAGAAAGTGTCGTCATCAGAATCAGAACCATAGTCATGCAGAGGAATAGCAGGCTCAGGGACCAACTGAAATGAAGGAAACATGTCTCTAACGCTTTCAGGGCACTGACTCCCATCAGGAAATTTCAGTTTTAGTTTGGAAGTCTCTGAGCTATCTACAGGGTTGAAAGATATTTTCATATGTTCAAGTGGTGGTGAAGAAGTAAGTGAACCTAGAGGAGATCCACATCCAAACTGCTCCATGAAGGCCGTCTTCGAAATTGTCTGATATGCATCATGGTGGTGCCCACTCCCCCCATCAAATACACCAGTCTTTAGAGAGCTAACTGCTTCAGACTTGTCATCATGCACAAGTGACAACTTTTTATGGAAACCATTTATAAGTAACCGATGGCCAAGACCAAACACCAGAGATGAGTTACTATCATTCTCCTCATTTGCTCCAGTAGACGTGGCCTTGACATCTGATGCCAGCTCAGTCCCAGATGCAGCTGCAGCAGTTAGACTCAAACCACCTCGACGACCATGCTCGAATTTGTTGCTATGAGAACCAGTGGATTTTTCAAGTTCGGAATCAGAATCAGCAAATAAAACTGGAACCTTTCCAACACTAGCACTTGAAGCCTTCTCATAACTTTTAGCATTCGCATCAAGCTTTTCATTCTGCCCTTCAACCTTCAGAGAGGTGGTATCTGGAGGACCAGAATTACCTCTGACCACAACATTCAGACTATTGCCATTTGATACAGCAAAATCAGGAGGCTTTGAAGGCTGAAGTCCTAATAGGCCACCATTTGTCCAGACTTTAACAGAATGAACACTGTGAAATTCATCAAGAGATTGTTGAGAGTCACAAAAATTACTTGTGGTTCTTTCCCCTGATTGTTCATGTAAATTGGACATTCTGGAGAGAGAGGACGATGGGTCACCGAGAACAGACTCCACTTTTGGACCATCAGTGATAACCGGTTCTACTTTTGAACTATTAAGATTATCAACACTCACATACATATCAGTGCCTGGTGAATGGTCTGAATCAGGAGATTTTGCTGATATTTGAGGTGTTTGTTCATGGACAATACTGACTGAGGGAACTGAGTCGGGTAAATTAGCGGTCAATCCATTACTTGAAGGACCACCCAATACAGTTTGAGATTCGATGCTAGAAGAATATTGGACAGAACTATGTTCAATAAGCTCTTCAATTCTATCTTCCGTTTTGCAATTGTCAGCACTGGAGTAACATTCCTCCACTTCCCGTTTTGTTTGACAATCAAGGTCATTTTCAGATTCCGATTCTATAGTGTTAAGGGCATCCATGTAGTTGTCTGTTTCACTTTCTACTTCATCAAGCTGGTCTCCATTGGATATAGATTTTTGAATGTCTTCATCAGCAGAAAAGATACCCATTTGATCAACATTTTCGAGGATGGCAGTTCCTCTTTCCTGAGTATCTGAGTCAAAATTAGCTGAAAGCACCCCCTGATACTCTCTATCAAGCAAGATATCCCTCTGGTCAACGCTTCTAAGGTAGGCAGTTCCTCTGTTCTGTGAATCTGTGTCAAAACTTGCTGAAAGCATCTCCGGAGGCTCGCTATCAAGCATGATATCCATTCCATCAATGTTTGTATGGTTGGCAGTTCCTCCATCGCGTGTATTTATGTCAAAATTTGCTGAAATCGCCCCCGGAACTTCATCGCTATCACATTGCTGACTCTTAGGCTCCACTATTTCTTCTTTTTCATCCCAGGTAACACAAAATGAACTAGGGATAGTTTGTTCTGGTGAGGAACTGTGTGGTCTGTCATCAACAACCCGATTTGATTCAACACAAAAATCCGAATCAAGTGTATCAATATGCTGCATCAACCTAGAAGGGGATTCCTCAGACCCTTGTTCTCCAGGTTGCAATGAGGAACCCAGATTGAAAACACAATCTGCTGTGTGGTCTCCAGGTTGCAATGAGGAACTGTGTGGTCTGTCATCAACAATCCGATTTGATTCAACACAAAAATCCGAATCAAGTGTATCAATATGCTGCATCAACCTAGAAGGGGATTCCTCAGACCCTTGTTCTCCAGGTTGCAATGAGGAACCCAGATTGAAAACACAATCTATATAACCCGACCCAGTTCTGGAATCAAAAGACTTTGAACGGTCTCCGAAGTCAGATTTCAGTGTCATGTCAACTACGGAGGGAGTTTGAGAAGAAGCCTGCCCATTAACGCCTGGAGAAGTCAGATGCATTCTGCATTGCATGAAATCACAAATGTCGTACACATTTCAATTTCATCAAAGGGAATTGAAGACGTTTGGAGTTCATAATATAGATTATAGATATAGATTACCTGCCACTGTGATTAGATATCGATGCAACCCGTGATATTTCTCCATTTCTTTGAGATGACCTTTTCTTCTGTCCATTAAGACATTTTACATTTAGACATAATCAGAAAAACAGCAATATATATATGTTCCGTAAGAAAGTATGTCCCCGCATTTCCATTATAAATGTCTCGGAGGCAACTATATCCACTATTATAACTCATTTAAAATTCATTTGTGGAATACAATAATTTCATGAACATGATTACATGAATTTGTGAGGCACATCACATGACTGGCAAGACAAAATCATTATGGTTGCAATTCTCATCTCAGTTCATCTAAATGGTACCTTTTTACGAGCCTTCTTTTCTCTTTGGATTTTATCGGCAGTTGCATCAATGGTGCTACCGGATACTCTTCTAAAGAAGGTTGGATCTGAATACCTCTTCAGACAAGATCCTGGACCCCCTGCATCAAATCTGATAGGCAAAGCAGAGAAATAAGCATCTGAAATCAATTTTTAAACCTCATTATCTGACTGCAATGGTTGTCAACTTAAACAAAGAGTAATTAAAAAATGAAACATACCTATCAAGCAAGTGCAAACGAGGAGGATTGTGACATTCTTCATAGGAATCCATGATAAATCGTGGCAAGTCATTGCAGATGAAATGATTTTGCTCATTTTGAATGCGAGGATGCCACTCAGAACCTACAAAACAACTGCTCTCCATAAAGACTGGAATTATTTGAAAATCAACATAGCACATAAGATATTAGCGAATAGGCAAAGTGAACTTCAATGAAATGGCTCAAAGCAGTGGACCAAGAGCCATACCAGCTGTGTAGGCAAAATGTATGTGGCTGGTTTGAGCCAACACAGCCTTCTCAAGGGGAGGAAGCGCAGCCTCAATGTGTTGCACACGAACTGTCAACTTATGGCTTCTAGAAGCAGTAGCCATCACTTGCTCCTGTAAGCCATGGAAAACCTCAGCTGCAAATCTACAACATGTCAAAGACACTCCATCATTTAGAATATTCTACAACTGTTTAGATGCACAATAAATACTAAAAAGAAAAAGAAATGGACACTACGAAGGAAAAATTAAGGGTTAGCAAACTAGATAAGTTGTTAAAATTATGTTTTGGAAATCCATGTCAAGTTGTTAAAATGTTAACAGAACCAGGCTGGTGATTTACTTAAAATTTCTCAAGCATTATGCTTTCCAATGTGGCATGCAGTAGTAACAAAAAAATAGTGACATAACCTCCTCACTATTGTGGAATTTCTCACCACCGCTTTCACTTTCACATGATATTAAACATATTCAATTCAAAGTTATTCCTCCAGTTTAGAGTTTACACTTGCTAGGATCCCTTTCGCCTAGCTCATCTCATAAAAAACATCAGAAATTGTAAACTACCAAATACAGACAACTCAAGAGATCAAAGTCACACTGAAGCTAATTTTTTTGAAAAAGATGAACATAATTGCACAGCAAATAAATACTGTTTTCGCCCTAATAGAACACTAAATATGAAATACAGTATGGTAACACAATTCGTTCTCTGCTTGAATAAAATGAAATTAGGGAATAAGCAAAGTGAAAGCAGCAGATACATAAACGAATGAAGAAAGTAAGCAATACGAAACAACATACTCAGCAAGATCGCCTAATTGACGCAAGATCCCAACGAGGCCGGCCACGGCGACGCCATCAAGCACGGCTTTCGGATCTTCTTTGTTCGCCTCTTTGTACAGCTCGGGCTGGCCAAGGCCGTACTCGTTTCTCACTCCAAACCTCACCAACGGCATCGTAATACTGTCTTCTCTGAAACTTGTGTGTCAGTTTTAAGAGGGACGGATGCTTACACGTAGATGCCGTGTTATTGTGAGTAAATACTAATGCAGATGAATGAATCAAATGAATGAGTGAAGTTAATGCGTGAACAGTACTAAATAAATGAGAAGAGAGAATTCTTGTTTTCTTTTTAAAATTTTTTCATTTAATTGAAAAAAAATGGGAGAGAGAGGGGAAGTAGAGTGGGTGGTTAGATTGGAGCAGCTTAACTGCCGAGAGAGAGAGAGTGTGTTGATGGCCTTGAGGCTTAGCTGCTGAAGACGACATTGCCAACACTGCAAGCCATTCTCTCTCTTGTCTCTCTCAAAACACCGTAATTTAACACCTAGAGACGATATTACCCTCATTTGTTCGCTTAATGACTGTGGTGCCATCTCTTGAAATGACAATTTCGGGTTTCGCGTTCCTGCGAGGTTGGCGGGGGATGGAACGTGGGTACCATTACTTTGACTTCGCTTGCTTGCCAAATTAGTCTGGTTTTTTGAAAACAAAAGGGTTAAGTCATTCCAACCTAAATTTTTAATTTAAAATTTTCATAAAAATCCGAAGTTATTGATTTCAAGAAATTTAGTAGTGTATGAATAGTTATTATTAGATGTTATTTGGACCTTTAATATCTATCATTAGATTATTTAAAATTAATAAATTAAAATTTGTGTCAAAAAATTCAAGTTAAAATAATCCCCTAAAATTGAAGTAATAGATTTTTATTAATCAGCCTCTAGACTATTTATGATTTATGAGATAATGATAATAAACTTATCCATTTATTTCCAGGCAACACGTAAGCGACCTAAGTAGCATAGTTTGATCATTTTCTTAGTACTTGGGAACTTGTAAGTGATGCATAAATAACATATCTATAAGGTTGCAACCAAAATAAAGGTGGGTGTCCAGCCATAGAGATGGATAATGCCACTTCGATCCCACGTAATATTAATTACATATCAAATTACTGAATAACCCTCATAGTACATGTTTGGACAAATAATTCTTATAGGAATGTCTTTACTTCACTAGCATTTCGTAAGGGAGAAAGATTTATAAATTAGCTCCATATAATCATGCGCTAATTGAAAGAGGTTGAGTCCATAGAAACTCGAACTACTACCCTTATGGGGATTCAAACCACTACCCTCATAATTTTACTTAACTTTGACGATAGTGGTTTGGCCGAGTGGCCTGTTAGAAGACAATCTTAAAATTTCTTTGAAGCTACTACACTATCGAAGCTGGGTTTTTGCTTGTTTTGGTTACTGGTTGGGCTTTTGGCTAGCGATGGGAGATTATATAGTTACCGGAAGAACTTGGAGGCTTGCTCCTTCAAAAGCTCATGCGGTGTCTCTCCCCCCATGGAGGAGCGCTTAGGTTGCTGATAGAGGGCCCTACTGCCCCCCCCCCCCCCCCAGTCTCAGTCTCGTGGAGAGAAAGACTTTGTGAGGCCGAAATCAAGTGCAAACACTTCCTTATCATTAAAAAGATCGAAAACTGAAACTTAATAGCAAAAGGAGCAGCAACTCGAGATGATCTCAAGCATATCTTCCCCAAGAGTCCACATGCATTTGAGGTCCAACGAAATTTCCAAATTGAGTTATGTTTAATTTGACTAGTTACAATTAGAAATTTAGTTAGATTGTTGTCAGTTTAGCAAAGTAAACTATGTCATTTGTTGCTTAGTCAAAAACTTAATTAAACGATTACGAATAATGTTAAACTTATTGCAAGTAACATAAAGTAACATGATAGCAAAAGGTCAACAATATCCTCGTCCAATAAGTCATGGAAAGTCATCGATCTAGACGATAAAATATCATTCAAGGAAATGACAGTCTGGTAGATGATACTACTACCGTACTACGTATGCAAAGAGCTGGGGTTCTGTTTTTCAGTTTTTCTGTCGTTTTCAGTTTTAATAAAGTACCCTTTCAGCAAAGGCATACTTAGTTAACAAATAACAAATATTGTGATTGATATTATGAAAGCGATTTGGAGGAAATATTAATGCCAAGAATCTCACAGCCCTTTGGTAGGAGTAGGACTAGGGGGTTTCTATCATCCAGCCAATGGGATATTTTATTATTTTAGCATCAGCTCACTCATCAATAATGTAGATTTAACTTTTATTCTTAAGTGCAAAATTCTCACAAAATTAGGTATGTAATAATCATAGCTTAATTTAGAAATGATACCGAAAAATACATCTAAATTCTAATAAAAATAGTTTGGTTGCTGTGGCAGAAGATGGGCAGCTCCAATTCATGGAAACATCGCTGTATTCAAACAAAAAAGGTATAAGACTTACGAAGAAGGAAACATTTTGTAATTATATAATCATAAGAAGGATATTTTCATAAAAGCTTTTAGCGCGTGTCTTAATTTTATTGAAGATCAGACTTTCATCTCATATGGATAATAAGTATGCTTTTTCTCTCTCTTTTTTGCCTTGTAAATTGTATCTCGGCTTAGATTTCGTTTGGGAAATTGGAATCCCGCAATATCCTGCCATGACCTTTTTGGTCATTTTATTCCTTCGGAACTTTTGTTGGTAATCTTTGTTTCCTTTCTTTTCTTTCGGCACAATAAAAATAAATAAATAACAAGGACAGGTGGGAGACAAACGCAATCATGCACAAACTACGAAGTTAAAACGGGTTCTTAAACTATATCATTTATTAAGACGTGCCACCTCATCAGCATCACATGAATTGCGATTTTGTCACCACTGAACGATAAGATTAAGGTCCAAGTCCGACGATATCTGTCCGTCAAATCGTTGACCAGCTCCCATATGTTGACCCTGAGGGGATGCCTAAATTACATAAAATAAGACTGATAATTATGAATGTACATAAAATAATAAAATGTGCATAATAATTTCGTATTAAAATGCCCAATAATTAATGTTGTATACAGAAAAATTGCAAGTTTATTTACAAATTAAGATTTAAGACGGCACAATGATGGACCCACCACGCACAAGTACAGAATCTTAGTTAGCTTAGCTATCACCAAATCCAATATTATTTATTAATGCCAGATTTGAATTTGATTAATAAAATCGACCATTTCAATTACCGATAATTTTTTGTTCCCTTTTTTTAATGTAGGTAAATATAAACTTATCACTTAATGTTTCACACTTCATAAAAAAATATTTTAAATTTTATTTTTTTTAGCTTTCCACTTAAAATTTACAAAGTGTGATGGTTGAAGGATTTGACAAAAATATTAAAAAATACATATGTTACCTTTACCTCTAAATGCAAAAAGAATATTTATTTGTTCTTATTTTGGTAAGAATGTATTATTATTTTTAAATTGATGGGAATAAACTATTAACTCGAAGTTCTCCATAATTGATTTTATATTGTTGTTCTTTTATTGATGGACACAAACTATAATACTCACAATTTCTCATAACTAATTTTATTATTATTTTGAATGTATTTTGGATAATTATGACTGTTTTTATTTACTGGTATTGATGAACATATGTTATTTATGATAGATTATATGAGCAGATGTTGTAGTTTCATGTTGCAAATGAGATAAAAAATTAGTTAAGATACTTATTTATGGTGATTTCATATCTTTAAATTAACAAATTTAATTAATTTATATAGCTAATTGTATGGCCAGTATGCGATTGCAAACTGAAATATGTTTTTTTGTCATTTAAATATGATTAAATTTTTTTCATATTTATGAATAAAATAATTATTTTGTCAATATTTTGTTAAATTCTCTACCAATGTCAATAAAAAAAATAAAAAAGAGATAGATTTTGTAAATTTTAGATAAATAATTGAAAAAAAATTGATATTTTTTGATAAAGTGTTGGCATGAGGCTGTAGCTCTTACGACCTAACTAAGCAAAAAGCCTTCAGCCTAATCTGTCAGTGAACAATAATGGCCAATTAAAGAAAGGACTTACAAATCAATTATTACTGTTCAACCATTATTGAGATATAATATATCTTAGAGTGAGACTATTTGCACCCCTCCAAATACCTCTTAAAACTCCTATAATTATTTTACAATTTTAACCTTTACTAAAATTACATAATTGGACAATTTCTAATTAAACCTCTACGCAAAAGTCAATAATTTTTTTCCTTAAAAATTCTTTATGCAGTAGATTTTTATTTTAAAAGGGAAGCAAGACAAGTTTGGAACAGCTCGAGAATATGAATGTCAGAAGGGAAATGTGGAAATTGATTTTAATAGAAAAATGACAAGCAAAGATTTTGAGTCAGGAAACATGTTTAGTGATCTTGAAAATGCAATGTGAAAATCTAAATCCAAGGAAGAATATGATCCAAAAGCATCAAAGGCAAAGGCAACGAGCATCAAGGGCAAAGGAAAATCATTATTACATGAGAAGCAATGACGACAGGGATGAATTTTATGCCATAGGGGAGAATAAGAAGAATAGGATGAATCAATTTAAGGGTGAAGCTGATGATTTTGAAGCGCACAATAAAGTGAATAATAGACGGAATAAGATACAGAACGAGGCAGATGAGATCAGGACAGTGATTTATAGCAATCTTTAGTGAATGTGGTACGTGAGTTTAAAATCTAACATTTTATAAATTAAAAAGATTGTTTTTTTCTCTTATTTTTAGGTGAAAATTTTATTACTGGCGGCTGCAATGGAGAGAAAAAACTCCATTATTGAAATATGGTTTAATAATAAAGATAAAAAATAATTAAAGAACGATGTTTACGCTAATAAATTTTAATTAAGGACAATTTTGTCATTTAAAGGGTGTTAAAAGAATTTTATAATATTTATAAATATTTTAATTGGGTTAATAAAGAAAAGGAGTGTTAAGAGATATTTAGAGGGGTGCCAATAGTCCCACTCTATATCTTATATATCTTTAGAATCTCAGAAATATGATAAATTAAATGTCTTGAAATTTACAAGCTGTAACTGTAACTTTCAATATTTTTGTTTTTTCTAAGCTTGGAGTAAGGTCTCCAGTGCGTGGCAGACCAAGTACGTTGTTGGATCAAAACATGCCTGTTTGCAAATTGCAGCCGTTATTAAAAAATTATTATTATTCCTCGGACACCTAGTTTCACAATTAAAGCTTAATTAACCGTCAATTTGGACGGTATCATATATGTCCAAATTGATATATCACACACAAACACACACACACACACACACATATACATATAAACATATATTCAATTTGGACACGTAAATTATTAAAAAATTGTGTGGCAAGTGAAGTACATAATGAGATCCAAAGTCTAATGAGCTCTTAGGAATTAAATAACATAAAGCAATTTCCAATGAATTAGTAAACCATTAACGGATTTGAGCGATGACTTTTTTTTTTAAATAACAGATTTATGTTACATGATTATAACTCTACTTATATTTACATGAGGTATTTATTGAGACTATTTAGGTTAAGTTTTATTATGACAGAGTCTAATTTATACTCTTATAAATATTAAAGGAATATCTGCTCCACCCACAAACAAATAAAAAAGATATTTATCTCTAACTAATGAAGCTTATATGCTCTGCCCATAAACTAGAAGAAAAAAAATACCTACCTCGGTCCAATTCTTAATTGGGAGTTGAATGCAAGAGTCCCCGAAGGACACTAGGCCATGGGCCACTGGGCCTGAGTGAGGTATTTCATTTGGTTAAAAGCTCGAAGCCATTATTAAAGCTTGCGCTGACTCTTTTTTGGTCTTGTAGGGTAATCTATAATCAAAGATTGGGATTAGATACAGTTGCAAGTTTTTAATAAGGTTCGTAGTGTGAAGAGAAGTTCAACTTCAATCCAATGGCAATGAGCAAGAGCAATGAATGCTTGCTTTATGGTGGTGTTGTAACTTGCAAAAGCCAATTATCAAATAGATGGTGGAGCTAATTCTTAACACTAGCCAAGCCAACGACCATCCATTGCAACCCCCTGGCTCAGTACATATAAATGTGTCAATCCCATAATCATGAGCACGAGAAGAAGAACTGATGAGATACATATTTGTCTTGTCTAAACGAACTGCATACAGTGAGGCCCATAATCAAGTTTAGTGAATGAGTGTCACCACAGAAGGACCACCGAGCAGAGAGCGCCAGAAGGTGCCAGAAGCGTCAAAACTCAAATTTATTAAAGTTGCTTTTAACACTCAGAATGGACTTGTTATGCTAAGAATTTTTTTCCCAACTTCTACTCAACAGCTGTAGCTTTTTCTCCACAGCAACTGCAGCTTAAAAGCTACATCACATCACTCCCAAACACACCCTAAATGACGAGGCCAAGTCGGATCGTTCAGAGCCAAACAACTAACACGGGCCAACAGCTAGGCCCAGCTTCAAAATCATAATGGATTTGGCCATTCAGCCGATTGAAAACCTCTTCAACTTCCTCCTCCCAAGAGTATTAGCCTATTTGGCTTGCTCGCTTTTGCTAAGTTACATTTGCAGCAACTTGCAGATTGTTAAATTAGTGAAAAATATAGGCAACAGAGTGGGGTCAATAGATTTATAGATGGGGTCACCTTCTAATATGGCTTGATGGCAAGTTACAGCAAATACAACTTAGCATGAGCCTTTTTTTAATACAGTTAATGATGTGTCACTCTGATAGGGGTGCTTCTGTTTGTGGATCCACGGCAGATTTTCTTTCAATTATTTGGACTAAGATGGGGTGTTTTGAGCTCAAATATCCCGGCCCAATATAATCTTTCATCGCAAATCTCAACAACGAAAGAATCGTATAATTTAGTTAAAGCATAACAAATTGTCTTTTTTTTTTTTTTTTTTTTAAATACAACCAGATATCGAGACTTTCTTAAATAATTTTATTATATTACAACTTAAAGGTCAATCCTCACTTAAAGGTATAAAAAAAACAATTTTTACTGTTAATATTAGAGAGATATCGATTCTATCCCAATATAAATAAATAAATAAACATTTACTATATAAGGAGTCGAGTCTCAATATTATATTAGGATTGATTGTAATATATTAGTGTATAAAAAAAAATGCAAATACTAATTCAATATCTGCAGAAACTATCAAATGAAATGAACGAAGGAGAGGCCTCATAAATGATGGATTCTAAGTAGAGAAGATGGAGAGTAGGGGTGGGCAAAATCGGGTTCGGATCGGGTTTGGATTAATCCGATCGGATTTCGGGTTAATCGGATTAGTTAAAAATCAATCCGAATGAAACTCGAATTATAGACCCGACCCGATCCGATCCGAACTAAATTCGGATCGGATCGGATTGGGTCAACTATTTGGGTTTCATTCGGGTATGATCGAGTTTGGATGTAATCAATTTTGAAAGCTTTAAAATTGTGTTCGGGTCACAAAATCACAAAGGGCACACGGGCAAAGCCAAAAACGCAGGTCGGGTTGGAGCTTGAGCTCGAGCGATCTACGGCGGCGATAGGCCACCGCAGATCGCGGACGGGTTTTCAGTAGCAGATCGCGGACGGGTTTTCAGCAGCAGATGGGCACACATGCAGCAGCAGATCGCGACGGAGGGACGCACAGCGGATGATCGCGATGGAGGGACGCAGCTGACGGATCGCTGGCGACGCCAACGGCTGCATCACGTGGCCCGAGAGGCAACAATAGATCCGTGGATCGAGAGGGTTGTGTATGTGAGTCTTGTACGTAGGTTGTGTGTGATGTGAGGTTGCAGGCTGCAGAGGATTGTTGTGATTTATGCACGCAGTATGTTGCAATTTGTGAACTGTTTGTGTTGTGAAATTGTGATTGTGAGAGTGCCCGTGTGGTCGATGGTGCGGTGTACGTGTATTTAAGTTAGGTTTGTTTTTGTTTTTTTTTTTTGGAACCCGATCGGGTTTTCGGATCGGGTCGACTTTACCCGATCCGATCAAAACCGGATCGAGTTTCTAAAATTTCATCCGATCGGATTTCATAAGCAACCCGATCCGATCCGAACTTGAAATTTTTCAGATCGGATCGGGTCGGGTCGGATCGGATCGGGTATTTTGCCCACCCCTAATGGAGAGCATGTGGGCACCTCAACGAGTAAATAAAAGGAGAAATAACGCAATAAGAGCAATATTTTTGTGAGATGCTATTTAGTACGGGATTATACACGTGTCAAGATCTGAGAGGGAGAACTGTGGAGTCCTTCTCTCAGATCTCGACGGGCACGACGCACACAGGCGCGGACCAAATCGTTGCTCTTAACTTTTTGTGGGGAAATAGAGAAGCAGAGGGCCCCAATCTATTGAGGTAGAAGTTGGAGGCTGAGGGACAAAATGGAGAAGCGAAATGGGGGCCAATAGTCACGTGGGCTGAGTTTGAGTGGGGTCTTTCGATTTCTGTTGCCTTGTTAGGGAAATCGAAAGCATTCGTCAATAAAAGCGTGGAAATTGCATTTGCTGTGGCTGGCTGGCTTGAAATGTAATGTTAACACACTTACCAGTTACCACTAACAATATTATTATTAGAATATTGTTATGTTACATCATCATGTAACATACATGATGATGAATGATTTAAATCCAAATCCGAAAATATAAAACGAAAAATCATATTATTTTCTATAATCGCACGAAATCCAACTATTACATCGTCACGATGCTATACGTGATGTAACTTAACAAAAGCCTTGATTATTATTATTATTATTCAAACACTATCCCGATAAAACTGACTTCATTTTCAGCGCGTCACTAATTTTTGTTACCCTTTGCTTTTTCTTTGAATGACTAATCGCTGCAATTTTCCTTCTAACCTGGGCCCCTTTGTTTCCTCATCTCATAATCAGACACCACATATCAACCCCATTTGCAATAATACCTTTTTTTTTCTCGGTTGCCTTCATTTATTTCAATTTTTAAAATTTGTAATACTCTCTCTTTTTTAAAAACAGCTAAAAGAAAAGAAAAGAAAAGAAAAAAAATTGGTCCGGTTGACAAATAATGGAGCGTATATCATGTTGTGAAAGAGAACCAGATTCTGAGGGAATTTGTTTAAATTTTCAAAAAAAAAAAATTTGAAAAAAAGAAAGCAAGAAGATGATGAGAAAGAACGTGAAAGGAATATGCTGCAATTCCAAAAATTCCTACTTTCATACATAATTCACATAAGTTTGCTAGTAAACTGTACAGTTGACATATTGTTCCAACGAGGTCTTTAACTCTTAAATTCTTCCCTTCCCTTTTGTTTCTTAATTTGTGTTGCCTCCCTCGCGATGTTTGTTCAGTTTTGTAAGATCCATACACATAAATGCACATATTAATAGCACGAATTATAGAAAGTTTATATGCTATTTGTTGATAATATAAATAACTATAAATCATCAATTAATATATTCATGAAATCGCAAGACGGGAAGTCATCTAACATCGAGTAACGCTTTAAATGATCTCATAACATCATACGCGTTGTGAAAATAAATAGGAAAAACTTCAATAATTGTTTGGTACGATGCAGACATAGTTGAAACATTGGGGTACAACATGATGGCCAAATTTCCATAGGTCAGCAAAGGACCCCTCACTCCACCACCTCTTATTCTTAATTTCTAATACACTTTGGGAGGCTAAGATAACCAAACATACACGATACACCAACCAACTCGAATGTAAATAATACTTTTGAAATAAAGATCAAACACACACAACACAGAGTCGTGAAAAAGATTGCTATTTTGTTGCTACCATCCTTCAGGAACTACATATAAAACGTTTTTATATTATGCACATATTTATTTTTTTTTTTTTTCTGCTCTTAGAGGAAGTAGGAATATTTTCGGTTCTGTAACAAGAGTCAAACTAAATGCAATCCGTTTGAGTTTATAACTTGTACGCGTACATTCGGCATTTGTCACAATGTCTCTAGCATACGAAGCTATTATTTGATGGAACTGTTCATGGAGCGAGTCGTGGAACTATGTGATTCTCAAAATGACAAAGAAACAACAGGTAGCATGAAACTGTAATAGTGTAATTGTACGAATACTGGCACCAAACCAGGAATCGAACAATTTTGTGAAAGAATTCAGTGGCACTGCTGCACCGATGAATACAATTGTTCTTCGTTTTATGCCAAACACATGATCCCACAACCCACGTGTCATGGTGGAAATTCATCATATATAAATTAAAGAAGCCTGTCCCACACAAGATCTTCAAAATATATTTTCTATCTGGGCATGGCATCTAATTAATCATGTAACTAGCTAGTTTCCAAGGCCAACACGCTAATACAAATTTTGTGCAAAATCCCCATCACCATCGTTTTATGCCAAACACGCTAATATATATATATATATATATTTTTTTTGGTTTTAACTGCTGCGATCCCATGCATTCCCAACTCGCGAGCAGACCTTGCTCCGTACCACAACCCAGACTAATCCCCGCCGAATCCCGGAGCAAGACATGTTCTCCCAACAAAGCGATTTCCTTCGACTTAACCTTGTTGTAAACCCAAATAAAATTATATTTCTTTCAATTAAGTTCAATCATAAAACAGTAATTTTAAAATAATTATTATTAATTGTGTCATCAAAATAATCAATAATAAAGAGAATCGGTCAAATGCTCAATAAAAATTTATTTTCAAAGGTATTGTGAGTTTTAAAAATAGTAGTATTTATTTAGTAAATAATATTATTAAATTACTGTAAGAATGTAAATAACTTAATTAGACATAATATTAAATAAAATTACTTACAAATTTTATAAACATATATATGGAGTTTTTTTTTATTGTTTATATATAATAATTGTTTTAATAAAACAAATATTTTACTTTTTATTTTGTTATCTCAACATTATTGACAATAATATTAATCTCTTTAAATTTTTTTTTATTTCATTTCCAACTTGAATAACAATAATTTTGGATTTTATAATATATGTGAGGATATATATAAAATTATAATTAGTATAAAATTGATTCTCAAAATCAAATTTTGAAAAGCTAATCATTTTCTATTTTTCAAAATCTGCTGCAGGGCAAGAGTGATTTTGCTGAAAGTGATTTTTTAAAAAGATTTAACTATTAGAATTGGATTTTAACTTTTTGAAATCACTTTTGACCCAAAAAAACAATCCTAAATAGGCCTTTATTGTGTTTCAGTAATTAAAAAATAAATAATTTTCCCATCTTATGTGTGTATAATATGGCTGTACTTCGATTCCCTTTTCCACACATGTGAGTAGAGATTAGGAAGATTCAAATCCAAGAAACCACCACCTAGGGGTGGGCAAAATCGGGTTCGGGTCGGGTTCGGGTCAATCCGATCGGGTTTCGGGTTGGTCGGGTTAGGAAAAAATTGATCCGAATTTAACCCGAATTAATGACCCGATCGATCCGACCCGAACTAAATTCGGGTCGGATCGGATCGGGTCATTAATTCGGGTTAAATTCGCGTCGGGTCGGGTTAGGGTCGATCAATACATGCGTAAACTTGAGATGAAAATTCAGTTTCACTTAATGAAACTTGAGATGAAAATTGAAGCTTGAAATTGAGACTTGAGACTTGAGAGTGGAAAGCTTCCAAATCCGTTAGGGTGGAAAGAAATCGGGTTCGGGTGGGTAGAAAGTCGTCAGGATCGATCAGCAGATACCGATCGGGGCTTCACGGCAGTTGGCACTTGGCAGCGGCAGCTCCGGATCGCGGCTCACGAGTCACGGCTGGACGGGTTTCACTTCACAGCTTCACTTGGCAGTTGGCAGCAGCAGCAGGTCGTGGTTTCAGCAGTTGGCAGCAGCAGATCCGGATCGCGGCTCACAGCTGGACGGGTTTCTTGGCAGCAGGCAGTAGCTGGTCGCGGCTTCACTTCGCCCTTGTCAGCACCGCAGCAGCAGCAGATCACGGTTTCAATTTATCAGCACTTCAACAGCAGCAGCAGATCCTGTGGGTGGTGACTGGTGTGGGGTGTGCCGGTGTGGTGTGTGTGTATTGTTTGCGAATTGTTTGTTGATATGTTGTGATCCGTCACCGTGAGTTTGTGTGATGAGTTTGTGTGTGCAATGTAGTGCGCGCGCGGTGTGTGTGGTATGCAGCCGCACTATCCGGCAGTGTGTGTAGTTCAGGCTTTAGGTTTTTTTTTTTTTTTTTTCAAATCCGATCGGATAATCGGATCGGGTCGGATTTCACCCGATCCGATCACAACCCGATCGGGTTTGTAATTTTTAACCCGATCGGGTTTTGATTCTGACCCGATCCGATCCGAACCCAAAATTTTTCGGATCGGATCGGGTCGGATCGGGTCGGGTCGGGTAAAATGCCCACCCCTACCACCACCCATTTCACTTGATTGGTCAACAATGCTGACTTATCAATTTATCCAATATGTAGGCTATAATAGATTAATCCTACTTGCGTTTGAAACAGTGAACCTATTTGGACCGTAAATGGTTCATTCATATGAATTAATGATTAATTTTACTTTCTAACCTAGCTACTTTAGATTGAAAGGTATATGCTCGAGGAGAAGTTGTAAAAAGCTTTCCATTTGTATAGGAATTGTTCCACTTAATATTCCTTCTTGAATTATTTGAAGGTAGATTCAGCATATTATGTGCTAAAAGAGAGCTATAGAAGTAATACTAGATATTTATGATAGTAAATATGAAATTGTAAAGTAATACTTAAAACTTCAGGAAAAATGATTCTTTAGGTAGTATTTGGTTGTAAGGAGAGGAGGAGGAAAGTAATTTGAATTGCTTTCCCATTTTTACTGTCTGGATGATCATAATTTATAAAAATTTAATTTTCATTAAAATTTAATAACCATCATAATGTAAAATTTATATTATAAATCAAAGAGTGAAAATTTTAAATTTTTCTTCCATTGGAAATAAAAACTTTCAAAACTACCCAGTCAATCTTTTATTTTCTTTTTTAATGTTATTGAAAACTAAATTTTATATTATTTAAATTTAAATTAATGTTCTAAACAACTTAAACAAAATAACTTTATTTATTTAATTAATTTTAAAAATTTTTAAAATACTAGTTTATCGGATTCTCGCCGAATCATTGTCAGATTGTCATTGCTGCTGTTGTCGATAGCATGTGGAATGTCATCAGCAGTACTATCGGATTCACTGATCAACAAACAACCTCATTTTGGCATCATTGAGGTGAAAAAATGAATGTGTTTTATTCAAATTCGGTTCACATCATTTGGATACTTTTTAACTTTCTCATATTTATACAATTATCAATTTTTTCGGCCAAATAAGTTGCTCCACTTTAGAGATCGTCAATTTCTAATCATTTTTATGTCATTTACAAGATGAGATGAGATAGTCGGCAGTGGTTTTAGTGGTAGCTCCATTTCCTTTTCTTGGATTTTTAAAATAAAATTTTAAAATTATAATATATTGCTTTTATATAAATTATGATTTATCTAAAAAAATTAAATTAAATATAATTAACTAAATTAATAAAATAATGTTATAAATTTTTTAAATAAATTTTCATTTCGAATATAACAAGTAAATTATCTAAAATAACTTTTATTAGTTACTTATGTAATACATTAAATAATTTTACTGTTAAATTTGTTGAATTATGTTTATGATAAACATTGAAAATTTAATACTAAACGGTAAAATAGTCCCATAAAAAAGGAATTTTATTTACTCTATAATTTTATAATAAACTGAACATTAGAAAAGAATTTCACTCCATTCCCCTATGCTTTTGTCTCCTCTCATTTCCTCACATTTCTTCAAACTAAGCACTAGGGGTGGGCATCGGTTCGGTTCGATTCGGTTTTGGAATAAATTTTCGGTTTCGGATCGGTTTGGATCTAAAATTTAAAAAAACCGTTCGGTTTTTTTTTAAAAAAAAAACGAATCAAAATTGATAGGTCGGTTTTGGTTCGGTTTTGGTTTTCGGTTTCGGATCGATTTCGGTTCTCTTAACGGTTTTATTTAAGCAATCGGTTTTTCGGTTCATCTTAACGGTTCGGTTTTCGGTTCGATTTTTCAAATCATTTTCTATTTCAAACCATGTACAATAATTTCCTCATTTTCAATAATTGTATAATATATTCAAAGTATGTACAATCGACGATTTTAACAATTAATCTACAATTTCATCAACTACTACTACGTTATTAAAATATATCATAATCTACTAATACCACCACCAAATCATTCATCATCATTACCAAATTAATTTAATATAATTCATAACACAAGTCGATGACAACATTAAAAAAACATTCCAATAAGGACACAAAACAATATAAAAGACCGTCAAATGCCCAACAACATCCAGGCAATATCCAAGACAACATCCATAACCATAAGAAACCATTACAACATAAAAATTAAAAATCAACTATATAATCAGTGCATAATCAAACAAAAATAAAATAATTTACAAATTTGTATTTTTTTTAAAAAGGCAAGAATTTGGACTAAAATGAAGAATTTTTAGAATTATAGTTAATGTTTTTAATATCAAAAGGTTTGGCCCAAAATGTAAATAAAATAAAATAAGTATTTGTACCGTAATAGAAATTAACAAAACATTATGGACTGAAATGATATTTTATTTATTGACTTTCGATCAAAACTATTATGCAAAGTTGGCAAACAAATCAAACCATAATAGAATTCTTATATGTAAACATATCTTAAATATTGAGCCATACTAATATTTCATTAAAAAAATGGGATCTACACGATATTTTCCCATTATCATCTTCAACATTTTGTTACTTTCTGTCTTTCTCACCACCCAAATACAGTGTGAGATGATTTACGGAAAATTAAAAAATACAAAGAAGGTAAAGCTAATCAAACTAAATAATATTAATAAGTTAAACAAATATAAAATAAGAGCAGATCAAAGAGCGGAGAGCCATTTCAAAAAAAAAAAAAGACACCCATTTAAAAAAAAAAGAAAAACTGAGCAAGTTAATTTATTACTTGACTAGCTAGCTAGCAAATTAGAGGTGCGATCACCAAAAGAAATTGATTTCAGATTCCCCTTGGGGGTTGGATCATTGGTTCGATTCCTCTGTGAAGATACACCAAATCGGGAACTTGAACGTGAGAGAGAGAGCAAAAGAAAATGTTTAACTTGTGTATTTATATGTTATAGAGAAATTATGAAAATGTCACAAATTCGGTTCGGTTCAGATTTTATAATTTTTTATCTAAAAAAAAAACGAACCGAACCAAATTTTTTTCGGTTCCGGTTTGGCTGTGCCCACCCCTACTAAGCACCACTTAGTTCTTACTCCCTATAGTTTGAACCAATTACCCAATTAGTTCATATATTTTCAAAAATAATCCAAAACGTCCTTATATATAGTAACTTTCATATCTGTTCAATCTAGTTGTTCAAGGATACAATAGTATTTTTTTCTAATATACCTTGAAATTCAAATAAAGATATTATGCTAAGGTTGAAAAATAGAAAATAATTAAATATATTTTAACGCAAACATTATTGAACATGGATTTTTTGGTATTCTTGAAAATATAAGACCTAAATTTAGAGAAACTCTAGCTTAAACTGAAGGGACTAAAATAGTATTTACCCAAAAATTCACTATGATGATGACAAAGAATAATGTACTAGCTAGTCCAATCTAACCTATAACAATACACAAGAGAAATCAAATATCAAAATAAATTTGACATAAAGCTAAAATATTTGTGAAAGTAAAGTTCTATTTCTTCAATTAATATTCT
Source organism: Citropsis articulata (assembly GCA_030449925.1). NCBI lineage: Eukaryota > Viridiplantae > Streptophyta > Magnoliopsida > Sapindales > Rutaceae > Citropsis > Citropsis articulata. The sequence goes on from JASUUH010000046.1 coordinate 1,629,721, forward strand.
TAATTAGTCATATAGCTGGAGTGATATTATTTATGAAGCTCAAATAGGCAAGTATATACATATGTGTGTGTGTGTGTGTGTGTGTAGTGAATGCTCAACAACGAGTACAAATAAAGACACCAATCTTGCAATGAAACTCCAATTAAACAGCATTATATTAAGCATCACAGGCATATATACCAAGACATGGACCCATCTCGCAAAGATGTCTCGCAAATTTTTATTATGTCGCTCCATCAATTCTTCTTTTCAGCGTCTCGTATTTTCAACTCACAAATTTGTGCAAAGAGACCATATTATTGATCATGAAAATTAGAATAAAAATTCTTTCACCTTTATCTTGCTAAAAATGGAAAAATTTTGGTATCCCAATATATTCTGCATCAGAAAAAGAGACCATTGTATGAAGAACCTGTGTAGAAATTTTGATGTAGACCATATTGTGCATATTGATCTTTTGTGACTTTCACTTGAGACCTGTCCTAATATGATGGTCAATATTAATTATTATTGGTCCAGTGGTTAATTTAAAATATCACAAGCGTACTGTAGCGGCGCGCTTAGTTGATTCAATTGAAAATAACACATTCCATTGATTAATTTTTGTTTGGGCCCCACGTGATCGGATTCTCATTTGGAAGCAGTAAATCATGGTGATCCTGAAAATCTTGTTCATAAAATTGTCATCATATTATGTCATGCAGGCACTGCCATGTACATCTGTCATTTCATTTCCTGGCCTTTCGTATGCACGTACGTGCACTCAATCAAAAACCTAAGATAGAGCTTCATTTTTCCAAGCAGAATTTAAGGGTATCTCCAATCCACCATAATTAATAATATTTAAGCCAAGTCAAGTAAATTCCAAATTGTAAAACTTTTCAAAAAGGCAAAAATATCGCCGACAAGCAACTCATTGTATACAATCCGTCATCAGCAAAACCACTACTTTGTATTAATGTTAATGGCCATGATCATTGCTTTATTTAGTGGCAATATATATGTGGTGAAAATGGTGACAGTAAGATTTCTTAGCCGTGATGTGAATTTTTGCATCATATCTTCTCGAATCCGATTCATTCACACACTTTACAGACTGACTGATCAACTCTTTGCTGGAAGATAATTAGTTAATTAATTAATTAACAAGCTAGGTATATAACACGTCACAGTGCGCAGTAAAAATAAATGAAAACGAGTGCAACAATGCAAGTATATGAGTGCGCATATTAATCCAGTAGGCAGTACTGTGATGACAAATGATCATGATTAATTGAATGAAAATGCGATAATGCGTGATTGTATTGATGATGGTATACAAATAATTATTTATAATTAGATTAAATAAATATATTTAGTGCAAATAGTGTGAAATTAAAAAAAAAAAAAAAAGAAAGAAAGAAAGAAAGAAAAAATTAAAAATTAAAGAGGGAACAAAAGCAATCTATATAGGGCCCCATTAGATGTCTCCTCAGTAGACCCTAAGATGTGAATTTCATCTTTTCTCTCTGCATTTGCAATTTCACTATTCTTTCACCTTCTCTAATTTTAATTTCTCTGCCCTTTTTTTGGTTATCTCTTGCCAAGAATTAAATTAGAGGATATAATTAATTATTAATCATCGATTACCATGTCTGGCGCTGGTGGTATAGCTAAAGCTTGTGCTGCAGCTGCGGCTGAAGGGTCATCACGATCCATTACTGGTACTACAAACTGTAGCGTCGATCGTCATCATCAGCCGCAGCCGCAGCCGCAGCCGCATCCGGCCCCTTTGAGCCGATACGAGTCGCAGAAGCGGCGAGATTGGAACACTTTTGGGCAGTACTTGAAGAACCAAAGGCCTCCAGTTTCACTATCACAGTGCAGCTGCAACCACGTGCTTGATTTTCTTAGGTATCTCGATCAATTTGGCAAGACCAAGGTTCATCTACATGGATGTGTCTTTTTTGGACAACCCGACCCGCCTGCTCCATGTACTTGTCCTCTCAGGCAGGCTTGGGGAAGCCTTGATGCGTTGATCGGACGGCTACGAGCTGCTTATGAGGAACACGGTGGATCACCGGAGACTAACCCCTTCGGCAACGGAGCTATTCGGGTTTATTTGCGGGAAGTGAGGGAGTGTCAAGCTAAGGCTAGAGGGATTCCTTACAAGAAGAAAAAGAAGAAGAAGTATCATCAAATCAAGCCCAATAACGATGAGCCTGCTAAGTCTTCCAGACAGTCAACTTAATTACAATTTGTTACTAGCCCTCTACCTCCGCTTCTTCAAATAAATGGTAATTAAATTTTACTTTATATCTATATATTCTTTTAATTTCCAACTCCGCTGCTAGCTTCTTATATGAATATATATATTATATAGCTAGTATATATAAACTGATGAACCTCATCATCATGAATTCATTATTAGAATTAATATAACTCAAGAATAAATTATCAGAGAGATAATTGAAACAAACATTTATTCCCCATATTTCGCCTTACAGGAACAGCTAACTGCAAACTGGACATTAATGATCGGTTCACATATAGTAAGATCTAACGATGCTTAATCACTGTACGTGGATATTAAGCCAACATATTCTAGGTAAAACCCTAAACCCACATACCGAAACCCTAGTCTGGGTACTGACTTGGAAGCCTAGATGAAATGAACGAACAACTCTTTGTACGTAAGAACTAAAATTTTTACTATTACAAGAGTAGATGCCTTGATTAGACTAGTGTTAGAAATTGTCAGTACGTTTGTCTTTCTCTCTCTTTCTCATCATGCAAAAAACACTGTACATGTATGTGGTGGTTCCCTAATTTAATATATCTACATATGGAATTGATTACTTTTATCCTTTGTTTTTTGTTTGGGCTCTTTTGCGATTCTGTACGATTTTGTGCTCCCCATGACTTACCATGTGATATACGCATACGTTGCATGTGAATTTCATAAGCATTGACGTGCGTATTTATATATGCATTCCCATTAGTTTAACAGCAAATAATCTTGGACGACATTTTCTAATAGAGGTACCTTAAAATTATTTAATGTTTTTGTTCTGGTGGAACTATAATCTTGTATATAAAATGTGTTTTGTGTGGTGGAACTGTAATCTTCTATATATATGACGAGTGTTTGTTTCTGATCACTGTCAACAACCAGTGGTTTAACTATTCGCTTCTGCTATATATGTATACTTGATTGTTTCTCAGTATCGGCATTAATGCTAATCAGTGGTGTGTGTTTGGATGATTCTAATAACAATCTCTGTTGTTTCTGGTTAGTTAACTTGAACCAAGTGTTACAGTGTCAGCACATTGATGTTAATTAGGATGTCCCAGTGTCAGCACTTAGTATATTGGTTATTTGGTTTCTCTATCTAGTTCTCAAGAACTACAAAATTGAGATCTACCAAAGAGCATAAGCTTTGGAGTCAATGTAGAGAATGTTTGCTTGCAGATATTAAATGAAGATAGTAAAGGCTTGTAATTAGTCATTGACAATAAAATCATGAATATTTTCTTCACTTAAGGGTGCCTACGATCATGGGAACATTTTAACGATGATTTGTTCCCAATATTTTGTATAGTATGACTGCTAATTTTGGCATTAATTCATCAGTTTACCACTGAAATTACCGATAATTATAGCGCGTTTTGGCAATTGTCTTCTATCAAGTGACCTTTTTTTTAGTGTCATTATTAATTTCTTCGATCAAAAATTAATTTACACTTAATTTGTTCTACTGAAAATTTTTGCTTAATTCATCAGTATAGTTAGGGTCTGGGAACGTTCCATGGAATGTTTGTTCCCAGAAAAAGAAGGGGGAAGGTTATTTGATAGTTGGATCAATTCAAAATGTGAGTGATACTAAAAGTGTTGCGTGTTTGTAGGTATATTATATGTGAATTTAATTGCTGTTGTGTAATTAGTATTATTTTGTTGTGTCTTAAAAGCTATAGCTATTATGAATTAATGTTAGTGTTTGGTTAATATGGTTTTTTTAAAAAATAATTTTGACAAATAAAGTAACATAAGTTTTTGATCAAACAATTAGTAGATAAAATCATATTACTTTTCTTGTATTATTATGTAAAAGGTGGGGATGGCAAAGCCTAAATTGATTTTTAGCCTCTATATTCTTGAGGATGTTATTCGACATTGATTAAAAATAGTTATCGAGTCAATAATATAAGCTTGAGGCAACCTTTAACTCTTAAGATAGCTATTGAATATTAGTTAGGCACAAGAGCTTCAATATAATTTCTCCAAGATTTGATACCATGATTCAAATATAGGTGGTTAGCCAAAGAAAACTACTTGATCAAGCTCATTACCTACCAAATAATAATTATAAGTGTTTACAAAAGAATTGTAAATAGTTTAGAAGTCACACATTCTACTAACAATGTTAGCCAAATAAAACTGTATAAAAACCACTCGGTCAAACATTTAGAAGCAAAATCACATTAGCTTCCAAACAGTAGTTGCAAGTGTTTACTAAAAATATTAAATAGTTTAAAAGTTACATATGTTAGTAGAGTGTTAGCCAAAGAAAACTATTTAAAAACTATTCAACTTAACTCTTTAAGGCAAAATTATATTACTTTCTAAATAATGGTTGTAAGTGTTTACCACAAATCTTAATTAGTTCAAAAGTTACAAATGCTAATAAAAGCTCCAAAAGAAGCCTTAATCAAATCATCATATGTTCGATGAAAATAAATCTGACTATTTACTTGGTGTATGTTAAGGCTATGTGGCCTCTTTTCCTTGTGTATGTATTGTGTAAGGAAAAAGCTATATTGACAAAGAATTGGTATTAAGGTTTTTATAAAAAGCATAAAGACTAAAATGTCCTGATAAAAAGCAAGTTGTTTATAATTACTCTAATATTGTAGCTTTTTTTATGCCTTTTCTCAAAAATTTTTTATCTCCTTTTTTTTTGCCAAGTAAGATTGTTAAAACTATTTCTAGATTTAATATTTTTTTATTGCAACAATTTTAAGAGCTGAGGTAGCAGGATCAAATTCCAATGACGCGCGATAAGAGTCTTTAGTTGTTACCATTAATGAATTTCGAAATTACTTATATCGTCATCAGTTAATTGGACTGTTGATTCTTAGTACTTCTAATATGTATGCGAATTCTGTGGTCGAATGTTTTAATATACACTCTATAATAATAAGATATTGGAATATTTTATAAATTCATAGGATGTGCTATACTAAAGTAAGTCTATATATCTAGCTCTTGGGCCAATGGGATACCAAAGGGCTGAGGCAATCCGATAGAAAGATGCCATTCTTTTGTGCTCTAGCCACAGAACCCGAGGGAAAGAGCTCATCGGCATGCAAGTCGATGCACAAACAAATATATAAAGTAATCTTAGTCTCTTGATTTCTTATTTATTGCTCTATGTATGTAGAAAGGGTTAGGGTTTTAAACTGTTAGATGCAAATGTCAAATCATTTAAAATTGCATATTTGAGTGTAGGCAACATTGTCTGACTACAAAAGGTTAAATTATTGCTAGACAAGGAAAAGAATCAGTACTATAATTACTTATAGCTGAGAGTGTTTCTTGCTAATAAGCTTACAACTATATACTTTGTGCGAGAGATTGATCTCTCCTTTTACTTGAGTATATTCAATGCCGGCCATAGGATGATAATGTACAGCGTCGTATTTGATGCTTACCAAAATCTACAATGTCTTGTGCTGAACTAGATAGGTTAGAATGCATCGCATGCATTTGCATACATGCGTGGCAAGATACATGTGAGAGCTTCACACTATTGAAAGATATTTGTGTGTGTTCCCTAACTGTTGTTTCTTTAGATCGTGCTTGTGCTTCCACTATTTTAATCTATATATGAGCGAATTTTCATGTTTAAGTTGCAAAAATAAGTTGTTGTGTATATTACACCCACCCCAAGAAATTTGATGACCCTTGTGTCCTCAAGATAACTTCAATTTACATAAATCATGACATTTTCACATTTGGGTTTTGCATTTTCTTTCGCAGGTCTCGAAACATGATGGGAAGGGCATAATGCAGTTATGGAATCTTGCCTTCTTGATAAGCACGCAGCTGCTTATGGAGAAGTTCTGAATAATGCAGTTATTCTATACATATTTATATAGCATTAGCAATGTGGTCTTAAGCCATCTATATGTAGTAATTAATTACCAATTTCCTATTACATGCTACCTATCTATATATATATATATATATAGATAGATACACATACAAGTATGTATGTATGTATTTCAAATTAGCTCTGTAAGTACTCTACCGCAGTAACCAAAATGGTTCTCTGACTCGAGAAATTGCATCTGGCTTCTGAGAACAACTCAACTATTTTCGTCGCTTTAAATTGAGTAGTGGTTTTTCATGAAACCCATTCACATGGTTTGTTTAGTCTTCTGAATTGTGAATGTATCTAGAGTGATAACACTAGAATTTCATTAAACCCTAACTGTCTTGGATCATCATTAAATACAATCCACGTCTTCATATTCATTGCAAAATGGTTAAATACGACTCATCAATGTCCCCAAGTACATATTAGAATGCATTTTTCACTGCACTGTTACGATCTTGTTATATTGATATGATTGATTAGCGCCCATGTAAAAAGTTCTAAAACAGTAGTAACTTCCTTTAACGGGCTCGGTAATAAAAAGAGAACTCAGGAGCTGAATCCTCGCAAATTTGCAGAATGGATGTTTGGCTGATTTGCTTTAGAGGAACATCAAATGTGAGAAATTAAAAGCGAAGCAAACGCTTAATGAATGCAATACCGTAGGAGAGTATGAAATTCAACTTGTGAGATTTTATAGTATCTCTATTGTACTATATCCACTTAATGCATGTATGACAGGCATGTATTAATTAAATATAACTACAAGTTACATGATGATTTTTCAGAATAAATGAACATAGGTCATACATACATTAAGTAGATATAGTACAATATAGATACTCTAGAATCTCTCTTAGTTCATATGTACTAATGTAGTATTTACTTTTTAAATTGGAAACCCTAAGGAGTGAGAATCCAAGGATTAAGAGTGTGGAATAAGAGTAAGTTATTTATTTACACTAAAATAAGATGTGGAATAGAAATTAGAATCTTATTTATGTGTTTACTTTAAAACTTTATTATGAATTACAAGTGAATTGTTTTAAATTATAGTCTTAGGCTTATTTAAAGAATTGTAATTTTTTATTAGAAAGTGAATAAAAAATATATTTATAAAATAAATTATTTATTTTAATTATATAAACTAATAATTATTATTAATATTCTCAATTATGTAAATCAAAATTTTTTACTAGTTGTAATTTTAATTATGTAAATTAAAAATTATTGGTAAGAATAACACAAATGAAACATTATTATTAATGATATAGTACAAAAATAATATTTTCTTAGAATAAACTATTTATTATTATTAATTATTAATATTAGATAAATATTATGCTATTAAACTTAAATAAAAATAAAAATATTATATTTTTAAATAAAGATAATATATAGTAATATTATTAATTCTTTATGAAAATAATAATAATAAATTTAAATAAGTTTAATATTATTATTTTTAAATAAATGTAATATTATTTTGTTTTAATAAATATAATTATATTATATTTAATAAGAGAAGGGTACAAAAGGATAAAATGAAAATCCTCATTATAAAATTGACTCCTACTCTCTTTATTAATTCACATTTCCCGCTCCCACTCTGTTAAGTAAATGCGGCATAAGTTGGAGTAGCAAATCCCTTTTCTATTGTTTGTTAGATTACTCACAAAATCTATGTTTTATTAGTAATTGCTGGAATGTATGCTCCGAATGGAATAATGAAATAAGAGATTGACAGTGCATTATGTGACGAAGTTCTGGCAACGAAGTGAATAAGATTGTTTTCTGGGTTTTTTTGTCTACCAGAGTTTTTTTTTTTTTTAACGAACGAACCAATGAATTAATCTTGAAAAAAGTATAAAAAGAAAATTGGTGCAATGATTATTTATAATTTTATGTGTACCAATGATGCTTTACTAAGAAAACTGCAGAAAAAATAAAAGCCAAAATGTTAGGAAATTCATCGTCAACATTCCAGGATAAACAAAATCCCATATCACACCAAATACTGAATAGGATACCCCATAATAAAACATGGAGACTATACTTCTAATTTAAAACTCTAACCGCCACAACTTAAAAGTGTTTTGAGGATAAGCATGGGAGTCCTTTATTTATTATTTAAAAAAAAAAACACACACACACCCACCCACCCCATTGCACACTACAGAAAAGAAAGCAATCCTAGCGCGAATGTTCATTGAAAATATTAGGCACTTTTCTATGTGAAAAGCACACGATAACTACTTCGTTGAAACGCCCGTGAAATGCTTGTCTCTAAAGAAATCACTTACACACTTTTGACTAAATCAAACCCTTAATGACGAAAGGAAGGGAAGGAGGAGGGGAGCCTCGCCAGAAACACCTGTAATAATAACATCGACCCATCACAATTTCACAGGTCATGTTAAGGATACTCCCAACATATACACATGGGCTGATTCCAACCATTAAAACATAACAGCACCGGACGAGAACAATTGAGAATAAACCTAGTGTTGTACAATGCAAGACAAATTCAAATTACTAAGTTAGCTATTCAAGTCATAAGTTTACCTTACCGCTAGAATCAGACAAGAGGGCCAAACTTTGGCGGTTACCAAAAGGCTGAGTAAATTATGACAAATAAAACTAAATAAAAAGAGGATGAAATATTTGAAACAGCAACATCCTGATCCTGACAACAGCTTGGTAGTATTAGCTGGAACTATATGTACTTTGTAGGGATGAGTATAATATAATCAATTCTTCAAATGTTTCCGCCGCATAAACACAGTCACCTCTCCCCAATATGGCTAGCTATACATATCTGCAAACAATAACCCTGAAGTTATTCTCAGAGTCAAGGCAACATAACAATTCACAAAATAAAGAAGAAACTGCAAAGCACATACATCTAGCATTACTTTGTTCCCCTATTCGCTGAAGCAAGCAGCAACTAATAAATATGATTGCTAAGTCTTACCTAGGTTTTTAGTTCCTTACAAATATTTCAAATACCACTAAATTGAATTTGCAAAAATTAATACAACACTTAATTGTCAGAAAAATAAATAACTTCTTCCTCCATGTTCTTTGATGATGGCAACTATCCTATCAATACAACAAAGGCTCATAAGTCATAACATGTACCAGACTTACCATGAAACCACGTAACAATTTATACATGGCAGTACAATATAGTACTTATCATTTGTCAGAATATGTTCTTTGCTCTCTCCATCATTAAACAAAAATCCACATAAGTCCCACTGATCAAATCATAACAAGATTTAAACAATTATGAACATAAAGATTAGCATTCTACCACTCGTACCCATTTCTTAACGCGTATAGAGATAACCAAATTTCGTTAATCTATATGATGAGAACAGTAGAGAGTTAAGAGAACGAAAGAAATGCAGGAAATATCAACCCAGATAAAACACATCATAAGTGAAACAAAAAGGAAACAGCATTCACCATTTCAGCTAACAACTGACTATGAAACTAATATAAAATAACTTTCCTCTTATACAAGTCCCTACATAGTCTCCAAAAATCAGTGCTTAAAACTGATTCACAACAATGAACACAAAAGCTAAAAGAGGTGGTATTTCCTTCAACAGGGTCAGGGCGAGCGATTTGTCTATGTTCAAGCTTCTAATATGTTACTCAATATATTCTAGGTCCAGTAAAAGCATAATGTAGAGGCAAACAACCATGGTACTTGTACACTACTTCCAAAACCACGAACCCACACCCTTCCGAGTTCCGACAAAAGATAAAGAAAAAAAGGTCCCAAAATTCTAGTAACAGAGAAAATCACATTGTGCCAGAAGCAATACAAGCTCAAACTTCTATATAATACTTCAAACCCTCTAGAGTGACTGTAACAATAAGCGCTTAATTGACATAACACCAAAGTTGAATGGGGATATAACAATTGCAGAGGTAAATTCAAGCTTTTGCACTGACAAGTCATAAAAGATTCCACTTAAATATTGACAATATCATGCATTTCTTAAAAATATGCAACCTTGTAGATATCTGCACAACACATTGAAAAAACTAATGCCAGTGTAATTTTGTTTATTCAATTCAATATCCCAAAACACGGTCACAATCCTGAAAATTCAATCACAGAAAACATCTAATGGATGAGCTCGGCGTAATAAAAAAACATGAAGAGCCATCTTGTTCAAAGATATAAATAACATAAAACCATTAACAGTTAATATATATCCTAATGAAATAATCAATAATATATCTCACCATTGGAGCCTGACCGCTTAGTGCGCTTGTTCCTCTCCAACTGAACCTGCATCTCAGTAAACATTCTCAGCCTTTGCATCTCCAAATCACTAGCAAATTGCATTCTCTGCTTCTCCAACTCCACCATCTGCCTCAACTTCTCCGCCTCCACTCTCTCATACACCTCTCCAAACCTCTCAATGGCTTTTGCCAGTCTCTTAACTCCACTGTTCTCTTCATTTACATTATCATTCTCCTCCTCCTCGGCCTCCTCATCCGCCTCTTCATCCTCACTCTCCGCAGCCGCCGCAGCAGCCGCAACGGCTGAATAATTCCTATAAAACCCCTCGCTGTTATAACCTCTCTTCTGCGGCAAAGCAACAGCCGTCGCTGTAGGAATTGGCGCCAGCGCAAGGCTATTGCTGTTGTTATTGTTATTAATGTTATTGATGTTACTGTTATTAACGGAGACCGATTTCCGGTAAGTAAGCGGAACGGCAACGGGAGGAGATTGCGATTGAGACAATTTCGGCGAGAAATTAGAGGAAGGTTTAACGTTGTTTCCGATCAAGGTATCCATGCGTTCAAAGAACGGCCATGACGAGGTTAGGGTTCCGTTAGAGGAGACGACACGAGCCTTCTCGATCTTGTACTTTTTCTTGATCGTATCGATCCGATTCTTGCACTGAACGTCCGTACGATGAGTTTTCTTAGAGTGAGCGTGGAGAGCATTGACGGCGTCGGCCACGTCTTGCCAATCTTTCTGACGGAGATTACCGCGGTTGAGTTCCAGATAACGACGGCCCCACGCATCAACGAGAGTGGACGTAGCCTCTTCGCTCCAGCAGTCTTCACGCACGGGTAACGGACGTGAGTACGGGGTGCTGGTCGGGGTGGTAGTGGTGGTTGCTGTTGACGGCGTCAGGGATTCCGTTAGATCGCCCATCGAAATCTAAATCTGAAAACACAAAATGTTCAAATTCTTCTCGTTTATGTGGCAATGTTAAAGAATTAAAACAAACAAAAAGAGAGAGAGATTTGGAAAAGTTATTAAGAAAGTGAGAGGTCGGTGCGGCGATGACGCGCCGGGAGCGTGAGGGGAGGAAGAGTTTAAGCGAAGGGGAAGCGGAAAGGAAAGGGGATGAATAAGAGAAGGGTCGCCGGGATGAGGGTAAGCGCGTGGATGGTAAGCATTGGGTTGGACGCTTGGGTGTCATCGGATTCGGCTCGGCTACGGTCAGAGCTGGCAATTACGTTACGTTTCTTTCTAGTGATATTATTATCACTCCACAATCGACATTGCCCTTAACTGCTAGTGGTAGGTTAGGTTGGACTTTGTAACTTGGAAGATCTGATTAAATGGGTTAAAATTTTTATTGAACTCTTAATTTAATTTAATTTTGTTTTTGGTGAGGGGGAAATTAATTGCATAATTGATGTTTGAAAAGCTTTAATTTTTTATTTTCAATTTTTAAAAAATTAAAAACCTTTAATATTTTATAAATTTCCTTATTATTTCATGCAACTTAAATTTGCATGCATTTTGTCCTGAAACTTACCAAATCAAGTAATTAGTTTTTTTTTTATAATGAAATAACACAAATTAGAAATACACAATATTAGCAATTATTTACTGATTTTTTTTTTTTATGATTTTAACTAGTTGATACAAAGATTCAAGTAAAAAAAATAATGACCAGGTGAAAATTTATCTATAAAACATGAAAAAAATAAATAAATAAAGGTTTACTATTAATACTTTAAAAATAATTCTAAAAAAATGTAACATTACAAAATTATTGATATTTACAAGTAGCTCTGTTATGCATCTCAGGAACCACGTAGCAGTGAAAAATCTATCACCGAAATATCACTATCAAATCTATTTTTCATATATATTTCTAAAATATTTGAAAAAAAATTCAACCTTGATTATTTTTTTGGCTTAATATTTCAATTTCACAAGGTATAATATTTATAATCTTATCAATTAATTATTTTAAATATATAAAATAATTTGTTGACAAAAAGTATTATTTCTTTGTATATAATTAATTTTATATTTTTTAATTTAAAGGATTAAATTACACTTACATAGTTTAAGGGTAAAATAAACGTTTGCTATAATTTCTTTTAAAAACTCTATCAACTTTAATGGTTTGATGGTAAAATAATAAAAATTAAAATATTGAGTGAAAAAAATTAATTATTAAAAAATTAATGGTAAAGAGATAGTTAAAAAAAAATATTAGGTTATAAAATGATAATGTCCGTAGAAAAATGTATATATTGATATAATTGGATAATAGATAATAAATAATGCTCCAATGAGGATTATTCAACATTGATTTTATATTGGGATAATTGAATAATAGATAAGATATGAAAAAGATATATTTTAATCTATTGTTTTTTGTGTTTTAATTTAACCAACAAAATAAAAAATTTCTTATTAAATAAGGACTTACTAAATAATAAAGCAACTAACATATTATGTACAACTAGTTATGATTGGACAGATAATATTAGAGTTGGAAAATGGATCATTGGATCGTATTTGTGTAATGTCAATTTTGGATCATGTCAAATTTTGGTTGATTATAATATGACTCATTTAATAATTATATCAAAATGTTGGATTTGAGGTTCAAATCTATATAAAATATTATCAATAAAATATCGTATATATGTTCGTCTTTATTAAAAAAGGGAAAAAATAATATCTAATATTTAAATTTTGATGATAAAAAATTATAAATTAATTTAAAACACCAAATATATTTTTATTATTAGTCAGGTAAATGGGTCAAGAACTTCAATTATAATCTAATATAAAAAAAATTTATGTTCATCCGGACACAATATATCTAATAATCATATAAAATTTAACGATATATTCTTATTTATTTATTTTATTTTCGTGTCGAATAATTAGGTTGTGTTAAGCTTTGTTAGGTTCGGGTAACATGTCATATGGTATAAAAAATTATATACTCAATTATGAAAGTAGAATTATTGAAAAAAAAAAAAAGAAAGAAATTTATGCGAATGCAGTAGCTGCAGGTGAAGAGAACGAGGCTTGGGGGGGGGGGGGGGGGGTGGGGGTGGTGGGGTTGCCACGATATTGACTTGAAGGGTTTTCTTGGAGTTGTGCGTGGATTTGGGATTTTAAGTGGAGTTAGAAGGGCAAAAGAGGAAGGCCATTGGGCGGCTGCGTCAATGTGGGGGGATGCTTCGCTATGCTATGTTGATGAGCGGCAATGATGCGCCGGCTGTCTGACAGACGCGTCGTACGATTTTGGCTTCTTGCGTCAGCGCCGGGGTTGGGTTCGGCTCGGCTCACAGCTCGCTCGAGTCGGCGTACTTTCTTGTGAATTTTGCAGGTTTATCTTCATTCATTATGCCTTTGACCGGGAACGGAACCGGGGGCAGCAGGGGTCTCGCTTTGCCTGTTCAATTGTTTTGTGGGCTTTCCTGCGTTCCCGGAGTTGGACTGAAAATCGATGTCAACGAGCCGTATTTCTCGGATCAATTGAAGGCCCATTGGGCTTCACTCCCTTTTAAGCTGGGCCCAGTGGATTTGAAAAAGATTTGTTTACGCCGGGGACTCATCATTCAATCGCCCGCATGTAATGAGGATGGATGTGAGGACAAACTTTCGCGACTCAATTTCTTGAAACAAATTTATCCGAAGATAAGAGAGAGATATAACATGCCGATTTTTATTCAAAGCAAAAGAGAAAAAGATTTGAGATGCAAGAACGCATACACAGCATAATTTCGTATATGTGTTTGAAGAAAACAAATCATAGAAAAGTTGGAGATGGCGACATTTTAACCATTACAAGTTGATGCAAAGCAAGTGGCGCCGCTTGAATTATTGTAATTCATTCATTTGTTTATTTATTTATATTTTAAAGAAAAGAAAAGTTCCCACTTCAAGCGTTGTGCAGCACAAGATGATTAAAATAATCTCTGCCTTTAATTTCATTAGACTCTTGGGCCAGTCGCAGAATGGGTAGGACTCAATAAAATGAGTTGCTTTCATGGAAACTCTATATTTTATTGCTTACCGGTAGGATGATGCGATATTATTTTTGAAGTGCCAACAAACGGGTTTTTATTTTTCCCGAAAGTGGGGTGGGATTTAAATTTCTAAGAAGATTTTATTTGCATAAAACATGCAAGGTTATTTGGATGATTCTGCATGCCTTGAAGCCTTAATACCGTATAAACACTAGCTTGTTGATTAAATGGGAAGCTAACTACAATTGAATTAAGTTTTATATTATTAATACATATATAATGCAATCTTACTCATTCTAGCTACCGTATTTTGTTTTCTTATGAATATGATTGTGTGGTTCATTTATTTTTATATTAACGTAATGGCCCAGCTAGTGAACTGGATAGTCCAATCAAAGTATCAATCCTCCCATGATGTGGCCTCTAACCTCTGTCGGCTACCCGTCAAAGATTATTGCAAAATGTATGGCTGTAACATGCATGGTGATTTTATTTAGCGAAAGAAGTGGCCCGAATTAGTGTCACTATCGGGATCTGTTTAAACAACTACTTCATATCTACACATGCATGACACGTGTGAGTACTTCTCTCGGGCATTTTTTTTTTTTGAAAATACAAATTCAACATTTTATTATGTTGTAAAATATTTTCACAACGTTGTAAAATAAAATTTTAACATTATAAAAACTTTTTACTATGTTATAAAATTTTAAATTTACATTTTTTAAAAATAAGAGCGCTTAGTCATTATAATGTGAATGTTTGGATTTAAAATGACCAAATTTATTTATAAATAATTAAAAGAAAAATCTCCATATTTAGAGCATTGAAAACACAAGGGGGAATTTGAACGTTGTTCCCCCATGTGAAATGTGAAACGATTTATCATCCTATCCCACTACTGAAGCTTGTTAGGCGAAAAGAAACAGATGGAATTAAATTCAACTGAGGCTTCTACGACTCTGCAAAGCCAGGGAATCAAATGGGTGCGGGAGGATAGAGCTCAATGATAAAAAAGAACTTGAGTTACCTTTTTGATGATCCCAGATGGTGGGACTCAAATTATTATTATTATTTTTGTGCATCATTTGCACGTACATATGGGAGGATAAGAACACGGGCGTGTTGAAGGCTCAACCATTTGGTATCCAGCAAATACAAAGGTCAAACTCGACTGTAATTGCCTTTACAGATGCTGTTGGCAGTGGCACCATAAGATAATGATGATGATGATGATGTATGATAAATCTAAGAGAACAGAATGCTTAAAAGACATGCCCAAGCAGCCAACCCACACTTTGTTAGTGCAAGCTAGAAATGCATTACCATTATTATTCTTTGGTGGAAAGTTTTGTGGGGACTATTATTCCATACACCTTAAAAAAAAAAAAGTTGAGAGAAATAAATACGATGGATATATGCACATATTGAGAAAAAGAGAGAGAATTAAATATAATTTATAAAAGTAAATTTTAAATTATAATTAATTATGCCACGAATACACGCACTAAAATTTTCGTTAAATATTTTCAAAACTGGTAAAAGGCAAGGTAAATTAGACAGCAGCTACCTTGATCACATCAACAATAATGTTGTTGATCTCACCATTATATAAGCCTTTTAGTTAATAGACCGTGATCAGTCAATCGCAATTACTCCATCAATGACTGATATAAGAATTGCATCATCGGAGATAAGAGAAGAGTGGCCTACACCATGTCTTATCAAATTTTTATCTCAATGAAACATGGGCAAAATTGTAATCACACAGACGCAATCGTACAACGGTAGATTACTATCACGATCATATCAAAATGATCGCCTTCCAATTTTTATTATTGACAACAGTAGAGCAAAATTACTGAACGTTGTACAGTACTGGGAGTGGAATCTCAGACGACTCTCTCAATAATAATCAAAACAACATAGCATTAATTCCTGATAAATGTAGTGGAGATCAGAGCAATAATCCGGCCAGTAATTTCTTTACCTGAGATCTAAAAACAGCCGTTCCAGATCATAACGTGAAACGATTTTCAAGCCATGATATGTAGAGTTTTAAAATTATTATCTTTTGTTCTCTAATCCTTTATATACACCAAAAAGGAAGTAAAAGAAATAACGGACGGTGAAGGTTTTTGAAACCCTAATGGATGTTGAATCTCTAAAAATGAATTATATGAAGAAGAAGAAAAAGAAGGATAAAATTTGAAACCCGCCACAATTATTAAACATCACTTGGTGACTCACATATGCTTTCCAAATGAGGCCTCCAAACACCAACACGACCTCTTCTTCGATCTCTTTGCGTTGACAGCTTCTCTGACAGTATCTCACTCAAATACTGATCAGAAACAAGAAGATTTGTTGTCATAGAAATGCTGTTAACATTCATGTTATTATTTGCGTTGCTTCGAGATTGCTCTCTTCTTTTCTTCTTAGTGGATGATGATTTCGATCGAGACTTTTGATGATCGCCTGTTGTTGCCGGCACTGGAATGAGAAAATAAATCTTCCCACGTTGAAGCTCAGCATCCGGTGGTACAACAACGATCTTTGGAACCACCCCGTCGTCGGACGATGGCGACGAGGGTTTCTTTAGAACATGTTTTGGGTGAGCTTTCATGATCTCACTTGCTTTGATCGTGCCACTGATTTCTTCCACGCGTCCGTTAGAGTGTATTATTCGAATAACATCAAGAGCTCCGCATGGTAGAATGCAAGAGATGCAGCACCTGATTGTGTTTTTCATGGCTAGCTAAATGCTAATAGCTCCTTAATTTTTCTCTCTCTAAAGTCTCTCATAGAGAGAGAGAGAGATAAAAGAGATAAGAAGAGAAAGAGAGGAGTCTTTTCTTTTGCTCTCCAATGAGAGTGGGGAAGGAATCAATCACTTAAAAAAAAAAAAAAGTACCAAATGATGATTTTATTATAGCTCTTTTGCTCTTTTTTATTTATTTCATTTTCTTTTCGAGAAGAAGGGAAGAATTTTTCACTCGTAGCTTAGGATGAAATTCATGGCATTAATAATTGCACCTCACTTGCGTACTTTGCCTTTTGGATTCATCATTCAGGTCCCTCCATCCCTCTTGCCTACTACACTGTGTTCAATAATTTGGGTTCGTTTTGCAAGGCTAGCTTATGGGTGACACATGTTAGTGCATGATTGGGACTGCCAAGTAAGCAAAAACAAGAGCCTCTGGCCGGGGGGTTGTCTTCGAGCACGTGTTTCAATCAAGTTGTGACGCGTGTCAATGTGACAATGAATCAGCGATGAAGATTAGGTAAGGAGACTATGTTTATGGGGTCATTTGGGAAAGCAAAGAGAGAGAAGATGGTATTGTTTGTAGTGAATTGAGTATTGGGTGAAGGGCGGGTGGGAAAATGGGGCATAGAGAAATCTTCTTTTGAGAGAGAGTTATGATCTTTCAATATCCCCAAGCAAGATCATATGGGCTGTGGCTTTCATTGGAAAGTGATGTGTGACGTAGACTTCTTTTTACTTTATCTATCAATCTCTCATGGTTTTAGGGTTTTCCAAGTGCTTTCACTCTAAGAGATTGTAATTGTCTACTAACTCTATAGCTTGCTCATGATATTCCACAAAATAGTCCACAGACAAACAGTCTCTAATTTCTTGAACTTTTCTTTGTTTACTAATTTGACTCGTATAAGTACATAAGAGATCAATTCTTTCGCAGGGAAATCAAAAAAATTCAAAAGCGAGATCATGACTCCAAGAAAATTCTTCATTCTAACCTCTTAAAGGCATGGATCTTGGTTGCTTGATTAGATATTATCTATGTAGTTTCATATTGATCATCAATTAATGAGCCCACATGGAGATTTTTGCTATAAGAAAACAAGGTAGTTAAAACTGTTTAATCTGTTTGATTGCTCGTTAATTTGAGTAATGTCCCATCCGAACATGAATGTGGCCATCTCATTTAATGGTTTTGATGTAGATGTTAGTGGGCAACATGTGAAGTATGGAGGAGGAGGGTCCATGGTGGGGTTTCGGGAATTTATTTGCTTTCAATTGATTAATTTTGAATTAATGCTAATTTATAAGCTGAATAACTCGCGCCATCATGAAAATATTCAATGGTAGCATATGGACAATCAGAACTATCAATTCCGTCATGTACAATACAATTCGACAAATGAGTTGTTGCACTGTGGGAACCCTAAGCTATCTATCACAAAAGCTAGCTTTGGGGTAGGGATGAAACAAATTCAGTGAAAGTTCCAAATATTTGTTGTACTAGTAAATTAAACTTGTTGTTACTCATTTTCACTCCATCTTACCCTTTGGCCTTGTATCGATAAATACGAGAAAATTTTTTGAGATTTTTGTTTATGGTCACTTGGAAGTGTAGACAAACGAAAATGAAGTCACACTCACTTGTATTATTGCGTCTAAACAATTATGAAATTGGAAAGAATCAAAACGTTACTAATGATGCTGATTGAGAAGCCTCCAAATTGGCCAGTTTGAATCCAACCCCCCGCATTCTGAAAACCACAAGATGAGTACACAGAGCTAGTTACGAATTACAATGATAAAACGACCCTACATTCTGGTGCTTTATGCTAAATACAAAATCAACGAAAATTCAACTTCGGTTCAATTCTTTGGGCCCAACAGGACAGTACGTAGTAATGGGCTTCCGACTAGAAAACGGCTTGTTAACCTCCAAACGTTTTCGCTTATGGGCACTAGCATTTATTTGTAAGACTATTTCGGACTTGGACGTGAGATGATCCAATCCATGTGAGTCTCTCGAGATACAATAATATTTATAATTTATAGTAATAATACAGTTTGAGTAGGCAGCTTTCCACGTGTTCCAGGATGGAAATTAGAGGGAAGAAAATTTAACTTGAAAGAAAAAGAGAAGCAAAAAAACTCTATTTATTTCATGTTATAGAATTTAGATGGTGATTAGAAAAGAAGCTATTTTATTTTGTTGCTAAATGCTCGATGCATTATCTTTATTTTAAGGTGCTGTTTTAATTGATTTTCTCGTACATCCACGACATAGATGCCCATTATTTTCCCCAGACCAAGTTTACATTTTGGGAGAATTTTAATAAAAAATTAATATATTATTTTGGATGAATATTGAATAATAATATATTTATATGTCGCAAATGACATGTTACTAAAAAAAAAATAGCCGTATGTTTGATAATAATTAACTTTTTCTACCATCATTTATGAAATAATTTTATAACATTAATAAATGAATGACAAATCATTTGCTGTATTATTCAAAAAACAAATTTTGTATCTCAAATTTGTAAAATATATCACTACTCTATTTTGAATAAGACTTTTATTTGTGGGTTGCGATTTGAGAATTTGACATGACAAATGAATTTATTTCTCATTTTTTCTTGTAAGGAATTGAAAGATTATAATTTAAGTACTTAACCTTTATAATTCTTTTTCTTCAAATGAATACATAGTATGTTTATGTATAATAATAATTAGCCCCAATTATTAACTACGATAAACCAATAATGAACTAAAACTTAATTATCAGTGAGGAGTATTATATATATGTTAAATGGAATTGAAAATAAAAATAAAAATAACAAGAAATAAAAAAATTATGTCCCTCGATAATAAAAGATTGAAACGTGGGGATATAAATTTAAAAAAATGAAAAAAAAAAAAAAGAGCTATGGGGAGTCGTAATTCATTGAAAATCGAAAAATCTCTTATCCGAGATCCGACGACCATCATATAATATGATCAGATCATATTATAATTATGCATACCCACTCAAAACACTCAAAATGACAACACCATATGCACCAGTAGCACCAGATGAAACTTTAGTACAGATAACTCCGTCGACTCCACCGTCTAATAACAACACCAAAGATGCCCGTCTTCAAAACCCCATTTAACGGCTACTCCGTTAAATTCTCTCCGTTCTACGAGTCCCGTCTCGCCGTTGCCACCGCCCAAAACTTCGGAATCCTCGGTAATGGCCGCGTCCACGTCCTCGACTTCTCCCCCGCCGCTCCCGCTCTCACTGAACTCGTCGCCTTCGACACTGCCGACGGTGTTTACGACCTCGCATGGTCCGAATCCCACGACTCCCTCCTAATCGCCGCCGTCGCCGATGGATCCGTTAAAATCTATGATACGGCCCTCCCGCCAACAGCCAATCCCATCCGCTCCCTCCACGAGCACACTCGCGAAGTCCACTCGGCCGATTATAACCCCACTCGACGCGATTCTTTCATCACATCGTCCTGGGATGACACGGTTAAACTCTGGACCGTTGACCGGCCTACCAGTGTGCGAACATTTAAAGAACACGCGTATTGCGTGTACAACGCCACGTGGAACCCGCGTCACAGCGATGTGTTCTGTTCCGCGAGTGGGGATTGCACTCTTCGAATTTGGGATGTGAGAGAGATGGGCAGCACGATGATAATTCCGGCTCACGAGTTTGAAATTTTAGCTTGTGATTGGAACAAGTACGATGACTGTTTAATTGCGAGTGCTTCAGTTGATAAGAGTATTAAAATTTGGGATGTGAGGAACTATAGAGTGCCAATTGCTGTGTTAAATGGACATGGCTATGCCGTGAGGAAAGTGAAATTTTCACCGCACAGGAGGAATTTGTTAGCGTCTTGTTCGTATGACATGACTGTGTGTCTATGGGATTTCATGGTGGAGGATGCTTTGGTTGGGAGGTATGATCATCACACCGAGTTTGCCGTTGGGGTTGATATGAGTGTTCTTGTTGAGGGATTGTTGGCCAGTACTGGATGGGATGAGCTTGTTTATGTGTGGCAGCAAGGAATGGATCCCAGAGCGGTTTGATACCTGTGAGGAAGGAATTTTTCTTTTCTTCTTTTTTTTTCCCACCCGTTTTTAAATTTTTATTTTTGTTGTTGTTACAGTTATACATGATGATCATAATTTCATAAACTGGTTGAATGTGATGCTTATTGGGAGATTGGCAGACATTTGGACATAAGTATGAATGTTGCTGGAAAGTTATGTGAAGAATGTTAATAATGTTCTTGATTCGATTTTTGTTGTATTAAAATAAGTTGGTGACTGTGAAAGCCATTGATTGTTGGATTTTTTCAAGTCACGAAGTGCCACCAGAGTTTGTGTTTAACTATCTTCATTGTTTTGTTTGAGCAATGACATTGTTGTATTATCTACATTGTCACTTTCTTTAGAGGTAGTTGTTTATTTCTAGTTCACTAATTTGGTGGCACATCTTTTGTTCAAGTTTACAAATGTGCCACACACCTATTTGTGTTTGAGCTCCCAGTTTCAATTCCAGTTTCTTTATTTCACAGTTTTTAAAGGTGGGAGAAGTTGCAACATATAAAAGTTACTAATTAGTTGTTTTTGAAGACGTCAATTTTAGTTCGTTTGTTTAAGTGCATACTTAAAGATGTTTTTGGTTCATTTTATCTCCTTAATATTTGTTTTCTCTTGTTTGTAGATGTATTTTGCTGCTGTGATGGATATTTAGTTTGTATCTTATGCTTGTTTTGTAAGGTTAGAGCTTAGTGACTTCCTGAAGTTTGTGCCAATTGCTGAATGAGTAGACCCGCCCATTAGTTTCCTGATCCAATCACTGTAGAACCGAATACCATTTTAATGAATGGGTTTAAGTTGGGCTCCTTAAGGTAATGATAGGTTGAGGTGGATGTATTATGTTTATAGAATCTTCTTGAACTTGTATCGCAGGTTCCCAGTGTCTTTAGGAAGAATTTATCAGCTGTATCTGGAATTAGATGTACTATAGGTTTGAATGTGCGAGTATTCAAGAAAAAATTTGATCTTTGTTTCTTGTCTGCTAATTGTGACATTTTTTTAAGGAAATGAAGTGATTTGGCATGTTAGGACTTGTTTGCTGCACCTGTTGTAAGATGTCAAGTTCTACTTATTAGAGGTATCAGATTTTGAACAGATTTGTGATATTAGAAGTTCATGTAGTTCTTTATGCTGTAGTTGGAATTCTTTTGTACCAGCCACTTCCCTTTCCTAGTGTGCGGCGGTCTGTCAACTTTTACATTAGATGTGTAATGATGGAGAGATTTTGTAATTTATTTTATGCTAGCAGAAGAAACTTGTCGTTTTATGTGTGGTGGGTGACGGTAATGTTGTCTAGAACATAAATTATTACTCCAGTCATAAATTAAATGTTGGTTACAACATTATGTTGCCTTGATTTCTATTTGCTTTCTCTTGTGACCTCTAATCATAATATCAGTCGGAGAGCCCTAGGATAGTTGACAAAGTTACTAGTCATTGGTTGCATTTTCTACTTGAATGTTTTTTTCTTGAGGAAAGCTTTTGTAACCAATGTGCTTTGGCTTAGTAGTATGTGGGAGGCTTGTTAAGCGACATCAGGTTAGTAATAGAGAGTTTTAAGTCCACACAAGTACTGGTGCTTTGCTTGGATGATCTTTTAAAACATTGTGATATGCTACATTTCAAATATTTAAAGGTTAGCCCTAGCCCAACCATTCTTTATTTTACATGGAAAAAAAAGGGGGGGGGGGGGTGTATGTTCAATTGGAACCTTGAAGAGCCAGAAGCGCAAATTGCAGTAGATGCAACAAAACCTGAAATGCTTAACAGAGAGATCTCCTGTAGAATGGGAGTGAGGGAAGGGGGTGATGGTCGGGACTGGGAGTAGGGCTGCAGACTGTTGATATTAATTGCATGATTTTCATTTTTCTCGTCCCAATGGTTACGTTTAAATTTGCCTCATTTAAAAAGGGCTGTGTTTATGTTTGGTTTATCATTTACACTTTCTGAAAGGTTTTGGAGCTATGGTCTCTGTTTCTATGTTGACCTACTACAAATAAGAGGTCATTGGTGATGTCTTTTGTTCCCTTCCTAGTCCCAAAAGACAGTTGGTAGCTTGCGCGTTGCTGCTTGATAACTGCCGTCATCCAAATTTGGAAGAGACAGTGTTCTTATATGCCAATGGTTGGACTCTGATATCAACAATTGGACTACGCAATGATTTTGACATCTGGGCTTGATCGTTCTCACGTGGTGCTCGATTTTTGCCTTAATTAAAAGGTCTTTTTTTTTTTTTTTCATTATATGAGATTATTGTTCAAGGGTATAAGTCATATTATGTTAGATTATAATTGATATTTATAAATCAGGTTAATTACTGAGATTAGTTTACATCAGTTCTCATAAAGTACTGCGTAAATTTTTATCATATCTAATATTTTAAGATATGTATACTTCACTTATATTTTGATTTTTACCTTTTTTAATATTTGAAAGATGTCTATTACAATCAGATTATGAAAAGGAGAAGAATGAAGGATTTCACCTTCTCTAATATTTGAGGAATGTCAACTTTAATCACATTTCAATTTTTATCTTCTTTAATATTCGAAGATATTTACTTCACTCACATTTCGAATGGAAGAAAAGTGAAGGATTTTTACCCTCTCTAATATTTGACGGATGTCTACTTCACTTATATTTTGATTTTTATCTTCTTTAATATTCGAGAGATGTCTTTTCTAGTTACATATAAGAAGGAAGACGACAGTTTTTATTCAAATTGAGGAAAGAAATTGAACCTCCACAATACATTGAGAGGGTTCGAATCTATGACCTCACGATTGGATGTGAATAATTAAACACTTTCTTCGTCTATAATAAAGATGTAGAAATCTAATAAGAAGTTTGGTCTCATTCATCCATTCGATCCCTGCCATCTGGGTAACACTAGAAGAATTCCCCTTCAAAATTAAAAAAAAAAATTCATGAAATCTTTTCTGCGCGCGATTCTTTTAGGGGGTAATAATCAAAGTTCAGTTTCTCTCTTTTTAGGCTTGTGGAAGTGTTACTGTAGAAGATAAGGTCTCATTCATGAACCGCCATGGTTATGCCAGACACAAATTTGATCCAACCATTGGATCCGGTTAAGCTCATTATGGATCCAATGGTTGGATTCACCATTGTCTACAATCTGCATAGTTTTGCCCCTCATTCAAATCTTACCATAAAGTTGCCTGCAGTGCTAATGAATCGTCGGCATTCGGCCACCCACTTGTCAAGTTCTAGATGATTTTGTGGTGTCAAGCGCTCGTTATTTAGTATTGTTAACTTTAAAAATTAGCAAACACTAAGCTACATGTATTGTATCTTACACTCACACAAATTAATAGTATGTTTTGGCTGTTATCAGCAGTTATATCGTACTTAGAGGTATCCCCTGCGTACCAAGTTCAAGCGGTGAGTCGGTGCCTGTGAGATAAGTTAGTATCTTAGTAATAGCTGCAAAATCAACTTTTTAGAAGTCACTAAATCTAAAAAATTAACCCGCACGGAGATACATTGCCCTTTGGAATTCTGTCACCTCACTATGGGATCGGGAAATATAGGGAAGATTTTCAAAACAAAATCTTAACAAAGAACCAATTATATAAGCCCTAAAGAAAATGATTGGCAGAGCTCTGCTTCTATCCTGTCAATAGAATGATTCTCTTTGCAATTTTGTAATCACATTCACTTGCACAACAAAATAAGGAGAAAATTCATATTATTTCCTATCACAACTAACATGTTAAATATCCTCACATATACACAGATGCCCCACACGCATCGCTCATGTAGGTCAGATTCACATTACCAGATATAGATTGCCTTACTTTATTTATAGAACCATTAGACCTATCAAATGACAAGATCCTTAATAGATGTGTCTGTCCCACACAAGTTTCTCTCTTATCTTTTATTTTTCTTTATTATTAATCAATTAGTGGCCTTTAACATTTCTTTTTGAGTCACTTTTGTAGGAGTTGCTTGTGAGTTGCGTCAACTATAATTAGACCTAGTAAAATGGGTTATGAATTATGTTATCGTGTTAAATTTAAGGTGATTCAAACCCAATCTATTTAATAATTATGTGAAAATATTAAAATTCGAACCCAACATAAAAAATAAATAGGTGAATCAAGTAATTATGACACCCAACATAACATAATCCAATAATCCGCTTAATGCCTATTTAATAAGTTTTACATCAAACATTACACACTTATTTGACACAAATTGTACTTGTTTATATATCTAAATAATATTATGTATTAATATTATAAAATATATATATCTACTAAAACATTATACATTTATAGCAACGTTATATAAGCCCTAAAGAAACTGATTCGTAGGGCTTTGCTTTTGTCCTGTCAATGGAATGATTTTCTTTATAATTTTGTAATCACACTCACTTGAACCAAAAAATTAAGAGAAAATTCATATTATTTCATTTGTAGGTCTCACTCACGAGACCATCAGATCTGTCAAATGATAAGATTTTTAAGGAATGCATCTGTCCCACACAAATTTCTCTCCTATCTTTTACTTTTCTTCATTATTTATTAATTAAGCTTTAACTTTTCTTTTGAGTCACTTCTGTAAGCGTTGCATCAACTATAATCAGATATAATAAAATAGGTCGTTGAGTCATATTCGTGTCATGTCAAATTTAGGCCGACTCAAACTCAATTTATTTAATAATTATGTCAAACTATTAAAATCAGAACCCGACATAAAAAATAAATGGGTGACTAGGTATAACTCATTTAATAATTAGGTAATCGTGTTGCCTAACATGACATAATCTAATAACCCACTTAATAGCTATTTAACAAGATTTACATTAAACATTATACACCCATTTTAACACAAATTACACTCATTTATATATCTAAATATTATTACGTATCGATATTATAAAATATACATATTTACCAAAATATTATACATTTGTATCATTAAAGTTTTAAGTCTATTTAGAATTTTGTAAAATAAAACACGGTATGAATGTTTCTTCTTCACCAAAAAAAAAAAAGAAAGAAAGAGAGAGAATTATGTCTAATATTTAAATTTTGATTCAAATTAATTAAAATAGAAAACATAAATTGTATATTTTAATGTAAACATGAATTAATTTTTGTTAATTGTTTAATAATCGTATCATAAACTAAGTAAATAAAAAACTGAAGTTAACCCGACAAAAGAAAAAAATATTAACCCAAATCTAATCTCTTTAATATTCACGTCATCTTACAGACTCTACCTGTTATTATGGTAATGGCCGCCCTTTCAGCGTTTTAATACTTGAAAAAAAAAGGTCATAATTAGTGTTGCCATGTCAAATGGGTTCACCATGTAACAGCAACACCATCATTGATCATTCTACCCAGCACTGAATCTAAAATGGAGGCGTGACCACAAAGACTTGCACCAAGTTTATTATTCTGCATTTTCTATTTAGCAGTACATAATATAGTTAATTCAGGATTACTCCGTAATGAATTAATAAATTTTAAATTAGACTCTCTATTTTTTTTAAAAAAATTACTTTATTTCTTGTTTTTGTTAATAAGATAAAATTAATCCATCAACCTATTTCTATTTTCCTCTTCTTTTTGAACAAAAGTGGGATAACTTCAGGTTTTTAAAAGAAAATGAAGAGATTTAAAAATAATCAATTCATAAGAGAATAATCTGAAATTTACCCTATATGATATATGATCCAAAATTCCAAATAAAAAAGAATAGATAATCTTGGAATTAAAGCATGGAATTTATCTGATGAAAATTCATGTACCAAAGGTTTGGGTCGCCCACCCAGATATAAAACTTGCAGGGTGAAAGACAAATTTCTACCAGTGGTTGCTCAAGAATGATGGCATATTGGCATTCATACATTTTATGGAGAATTTGAATCCACAACGTTTCTCTTTTGCTATGATATGCGACAACGTATTACACAAGCTTATCCGTCTTTTCATAAACCCTTCGTTTCAGTACTTCTACCAGAAGAAAATTACTCTCTGTCCGATATCGGGATTAAAAAAAAAATGACATAAAAAAATTAGACAAAATAAATAAGATAAGGAAATGTGTATAAAATTAAAAAATGCACACGAGTTTATTTTGTAGCGAAAATAGTTTGTTTTTATGGTGCGTTTACTTTATGGAATGAGAATGAGCTGGAATAAGAATAAAGAATGAAAATGTGATTCTAATATTTACTTGGTAAAAATAAATGGGAATGAGAATGTGATAGAATGTCATTGATGTGTTTACGTGACAAAATAAATAAGAACGAGGAATATGAATGATAATTAATTTACCAAAATACCCACAATATTAAATAATATAATTTTTATTAACTAAATACATGTATAAATATTATTATAAAAATAATATTAATTAAAAATAAAATTAATAATAATAATAATAATGAATGTTAATAATTATTATAAATATTATTATTATTATTAAATTTTATTAACTTTATTATTTTAGTTACTATTAATTATTGTTATTATTATTTTTATTAATATTATAATTATTAACATTTATTAATATTATTATTAACTTTATTATTTTAGTTATTATTAATTATTGTTATTATTATTTTTATTAATATTATCATTATTAACATTTATTATTATTATTAATAAAACATTTATTAACTTTATTATTTTATTTATTATTAATTAATGTTAATATTATTTTCATTAATATTATCATTATTAACATTTATTATTATTATTAAATTTTATTAAATTTATGTTTTAGTTATTATTAATTATTTTTATTATTATTTTTATTAATATTATCATTATTAACATTTATTATTATTAAAAAAATTTATTTACTTTATTACTTTATTTATTATTAATTATTGTTAATATTATTTTCATTAATATTATCATTATTAACATTTATTATTATTATTATTATTAAATTTTATTAACTTTATTGTTTTAGTTATTATTAATTATTGTTATTATTATTTTTATTAATATTATCATTATTAACATTTATTATTATTAAATTTTATTAATTTTATTATTTTAATTATTATTAATTATTACAACTAAAATAATAATAATTATTTTTATTAATGATTATTTTTATTGTTAATAATGATAATATTAATAAATTAATAATTAGAAGGGTACAAAAGTAAATTCATCTTTCATTCCTATTCCCACATTTTCATTCTTTACCCCTCCCATGGGAATGAGATTCCCATTCTTCATTTCCAAATTGTGTGAGACCCACACAATTTATTCACATTTCCAAATTCAATTTTATCAAGTAAACATAGTTTTGATTCTCATTCCTTATTCCAAGAAGTAAACACACCTTTAGTGTTTTTCAGATTTCTATGTCAAATTTTTTGTGCATTTATTAATTTTGTAGCAAAAATAGTTCGCCTTTAGTAGTTCTTTTAAAAGTTTTATGTTAAATTTTTTTTCACATATCAATCATTACTCAACTTTTAATATATACTTTCACCAATTTCTTCTTTTCATATATTTTTCGCTGCAACAACAGCAGCTGCAGGTTTCATGTTTATATATAAGATAGCTGAATTGCCAGACATCAAAATCTTTGTTACAGTTTCTCGATAATTAACTAATTAACTTATTATATTCCTTTTTGAACTTCAATTTATCATGTTACATTCAGTAGGTGCGGAGTATCATTCACGGATAGTGCTGAAATTTGGCATAAAAACATTTTATGTTGCACAGTCCAAGTTAAGATCCTCTCCTTATTTGAGTATTTTGAAACTTTTAATGATTTGATACTATATATTGATGGAGCAGGAGTAACGAAAATTAAATTGATAAGACAAAAACCACTAAATATCATTTAGTATCTGTTAACTTGTAAATGTTATTTTTATTGATTTTGATGATAACAAACCTTTTGATAAATATGTTAGAGTTTTCATAATTACAAACATTTTCTTAAAAGCCAGAAGTTTTCTATGAGTATCTACAAGTTTTTGAAAAACTGGAACATCTCTGTAAAAATGTGTATTTCTGGAAATAATCGGTGAACCGTTAATATTAACGGTTAACCGATAAAATGCAGAGAAAGGTTAATGTCTAAGGCTTCAACCGATTACTTCATAACTTGTTGAAAATCAGCCACTGGATTTAAACGGTGAACCGTTTATTTAAACGGCTAACCGTTTATGGTAAAGCCTAATCTTTCTAAAGGGTTATTTCTTAAGCATTCACCGTTAAGCATTTTATGTTTTAAGGTTACTGGAATTAAACGGTGAACCGTTTATTTTAACGGTTAACCGATAATATTCAGAAAGGATTTTTGTGTTAACCTCTTACCGTTTTTGTGTTAACCTCTTACCGTTTAAAGCAAACCGGTTAAGCTTTTTGTTTTAAAGGCTACTGGAAATAACCGGCGAACCGTTAAGTAATAACGGTTAACCGTTAATTGCCAGAAAGGCATACTTTGTTAAGCCTTAACCGTTTAGTGAAAACGGTTAGTTGAAATGTGTTGAATAAGCTTCTGGAATTTACCGGCGAACCGTTAACTGGTAAACGGCTAACCGATAATTTCCAGTATGTTATTATTTGTTAATCCTTAACCGTTTAGCCAAAAATGGATAGAGATTTTTGTTGTGCAGGTATCTGGATTTTAACGGCGAAAGGGTAAGTGACTAACGGTCAACCGTTTATTTGAAATCAGCGCAATAGTAACTTTGACCAGCGCAAACGGTGAACCGTTAATGGGTAAACGGCGATCCGTTTTTTGGTGAAATGGGCTATAACGGCTAGTTTTCAGCTCCAAGTATAAATAAGCTCATTCAAATCATATCAAATGTTGATCACAACACGACCATTGAGCTTATACACGTTTATACAATCTTCATAGAGTTTTAAACACATTCTTGCGTCATCTTATTCACACATTGGGCTTTGATTTGTAATCTTAAAGATTGTGTGAGAGAAAAACAACTTGTAATTTTTGTTTTGAGTGATTGTAAGTGTTGGGATACACTTGGGTTAAGAGATTGGGAATAATCTCTTGTTGTAAAGGTTTATTGACACCTTGGAAGTCAATTGTAGTGGCTTATGGAATCCCAGTGGAATCCTTGGGAGGCGTGGACGTGTGGGATAGCCAATGAAAATCATTGTGTTTGATCTCTCTTACCTTATCTCTTTACTTTTCATTGCATATTACTTTGTTTATTTCGAATTGGTTTGCTTAGTTATTATTTCATTGAATTTTTATTTGCTTATTTTTCAAAAACCCAATTCACCCCCCCTCTTGGGTTGCCTAGTTAGTATTTCAGTATCAAACCAAGTCAACACAATTAGTTTATACTCTGATCGAAGCATGATTAGATCTTGTTCTTATTCAAACGACTTAATGAGGTTTTTTTAATATCGTGTTAAGCGAGATTACATGATACTCTATATCCTAACAATTCTACAAAATAGATTTTAATAGATAATCCCAAGAGGAATTATAAAATAGAGTTTTGTTGAATAATTGAATATGAGGTTATGAAAACAATAAAAAGATCTCTTTATTTACAATGGAGGAAATCTACTTCCCTAAATTAACCTAAAAATGAAATTAAATCGCAATTATAATTGAAATAAAAGATTAAAACACATACTCTAATTAATATACAAAATAAAATCTTAAAATGCTAAAATAACATCCTACATCATGTGTCATATAGTAGTAGAATATAAATAGGTTTACTTTTTTTACAGTTTAAATTTATTAATCATCTATGAACATGTGAGTTTTTATTCGAGAGAAGTTTAATCAAGTTTAATTATCCAAAAGTTTTGTAACTTAAAATCAGAAGAGAATCGGTCCAAATTTATAACAATATGCCACCAATAACAGAACTTAAATTTTTAACTACCCTTCGAATAAGAGTGTGTTGTACGTGCTCGTAAGAAAAACAATGTTGGAACAATGTCACTTTGTCACTCTTACAAAAGAAAAAATTTCACTTTAAGGCATAATCATGAGAAGCTATCTATCAACAATACCAAAGTAATCGGAAGCGAATACTGAAATAATTAATTTTAATCATACATAATGAAAAATATCGTAAATGTAAAAACAAAAATTTATTAAAGTTAAAGAAAAAAATACTTATCGCTCTTATAGTCAATCGACTGTCCTAACAAAAAAATAGTAAAATAAATATTTTACAAAATTATAGTAATAAAATTTTAAGAGACAATACTTATTGTAGGCATTTGATATTTTATAATTTTTAAAGTTGTGAAATGATAATTATTCTATTTTAGATTTTAAAAGTCGATGTCAATTTTTTTTAAATATTTTTTGAAGCATGCTGGATTTACGCATTCTGATTCGCGGTGTAACTATCCTCACCCTTTTTTGAATTTAAAAACGTCCAAATTCTTAGCTTAAATTATTTTTATGCTTATTACGCATTTTATCAGATGTCATCCTTTCACAAATATAAATAATTAGTTTAGTTAATGTCTAAATTATACTTGGAGCATTTTATTGGTTATTAAGAATTTATGACAAAATTGTAAGTAAAAGATTTAAATAAATATATTTAAACCAACAGCTAGCAAAAATATTATTCCAAAAAGAAAAAGACAAGTTGAAACTTGAAATATCTAATGAAGGTCAAAAAGAGGGGAAAGATGAAATGAAAAAAAAGGAAGAATAAATAAAAGGGTTAGTGGATGATGATCAATAAGAGCAGCCCGCATGCCAAGTGGCAGCCCACTGCCCGCCAAGTGGCAGCCCACTGCCCACCAACCACTAGTAGCTTTCATGCTAATTGAGTAATAGCCTAGCTGGGTAGCTACAGAATGTCCGTATCTTTATCTTGTACGCTGACTATTCAACCAAGAGCAAACCATGAGTTTCTTTCGCTGTATCTTTATCGTCATCCTCAGACTCCCAGCCCCTTGCCATAAAAAGCATATATTTCTTCTGTCTTCTATTGAAGCCACCAGTTCCCACTTCCCACACATTTTGAATACTCTCGCAAGCCTTAAGCCACCAGTTTTTGATCTAGTGTGTGTATCTTTATCTTCATTCTTAGAGCTCCGTCTCATATATCTATGCATGCAAATTTGTCCTCTCTAGCCACCAGTACTTTCCACTATTATTATCGCATATCTTTATAACTTCATCTTGACACCTTGCACTAATTAGATTCTCTCTCTCTCTCCCCCCCCCCCCCCTTCATAAGCCACCAGTCTGGTGATACTTTTCATCTTCACCCTCACTTAATGATCGATCCCTTCATAGTTTCTTTTGTGTCTACCTTTACGTACACCACATATATAAAACATTAGAGACATCACCACCATATCCATCTGTTTCTCTCTCTCCCCACATGCCACTCGTTTCCGTTCTTGAATCTTTATCTTCGTTTTCATTCCTCACCCTCTTGCTGTATATAAATAGCATACGATTCAGGTTTCATTTGTTTATTATATATCTATATTCAACCCGCCAGGGCGCCCATCAAATATCTATCTCTGATCTTTTCCTCTCGTTCAATGCTCTTAATTTATTATTAGATATTAGAGGGAGGTCGGCATATAGTAAAAATATATGCAATAATATATGGCTGCCACAACTGTTAGCAAAGCTCCAAATTTTCATGATATACTACCAGATGCCATTATGTCAGACATATTCAGCTTAGTTACAGATACTCGTACGCGCAACGCCATTTCCCTTGTGTGCCTTAAATGGTGCAAGCTAGAGCGGTCAACCCGCAAATCCCTCGCTCTCCGAGGAAATATCCGCGATCTTAATCAAGTCCCTGCTTGCTTTCAAGCAATCACCAATCTTGATCTTTCATGTCTTTCCCCTTGGGGACACCCTCTTTTAGAATCCTCATCAAACCCTTCTCTTCTTGCTAAACTCCTCAGCCATGCCTTTCCTTCTGTTGTGTCCCTAACTATTTATGCCAGAAGCCCTTTAACCCTTCGCTTTCTTGCCCCTGAGTGGCCTAAATTAAGCCATGTTAAGCTTGTTCGCTGGCACCAGCGCTTCAATGCTCCTCTTGGTTATGACTTTTTTGCATTATTTGAGCACTGCCATTCACTCTCTTCAATTGATCTCTCTCATTTCTATTGCTGGACTGAAGATTTACCTACAGCATTGGAATTATACCCTTCTATTGCAGCTTCTCTTTCACATCTTAATCTCCTCGTCGTTCATTCTTTCACCGAGGGTTATAAATCTCATGAGCTTTTATCCATCACTTCTGGTTGTCCAAATCTACGCCAATTACTTGCAACTTGTGTATTTGACCACAGATTCCTTGGCTTTGTTGGGGATGAAACTTTGCTTTCTATCGCTTCAAACTGCCCCCGTCTTTCCCTTCTTCACCTCGCTGATTCTACAGCCTTATCATCCAATTCCAGCAGGGCTGATCCTAACAACAACCATGAAGGTTACGCGTCTGAAGATGCCAGGATCAGTCCTACTGCACTCGGAGACATTTTTGAAAGCCTTCCATTGCTTGAAGAGTTGGTTCTTGATGTTGGTAACAATGTTAGAGATACTTGGCCAGCACTAGAGTTGCTTAATTCCAAGTGCCCGCGGCTTAAATCTTTGAAGCTGGGGCAAGTCCATGGAATTTGCAGAGAGATTGATTCTTCAATGCCAGCCACTGGGGTTTCTCTCTGGAAAGGTCTGGAATCTTTGTCCATAAAAAATTCTGCTGATTTAACTGATTCTGCCTTGATTGCTATTTCTCTTGGCTGTTCAAACCTCACCAAATTCGAGGTTCAAGGTTGCAATAAGATCACAAAAATGGGGATGCAGATCTTTGCTCGTGTTCTACAGAAAACTTTGGTTGATGTGAGGATATCTTCTTGCAAATATCTCAACGCCGTGTGCTCACTGCAGGCTTTGGAGCCAATCCGAGATCGGATACAACGGCTACACATAGATTGTGTGTGGGAGAGTGTTGAGCAATATTCACAGGATCATGAAATTCGAGGAGAAAGTAGCAGTTCAAGTCATGAAGCTTGTGGATTCAAGGATTTTCAAACAGAAAAGCGAATCATGACGTCGGAAGAAGAAGCAAGCTTGAAAAAGAAAGCCAAGTGCTGCGACGGTAGCGGTAATGGTTTCTCTTCTTGTAGTGGTACTTGGACCAAGCTAAAATATCTTTCTCTGTGGATTGCCGTTGGTGAGCTGCTGAATCCAATACGTTTAGCAGGGCTGGAGAATTGTCCTATCCTTGAAGAAATACAAATAAAAGTTGTTGGTGATTGCAGATATCAACAGAAACCTGTTTCCATGGCTGAATTTGGGCTAAATTCTTTAGTAAATTATCCTCAACTTTCGAGGATGCATTTTGATTGTGGTGACGCCATAGGATTTGTACTTACTGCGCCTAGAGGATATGCAGATTTGAGCCTATGGGAGCGTTTTTATTTGAATGGGATTGAGAATTTGAATCTAAAGGAGCTCAATTATTGGCCTCCACAAGACATGGATGTGCACCAGAGAAGCCTTTCTCTGCCAGCTGCCGGATTGCTTTCGCAATGTCGAAGTCTGAGGAAACTTTTCATTCATGGAACTGCAAATGAACATTTCATGTCTTTTTTTCTCAAGATACCAACTCTCAGGGATATGCAACTCAGAGAAGATTATTATCCTGCTCCCGAAAATGATACCACCTCAGAAATGAGAGTTGATTCTTGCTATCGATTTCAGGATGCCCTTAACAGGCGTCACATTCCTGACTAATAAATTAATTCAAGCTATATATATATATATATATATATGAGCTAGTTGTAAGTTCTACTCTTTTGTTCATTCACATAAATGGTGAAACATGCATGCAAGCAGGAACATAAAAAATAAAAATGTTGAAATTCCCCATATTCCAGCCAAATTTCTGTGCCTTGGAATAAATTTGTGAAACGTAACGTTCTCCTGTAGCTTTTGAATCTAAAGAAAAGAACACAAAATTTTTGGATCAGGACTGAGAATCTCAAATCATAAAGTTTGCGAGAATCTCCAAAAAGATCGGTTCGGCTTTCTCAACCCTTCAATTTGGAACAATTATTTAATATTAGTATTTATTATATTAATACATTTATTGATTACAATGCTCAATCTTGGATGATTACTAAACTAACTAGCTAAATAAACCCGGTTCATTTGATGTCAAATGTACAATGTTCACATCAATTAGTTGTAAAATAAAAATAGTAAGTCATCAATTAATCATCTATTTTACCAAACAATTGATAACTATTAGACGATAATATCAAACACAGCCTAATTCAAATTAAACCCCAGTGATGTATTGAGGCGATTATCTTGAGAGCATTCTCCATTTTACAGTGTCCAGAATAAATTAGGGGACAAAAAAGCATGTTGCACGTGTGCAACTTACTCCTACTTTGGGTATTTCCCGGACCAATTATACTGAGTCCCTGTTGTTTATAATAAATTTAAACGAAACTAAGTTTAAAAATTTTAACATTTAAGTCCTCTCTGTTTCAATTTGTATAAACCCTTCATTGTCCTTGATGATTAGGGAATAAGTGAAATTATCTAAGCCATCAAAATATTTTATAAACCTACTTGTTAGTTAATAAGATTTATTACTAAAATGCATAAAATATAAATTTCTAATCTAGCCAAGGTAAAAATAATAATAATAATAAATGGAAGTATTTTACTAGGAAATGAATTCCTTATGTCGACTTATTGAGAATGTATTTCTAATTTCATGTAATATTCTAAACATCCAAAAATAAAAAGATAGTTGTGGTCTTTATACCATTTCTAGTTGTGTATCTTTTGTTAAAACTTCTCCCAATTCTCTTGTAGCGACAATAATGTAATGAATTATATAATGAGTTTTAGTTTTATATGAATGTTGAGTCATTTAAATTTTATCATAAAAATTTCTTCATTCAAATATAGTTGAATAAATTATATTTGTTTGATTTGTGGTGACTGAATTACATTTTGATAAAAAAAAAAGTTATTATTGTAATTTGATAGAAATTATTACATAATTTAATGGATTTTGATTAGTCAAGGTTATATTAGGTATTTACTTAGGTTTATAGTGCATAAGAAATTGGAAACAATGCGGATTTAAATGTCAAAACTGTGCAACGTTTACTTTTCTGATTCTTTTCATAAACAACGGGGATTATATTGTAAATGACGAAACAAAGACATTCCTGAAAGCACAAAATGACAAACTTGGAAGTACCTTGCAGCCGGTGCCAGTCTGCCAGACAGCCGAGTCCTTAAATCATGAGCAAAGTTGATACTGCAATTTCTTTCCCACTCATAGAAAAGAAGAAGAGCGAAGAGGGTATTCCACCTCAAAGATTGTTGCAAAATTGAAGAAGAGGGAAATTCCAGTATTCCACCTCAAAGATTGATGCAAAATTATATTTATTCAAAAACACTGGGCCTCTAATAAATTGAATCCACTATACCCTCTTCGCTCTTTTTTTATCCTCTTAATTTTTCTTAAAAGTAATTGAAAAAACATAGACCTATGCTTCCAAGTTAATTAAAGTAACGTTTATATTTTAAATTGGAGCATAAAATTTAAAGAGTGAAAATCTTACGATTGAGAGTATGGAGTGGGAGTGGTAGTAGATTGTTGAATGGGAGTATAGTA
The DNA here is from genome assembly GCA_030449925.1 of Citropsis articulata. Lineage (NCBI taxonomy): Eukaryota > Viridiplantae > Streptophyta > Magnoliopsida > Sapindales > Rutaceae > Citropsis > Citropsis articulata. The sequence continues at coordinate 1,666,631 of JASUUH010000046.1, forward strand.
TCGGAATAAGAATTTAATTTATGTATTTACTTTGTCTTGTATAGGGAGTTAATAATTTTAAATTATAATTTTATCCTTATTTAAAAAATTTTAGTTTTCAATTACTCATAGAAAAGAAGAAGAGCGAAGAGGGTATTCCACCTCAAAGATTGTTGCAAAATTGAAGAAGAGGGAAATTCCAGTATTCCACCTCAAAGATTCATGCAAAATTATATTTATTCAAAAACACTGGGCCTCTAATAAATTGAATCCACTATACCCTCTTCGCTCTTTTTTTATCCTCTTAATTTTTCTTAAAAGTAATTGAAAAAACACAGACCTATGCTTCCAAGTTAATTAAAGTAACGTTTATATTTTAAATTGGAGCATAAAATTTAAAGAGTGAAAATCTTACGATTGAGAGTATGGAGTGGGAGTGGTAGTAGATTGTTGAATGGGAGTATAGTATCGGAATAAGAATTTAATTTATGTATTTACTTTGTCTTGTATAGGGAGTTAATAATTTTAAATTATAATTTTATCCTTATTTAAAAAATTTTAGTTTTCAATTACAAAATTAATAAAAGTATTTAAAAAATAAAATATTATATTTTTAAACTAATAATAATTAATAATATTCTTAATTATATAAATCATAATTTTTATTACTTTTAGTTTTAATTAACTAAATTAAAAACTATTGGTAAGAGCAACACAAATGAAACACTACTATTAATAATATAGTACAAAATTGATATTTTCTTAGGATAATATTAAATAAATATAACACTATTATTTTTAAATAAATATAATAATATTATATTTTCAAATAAAAAGCATATATAGTGATATTATTAATTAGCTATGAATATAACAATATTATTTTAAAGTAATTTTAACTTAAAATTAATGTAAATTATGATTTTTAACTAAATATAATAATAATATTTAAATAAATTTAATAAATAAATAAAAAAAGAATCCAATCTCACCTCCCCCATGGGGTGAGAATTCTACTCCCCACTCTAAAAATAAGTGGGACTCATGGGGTTGGATTTCCACTCCTTTCTTAAACTATACAAGTACTAAAGTGAAAGGAATCCACACTCTTTACTTTCTCTTCAATGAGTAAATATAGTTATTAATGAAATTCAAATTTTCAAGTAAAAAATATTGAGCGGTTGTTATTCATTTGAGTATGCACATAGTATGGGTACTTATCATAGAACATCCAATTTATAGCAATTTGTGCAGGGATAATTTGGTCCGAATTTCACATAGATCGATTCAAAAGTTGTCATCATATATTTCATCTTTAACTAAAGATGGGTGTGTGAATCACTCATGACCTTAAAAAATAATTTAGAGATAAGAAGACATATATATAAAAGAACGGGGTAACCGGAAAACTAGGCAGAAGAGGCAAGCGGTTGGTTAGCATGAGAAAGAGAAAATTTGAGAGATGGTATATTCTAAAAGCATATGGCAAATTGGCCAACATTAGCCGGAAAATTTTATAGGTGGCAGGGAGGTTGCGGCTGATCCAAAGATAAAAAAGATGAGAAAGATGATATACACAATACATGCCTTGAAGTTCAAAGTTCAGACACCAGTTTCGAGAAAAGGCAATACATATATAATTTTATGTGGTTTCGAGAAAAGGCAATACTACAGAGGCACCACTCCTGCAGGTATGGTCCATACTGATGCTGCGTCGTTTCGACAACCCACAGGCTAGTTGCAACCTGCGGGCTGGCCCCCGGGAAGGGTGATGTTATTCTCGGAGTTACCTGCAGAAAGAAGCACGGAGAGGCTGGACCAACTTGATGATGAGTTGCATGTGACGATCATTGGTGAGAATTGATATTAATTTACATGAAATTAGCAAAGAGGACACCTGCACTTTTGCTGACATGATTAGTCAGCAATTAATATTAATTTTGCTTCTTTTTTTTATCTTTTGTGATGATTATTTTGCTAATCAAGATGACGATTCATTTCTTAAACTTAATTTATTCAAGTTCTTCTTCTTCTTCTTCCTCTTCTTCTTCTTCTTCCTCTTTTTCTTCCTCTTCTTCTTCTTCTTCTTCTTCTTCCTCTTCTTCTTCTTCTTCCTCTTCCTCTTCTTCTTCTTCTTCCTTCTGGTACCAATTACACTTAAGTTTTCAAGTTAAAATAGTAAAAGAATTTTTATTCCTTATTTATTTATTAATTTTTTTAAAAAGATTTTTTTTTTTTTTACAATAAAATTTTCATTCATTACTCCAGAACATTACAAGTGAGGTAGCATGTCAGCAGGCACTTCGTGCATCTATATGCACGGCTCCGGATGATCAAGAGCTATTTTAGCAGCATTGTCAGCTGCTTCATTACTAGATCTGGGAATATGTCTTACAGCAAACGCGGTTTTCTTGCAAATAAAAGCTCTAATATCAGATATCAGCCAATCAATCTCCAACTGACTGCTGATTCTTCCTAAAATAAGTTTGATGACATTAACTTAATCGGACTCGATCAGTAGCGGAAGAAGTCCCCATTCCTCTGCCAATTTGATCCCTTTTAAAATGGCGCTAGCTTCTGCAAATTCGATATCCCTAAAGTAGGAACTTTGACAAGTTGCGGCAGCCGTGAAATCCCCCATCGCATTTCTTATGACAACTTCAAGCCCCGCTTCGCCCTTAGTCTCGTTGATTGCTGCATCTGAATTCAATTGAAACCAATCTTTGTCAGGGGAATACTATATGGCTCCTGGACAGGTGGAAGGGGCCTCAACAGGTGTAACACATGGATGTTGAATTTTCTTATAATCTTGAATCACTCTATCCGCCCTTGCTAGAGTACTCAAAGGATCACTTCCGCCCTTTAAAAATAGAGCTTGATTTCTTGAATGCCAGATTGACCAAGCAAGGACCACGAAGTCTTCAAGTTTATCCTTAGAGAATGATGAGTGCAAGTACAGTGAAGCATTATAGAAATCATTAAAGGAGTTTTTAGCAAAAACATCGGCTAAAGTTGAGTGATGCCATACCTTTCTAGTCATCTTACAGGTCAAGAGGGCATGACAAGCGTCTTCTTTAGCCACACGACATCGTGGGCAATATGAGGAATCAAGGATGCTTCTCCTGAATAAATTGTCTGCAGTAGGTAGAATGTTCAACAAAGCTCTCCACATGAAGATTTTGATTTTGCCTGGGAGAGATAAAGCCTATAGATGTTTCCACCAACCTGAAGTTGAAGAAGAGCTGGATGGGGATTCAGAGTAATTTAGTTTGAGAGCCACCCGATAACCACTTTTAACAGTTTAATGCCCTCTATTGTGATAATGCCAAACCAATCGGTCTGGCTTTGGCATGTTAGGCAACGGGATTCGGAGGATAACATCAGCATCCATTGGCGGAAAAAGAGTTCGAATCAGGGATTTATTCCATGATTGATCTGAATTCATGAGCTCTGCTACAGTACTTGTTGGCAACTGAGGAGTTAGAGGTCTGGATGTCAACGGCCTCGGTAGCCAGTTATCCCTGCCTATTTGTACTGATTTGCCATCCCCAATCTTCCACCTCGAACCCGCTTTTATTATTTCTCGGCCCCACATTATGCTTTTCCACACATAAGAGGAGTTACTGGGCAGGTTACAGTGAAGGAAATCGCCATGCTGAAAATAACGAGCCTTTAAAACCTTTGCCAATAAGGCATCAGGGTATTGCATAATTCTCCACCCTATCTTTCCAAGTAGCGCCTGGTTAAAAGAAATTAAATCTCGGAAGCCCATTCTACCATCTTTTTTTTGGTTTACATAATACTTTTCAAGAGGTCCAATGGATCCCGCGAGAATTATTTGATGTTCCCCACCAGTAACTAGTAATCTGCCTTTGAATGTCTTCACACAACCCTTTCGGAAGTCGAAAAACGGACATTGCGTAGGTGGGGATAGCTTGCACAATTGCCTTCAACAGAATCTCCTTGCCCCCTCGTGAGAAGAGCTTTGATTGCCACCCTTTAATTTTGTTAAGCACCCTAGTTTTGATCATTGTAAAATACTGGTTCTTACGCCTCCCAATCATTGATGGTAGCCCAAGATATTTCTCATGATGAGAGACGACAGTCAGCTGAAAAATTGCCCTTATATCCTCTTTGGTACAATGCTGTACTGTGCGGCTAAAAAGCATTGAAGATTTGTCAAGGTTGAATAATTGCCCTGAAGCAGTAGTATACTTATCAAAAATTGCTTTCAAATTCCAACATTCAGCTGGAGCAGCTCGGGTAAATATTAAACTATCGTCTGCAAAGAATAAATGTGTAATGGTTACCCGATTATAGTTAAATCCCACACCATGGATTAATTTTTTCTCCGTAGCTTCGCACAGTAAAGAGGACAAGACATCAGCACAAATCAAGATTTAGATGCCCTAGTTTATTATATAGAAGCGGTGGGGCATATTAAAGAATAAAAATGGTGCATTCAAACATCCCACTTTAGGGCCGAGACATAATTAAGCGGATTTATTTTAATTTATGATTTAGTATTTTATTAATTAAGTTGGGGGTATATTAAGGAACATATTCTAAAAGGGGTGTTAGAAGGATTTTTGAAGAATGTTAAAAGCTCCAGTCTACGAGAAACATGGTGAATATGGTCTTCCAAACCGAAAGACAGGATTAAGGTCTTCAAGCGGCTTGGCCGCAATATTCAGCTAACGCAGCTGTTTCGTGATGTGAGGCATTCCGCATGACGCATTCTGAGAGTTTAATTTATATTTCCTTCCTTGGAGTCCCAGAGCTCGAGTGAAGGCAGTGTTTTTCCTAATATGGGAGTATGACGTCCCTCGAATATTTGAGAGGGTTGGGAATATTTGAGAATGGGAGTATGACGTCTCTCGAATATTTGAGAGGGTTTAAAATCTTAGCGGTGCCATATTAAAATTGATGTAAACGGGTCTCAGTAGTATTTGTATGATTGTAAATATCATGAGCAATAGTCTCCTCAAAAAAAAAAAAAAATCGGACTACGAGCCGAGCTATTGGCACCCCTTCAAGATCCTTAAAAATACCCCTTTGCTAAATACCCCCAATAGAAATAAATGAAGAATTTAATGACTTCTAGAAAACAATACTTTTTTATTCCACAACTAACCTTTCTCATAAGCCCAGTGAAATAAGATTTTCTGAAAAAAGATTTCACAACATATTCGACTAAGAATCCCTTGAAAAGGATGGAATGGAAATATAATTATGATTTTCTTAAATTTAACCTGTCTCTCCTTTCAGGCTTCTCTTTTAGTCTAATTGTGATTTTTCTTAACCTTATTAGTAATATCTCCGTTTTATTATTAGATTTTCTCACTCTCTCTCTCTCTTAAAAACTCCCTCTAATCTTTATTTGTTTGTTTCATCGCTTGATACATGAAAATCTGAAAGTTTTGAAATTTTAACTTATAACATATTTTGACATCTACAACCGCACTCAACAACTATATTCTCATTATATGAATTAAAAATTAAAAATGATATAAGAGTGAAGGGGTGTATATAATTTTATGGTTAAAAAAGTAAATATAAGTAAAAGGTGTTTTGTAAATTTGAAAGGGAGTCGATAGCTCCATTCTAGGACAATATGTGTATGAAAATATTTGCCAATAAATAAACAAAAAAAGATTATTTTCATTGGATTTTGAAATTTTTTTCCTCCAATGAATACATTGCCGGGTTTAACACCTGGTGATCCAACTCAATTGCATAGCAAAATTATTTCGGATTCTGATAAAAGAAGAACGTGTGCTTAAAATCTCAATGATGAGGCCCTTCTTTGACTGTTAGGTAATTAGTACTCATCTTTGAGCATCTGTTCACCCTACTCAAAGGTCAAACTATCTGAATGGTAGAAGCAAACCAAACACCAAACTAATTTGGTTCTAACAAGGTTCTCTCCAAGAAAGAAATAAATTTCCAACAAAAGAAAAATACTTTTTTTCATTGAATAACGAAAGAAACAGTTTAGAATATTTAAAGATTACAATTTCAATAGTTAATAGCGATCCCATTAGTCTTTTTATACAAATGGGTAACTGCAACTGCAGGAATACCCTGGCTAGGATCATTATTTTGGTCACCTTCAATTTGTTATTTTTGTCTCTATGAAACGCAAAATTTGATTTTTATTTTACTTTTCTCTGGATAATCGAAAATGAAATGGTGGGAACAAGAAATACACGCGTCATTGCTATTCAGTTTGACTGGTAGGCTTGAACCTGCTACCAATTCCTATCCATATATATCATCAGTACACAAACACGATGAAGAAAGTATAAAGATCAATCACTGATTTAGCAGCCCTTTTGAGCAAATGGGATTTCAATTGGTTATTCTTTTCTTGATTTTGGCTTCGGCTGCTGGCCTTCCTAGTGAACACTCCATCGTTGGTCATGACTTTAATGAGTTTGTTTCAGAGGAGCGGGTATTCGAGTTATTTCAACGATGGAAAGATAAGCACGGCAAGGCTTACAAGCATGTAGAAGAGGCAGAAAGGAGGTTCAGGAATTTTAAGAATAATTTGGAGTATGTTGTTGAAAAGAAAAATAATCCTAGTGGGCATGTTGTTGGGTTGAACAAGTTTGCTGATATGAGCAATGAGGAGTTTCGAGAAATTTATTTGAAAAAGATTCAAAAGCCTATTGGCAAAGCGATTGGTAATGCAAAGAGTAACTTGCACAAGACGGTACAATCATGCGAAGCTCCATCGAGCTTGGATTGGAGGAAAAGGGGAATCGTTACTCCTGTTAAGGACCAAGGAAGCTGTGGTACGTCTTGTTCTTCTTTTTTGACCTGATCACTAAATAATTGTACTTTTAACGTTTTCACTAGTCTCAAATTGTTATATTCTATAGTTTCTTGACTGTGTATGTAATTTTTGTTAACAGGAAGTTGTTGGTCATTCTCTACGACAGGAGCCATTGAAGGAATAAATGCCTTGGTCACTGGAGACCTCATTAGCCTTTCGGAACAAGAACTCGTGGATTGTGATACCACAAACTATGGATGTGATGGAGGCTACATGGACTATGCATTTGAATGGGTTATTAACAACGGTGGAATCGACAGAGAATCTGATTATCCTTACGCCGGTGTCGATGGTACCTGCAATATCACCAAGGTTTGGCCAAATTCTAATAAAACTTGATACATGAACGTTTGAGGACCATTAAAATTTCATCTGGTTTTACTTGGATCAGGAGGAAACCAAAGTTGTATCTATTGATGGTTATAAAGATGTAGAGCCATCCGATAGTGTGCTGCTATGTGCTGCAGTTCAACAACCGATTAGTGTTGGTATGGTTGGCTCTGCAATTGATTTTCAGCTATATACAAGTGTAAGTTTCAGGTGCCTTGACTTCTTCATCAAACATATTTTCAAAATTTTTTAGTGACATGAAAATTTTGTGATCTGATGTGACGTGATCAGGGAATTTACAACGGTGACTGTTCCAAGGACCCATATTACATTAATCATGCGGTTTTGATAGTTGGTTATGGCTCTGAAAATGGTGAAGATTATTGGATTGTAAAGAATTCTTGGGGAACAAGTTGGGGAATTGACGGATACTTTTACATAATAAGGGACACTAGTTTAGAATACGGTAAATGTGCCATCAATGCAATGGCTTCTTATCCAATCAAAGAATCCTATGCACCATCTCCCTATTCACCGCCATCCGTACCACCCCCGCCACCATCACCGCCGCCGCCACCACCACCACCGTCACCTCCATCTCCAACCCCAAGTCAATGTGGAGACTTTTCCTACTGTCCATGTGGTGAAACATGTTGTTGCATTTTTGGGTTCTTGGATTTTTGCTGGATCTATGGCTGCTGTCCCTATGAGAATGCTGTTTGCTGGGCTGGAACTCAGTACTGCTGCCCTGCTGACTATCCTATTTGTGATATTGAAGAAGGGCTCTGCCTCAAAGTATGCGAATTCTGCTTCATGAATTTCGGGATTAAGGCATAAATAGTTGAATTTCTAATGTTTCTTTTTCTTAACTATATTAGTTGTTAACATTTGTTGTACAGAAGTACAGAGATTACCTGGGAGTAGCGGCCAAGAACCGAATGCTGGCTAAGCATAAGTTGCCATGGACTAAAATTGAGGAAACAGAGAAGATGTACCAATCTCTTCAGTGGAAGAGGAACCCATTTGCTGCAATAAGCTAAATAAACGAGCAGCATTCATGTATCGTCTCATTGAGTGTGAACTTTGAACTTTGAATGCCTTCACTCTTGCTATGTCGCTTTTTTTCTCCTCATGGGTCACGGGTGCTTCCTCTACTTTGAATTGGGCGCATGTGTTCTTCTAAATAGTTTCAGGGAAACAGCCCTTAAAATTCTTGTCCCTATGTCATGTCTTGAAAGGTTGTTCAAATTGAAGCCACTTTAGCATCCTAATCCAGGCCTCGTTGTCATATGGGGTTTTATCACAATGAATGACTTATTCTGCGGTTTGTTTTGTATGATCTAAATGCAGTTTTTTTTTTTTTTTTTTTGGTTTTATAATTTGGATACAATTTATGAAAATAGCTGAAACCTTCTTGAAGGTCTTCTTAGTTGCAACAAGATTCCATTTCAATTATCCAAGAATTTTGCCACTATAACCCTGGATCTGATGAACTGATATAAGCCATTATAACACTTTCGAATCTTGGTTCCACCATTATGTACATTGGCAACTTTTGTCTGCCAACAATATCAGCGATGAATGATGATGATGCTGCTGGTTTGCCAGCCAGCCATGCCATCAACATTTAAGCCTTCGTTGCTTTTAAATACAATTGAAGCTACCATAATGCCATAGTCTTTTAACATTAAAAGTTGTGGAGTTAGAAATGTAGAAGATGAAATTCGTTCCTCTGCAGCCTGCACAGCAGAGAGGTTATTTGTAACTGAAGATGCGAATGGTTGCTCAATTTTACCAATCCTTGTTATGTGTCTGTTTCAACTTATTATAAAGATATACATACACATGATAAATAGTAAATAGATAAGAAATAATATTTTAAAACACCTAAAACCTTCTCTTGAAAAAATGCGTGTCTACAAAGCATGATAGTAAATGAAATCAATTTCATTTCAAGCGCTTATTTATTTATACAAAGATAAAGAAAGCTCACTTTGTGGACCACTGACTCTCTAATCCCTCTTGTGCTCTTGGACAATTTGGCTCAAAGCAGCCCAAATATCGTGTGTGCCACCCTTTACGGTTCCCCTGTTCTTGTGTTTGAATTTTGATATTACGAATAGGCATGTGTTTTTCCTTTAAAATATGCTAATGAATTAAATTTGTAGTCAAATAATATGAAATTATTTTATTAGCTCAAGTAACAGTGAGTTATTAAATTTTATTATTTCTCATTTAAATGTTGAGATACAAACTAAGTATCTGAACTGAATATATATTAACATTATTTATATAATTTATTGTTGTTACAAGCAGTTATAAAATCTTAAAAATTATGTTTTACCTAGTAAATAATATATTGCTCTTTTTAAAACAATATTTGGATAAATGAGTTGTGGTGACTTCCAACTTCCAAGATGTTCTTTTAAGTATTAAGGAGTATAAAGTTTTATTTCAAATGTTTGATTAGTAAATGAACAAATAAATCTACAAATTAGAACACTGGCATGACTCAATATGTATCTAATGAAAAAGACACTATTATATAAATATGCTTCCACGTAATGTCATCGTCATCGACATCTATGTTTCGGGTTTATTATGTGATCTAATCACGACTTATTAAGAGGGCGTCCGAGCTATATTGTTTAATTAACAAATTTGTTAAAATTAATTAATTGTATCACGGAGACGGCAAGAATGGCAGACCACGCCAAAATCACGAGAGAGAATCTCCATTCATTGACGCAACTATGGGCTTAAAATCTGAAGCCACGTTGGAATTACATGATACCCCCCCGCAAATCAAGGGAGATTCAGACCAAGAAGAAATGCCGGACGAAAGATTTCTATTTGTTTATTCGAAGTGTTTGGTGTAATTGGAACAAAATTTTCAATTAGTTTATTTAAAATGTAAGATTTCAATAAGATCGCCAAAAATTTGTCGCATTCAAGACACATAACCCTTTTTTTTTTTTTTTTTTTTTGAGTAGCTTAATATATTTCATTCCACGTTTGCTTTATGCGATTGGGTGCATTGAAACAGTGATCAGAGCAAATAATATTGCAAGGATGACTACATCATAATGTTTTCCATTCTCCATTGACTACTGTAAAATTTCTGTTACGCACCCAATTCTTTAGTTGTAGACAACTCAATTTTCACATTGTACATAGTATGTCATAAATCCGGGGTGGTCGAAAACGAAATTAGATAATCTATAATAATTAAAAAAAAATCTTGAAGATTAACATAAAATTTTAAGTTTCGTAAATTGAGAGTTTTGGTTCTATTTACAAAATGTACTTCATCATTTATCATGAATGAGATGTTAGAAGTTTTAAAAAAAAATTTTTTTTAAGAGTAACTTCTTATTGTCACTGGTTCATGTGCCGCGATTCTTGTAACAGCAACGAATGCACGTCAACTATTGCACATAGCTTTAAAATATAAATTGTAATATGTCTGTATTGCTTAATTGTAGCAGTAGTTTAATCATTATCTCTAAGATAATTTATACAACAATATCAATATCATGGTAGAAATTACTGGTTGGCTACATCATGATCTAAAAAAAAAAGAAAAGAAGCAAAGGAGGGGCGCGACTTTTTGGTCGTGGATGGCCCAATCTAACCAACTGCCGAATTACGGACACTTGGCTTAACAACGGTCAAGTCAAATCGAATTTCCTCAACAGTAAGCCCGTGACCACTCCTCCCCATTTCTGCCTCTGCATGCCCAATTATTATCATCATTATGACAAAAGCGTTCTTAATTCTTTAATTTCTAAGTTTTCCTTGGCTCCAAATGAAGTCTTACCTTACATGCATATTACTTTGCATCAAAACTCTTGACTTAGTTTACTACAAGAATTAAGCTCACATGTAGTTACTACAAGAATTACAACTAGTTAAATTTGTTCAATACCATTCATTACATCAGAGACATCACGTTAAATTAGCATGGATAAATAAGCATAATTTATGGGATGAGTATTTTGCATAATATATTCATGCGACACTTAGGCAACTCTTACTCGAAGATTGCTTAAGTAAATCTTGAGCTTCTTGTTACCTAAGCTTGAACGCTAACAAAAGAGTTAGAGAGAAAGAACAACTAGGTAGCAATTGACGCGAAGAGAGTTATATCATTCACAAGAGTGTGTGTATAAGAGATTTGCTTTACAATGCTTGAGAGCTCGCCTGAAATTGATTTGAGTTGCTTGAATAAAATACTCAGTGTCAAGCTCTAAATTTATAAAAGAGGTTTGCCTAACTTCACCAAATTCTAAAGCCTTGTGATATAGAGAATTCTCATTTCTAGCAATATGTAAAGACTTATATATACAAGTTGTTAGAGAGTTTACATTCTACCACGCTCTATAAAAATTCTAAACATTTATGGTGCATTTACTTCATGGAATGAGAATGGGTTGAGAATGAGAATAAAACTTTAATGTTTACTTAGTAAAAATAAATGAAAATGAGAATGCATTGGAGTGTCATTGATATATTTACTTGACAAAATAAACGGGAATGAGGAATGAGAATGAGAATCAATTTATCAAAATACCTATAGTACTAAATAATGTAATTTTCATTAATTAAATAAGTGTATAAATGTTATTATAAAAATGATAGTAATTAAAAAAATAAAATTAATAATAACAATAATAAATGTTAATAATGATAATATTAATAAAAAAATAATAATTAAAATAATAAAATTAATAATAATAATAATAATAATAATAATAACAATAATAATAATGACATTTGAAATAATAAAATTAATTGTGATTTAAATAAAAGTAATTCGAAAAATATAAAAAAATTAGAGGGATACAAAAATTAGTTTAGAGAATAGAAATTCCACTCCCCCATTCGTTATCCCTAAATTATATAAGACCTACATATTTTATTCTCATACTCAAATAATATTTTACTAAATAAATATAAATTTTATTCTTAGTTTTTAAATTCTCAAGCAAACACACTCTTACGGTTAAGAAAAGTGGAATATTTTTAGAATCAAGCCAAGCGAGTATGAGCTTCCTCGGTGTAAAATTTGAGTGGCCGGGGCCGGTGACAAGAAGCAGGGATAATTTCAAAGAATATTTTACTACAAAGTCAGGTGCGACAACGAAAAAGAATTGGTTGGTTGGCTGCCGAATTTAGTTAAGGGGCAGAAACGTAATCTGAAGTGAAGATTTCAAGATGAACAGTCATGGGGCAAAGAGCAGACAAGACAGGTAAATTCTTGGCGCGTGAAAACCGCAACTGAAACTGGGGAAAAGGCATGGTAGTGGTGTGTTTCTTCGTCTACGCCCGTCGCACTCGCACTTTCACAGTCACACAGTCACACTTACTCTACTCTCTTGACTCCTCTTCCCCTTCCATTCATTCAAGAGTATACACTACTAATACAAAGCGCTCTCTCTCTCTCTTGCTTTCCTTTTTGACTTTTCTTTAGTTTCACTCATTCCCTAAACTTTAGCTGCAGCGACAATCTCTCCCGCTCACGCTCACAGGTATACCTTCTCTTCTTTTCTTTTCTTTAAACCACTGATCGTTTCAAGAAACACGTCGTCCGTGTTCTTTTCTCGTTAAGTCCTTCTTCTTGGTAATGCCGCTTTTTTAATCTATCGGATGCTTCATTTAAGGGATTTGTAATTGCACTGCACATTGTATTCACTTCGATTTCTACTTTCTCTCTTTTATAATTTTATTCCAATTTCATTATTATCAAAATTTTGTTACATAATTAATTTTGGATCTATATATTTGATCCAATTTAAAATATTAAGTGTGTTAAAATATTTTCCATGGCAACCGACAATGCTTGATTCTGTTAATCTGCTGTCAGATCCCCCCATCATGAGCACGAGTAACCAAGAATTTGGAAACAGTTGTTATTATGTTGCCGTACAAGTTGTTGTACAAGTGCTCAAGTACTTGCTTGTGTTTTTTTGTTGTCATTTCTGGCTGAGGAACTGTATTTCCAGTTTGGATTGATAAGTTGTTGAGATTATTAAAATTTTTCATTTCGTGGTCTTTGAATAGAGGTTGTGGGGAGAATTTGCTCTGTTGTTGAACGATATGGACGAGAGGAAATTAAATTTCAATGCACCTCTTCTATCTGTGAGGCGATACTCTACAACAGCGGTGGCATCTTCAGATGGAGAGAATGGGAAGATGGTTGAGAGTTCTGCATCCAGCAGACGATATAGTATTCCATTTTATAGAACAGACCTGAATTTGGAACAGGTCACAGAACCTGCTGCTGTTCCATTTATGTGGGAGCAGATCCCTGGAAGACCCAAGGATGGCGGACCTGAGCCTCAACACTCCGAGGAGGCTCCCGTTACTCCAAGGCTCCCACCGCTGGGAGCTTTGGATATTATTAAATATCCCTTGGCAAAGGAATTTGATGATTTGCCACGAGCTGAGTCGCGTTCTTTGAATGAGAATATGTCCACATTGGACTCCCCAAATGAGGCAAATGACTGGAAACAGCAATTAGATACAGATAATGACGATGATGTTTATTCTGATGCACTTGAGACACTGTCCCCAACTGATTCATATTCCATAAATTGTAGTCTTAGTGGTCTGAGCGGATCTGATGGCCAGGTGGTGAAGCGGTCAGGAACATTCTCTACGGATCCCCAAACTCGAGATTTTATGATGAGGCGCTTCTTGCCTGCAGCTAAGGCAATGGCTTTGGAGCCACCTCAATATGCTTCAAGGAAGCAACCTGTCGCAATTGAGCAACCAAGACAGATTGTTAAGGTGGTTAGTGAAGATTGGAGACCTCTTGTTAATAAATCTATTTTCATGCCTCATTATGGGGAGGATGTAGTAGAAGAAGAAGAAGAAGAAGAAGAAGAAGAAGACGAAGAAACTGAAGATGAAGTCGATGAGTATGACTATTCTGGCAATTTATCCGGAAAAGCTTGTGGGCTGCTTCCTCGGTTATGCCTTAATAAGTCTTTGTGCCTCTTAAATCCAATGCCAGGGTTGAAAGCTAGAACCCACTCTTCAGTCTCTTCCAGCTCTGATGTCAGAAACTTGGGCAAAGCTGCTTATACTGAATCTCGTAACCAAACAGTGAAGAAGGTACCACAGAACTCTCTTTTCCTTTATTTAACATACAACGTTCTTGCTACTAGTAATGAAGATTGCTTCTGATTGCCTTATATGGTTATTCTTATATTATTCTCAGCATGTCCGGGATGCTGTTTATAAGCATCAAGCAGAGAGTGGAGTTCAGTCACCAAAGCTACTGGGGATTGAAAATAAGATTACCTGTGGCTCTAATCGGTTTGCTTGCTTAAGTGACCAGCAGATGGCAGGCAGGTCATCTCCTTACAGGCGTGGCATTTCTCCCTATCGTAATGAAAGGCCTCAGTCTCCATTCCGTGGAGGAGGGTTTCTTGGTGTGCCCAAAGAAGCTGAAAATGTGAGAGCCAATAAGTTGAATCCTTATAACAGAGCTGGTAGTAAGTCTCAGGAATTATTTCCCCATCATAGCTTTAAAAAAAGGTTTGGTTCATTGAGCCCTGCAGTTGAAAAAACACTGTATGTAGATACTGTAAATTTTTCCAAAATATCAGATACCATGGGACAGATGGAAAGTGAAGGGATAGAACGTACTGCAAGTGTAGATACAGCGAAAGATGAGAGTAGATCAGAAACTAAAGTATCAGCGTCCATTGAAGCCAGTCGATCTTCTTCCCCTGAGAAGATAATGCACCCTGCAGGTCAAGGAGATATGGAGCAATGCTTGGGACTAGATGGAGAACTTAATCAGGAGTGTAAGTCTTTGGTATGTACAAATGTTACTGCCTACGAAACTCTAAATAGCAGCTGTGAGCATAAGTCTGAAGCAGACGATCTTGGATGTATTAACAGTGGGTCTGAACAGTCTCCTCTCCCCCTACCATTACCAAAAAAACCTACTGAGTCCTGGCTTTGGCGTACCTTGCCTTCAGTTTCCTCACGAAACTCTTTTTCAAATCCAAATGCTGGCACCCGATTTAATCCTAAAAAGCAGGATCCTAAAACACCCTTGACTACTACCAAGTGGGAAACCATTGTAAAAACTTCTTATGCTCACCATGATCACATACGTTACTCAGAGGTAATCTACCTCAAATTTTTTTTTGTAATAGATGGTTTAGTGATGGAGAACAAGAAGAGCTAACCCTTCTATCCGTATTGCAGGAATTAACTTCTCATTTTTCTCAGCAATCCAAACTTAAAATGTGAGAGTCCCCATCACGAAATGGTCACAGGTACTTAAAAATCTTCCAGCCTTATTTTTGTCCCTGGAAGATAATCCTCCAATTGATTCTTCCCCGATGAACAAGTAGGCTAATGTAGTATGGGATGCTTGGTTCTTGTTATTGTATGAGCTTGTAAGTTGCTATTTTGTGTTTCTTTTACATTGCTTTGTGTTGAGGCAGTGGATATGTCCGGTCAAATTTGTTTCCTTCCAATGACGGTAAGTATTTGGAAGATTGATTCTCAGGTATTGGTTTTTTAAGATATTTGTATTGCAATGAAAGTCATTATTCACCGGCCTGTTTGGAATTGAATGGAGAGATTCAGCAGTGCAGCTTGCTTGATAATAGCATATATTTGGTGCCAAAGGGTTACTGAAAAAAGGACTTGAATTTGCTTGAGCTGCATTTGAGCAGTTTTGAACCGTTGTAGTCTTGTTGATCATGTATTCATGTAGATTGTTGCTCCTTTTTCTTTTTCTTTTTTTTAATTCTTAAATATTGTTTATACGGAGGTACATACTGATGCAGAAAAGGTTTGTGGTCTAAACTGACGTATTGGGCCTCC
This sequence comes from Citropsis articulata, assembly GCA_030449925.1. NCBI lineage: Eukaryota > Viridiplantae > Streptophyta > Magnoliopsida > Sapindales > Rutaceae > Citropsis > Citropsis articulata. The sequence goes on from JASUUH010000046.1 coordinate 1,682,631, forward strand.
TCGCGAAGCTATCTAAACGAAGATTGGGAATTAGCCCCCCTTTACAATCTTCATAGAACCCTCTCCTCTGTTAGAGGACAAAATAAATCTGCTTAAAACTCTTACATTTTCTCTCTAAGTTACCGTTTCTAACTCATTCACAGTTTAAACCCATATAATCACGCTAATGTTTTTCATATTTTTCTCGTTTCCTCACAAACTCATTGCATGCACTAATCAATATGATTTTACTTATTTACAATATACACACGCACACATTTTTATTATTTTTCTTAGATATGAGTTTTTTTTCGTGGAAGAAAATGATATTTTAAGAATCAAAGTAGGTCTTGATTAAAGATGGGTGGTTTTAAAAGGAAACTACAGTGTGTTATTACCCCCACTCGTACACCGAGGGGATGTTTGGTATCATTTTACGCGGGCGTTTTCATTTTTGTTTTATGGATTTGAGTGAAATAACTATTCCACGAGTGTTTTTATAGAACATAACTATAAAACACATAAAATGACAGGCCTTCTATGACTATAAAACACATAAAATGACAGCCCTTTCTATAACTATAAAACACATAAAATGACAAGCCTTTAACGTGCCTTTGGCAGTAACAAATTACAAAACAACTTTTACATGTTTTACTTATTTTATAACAAAAATGGTAAAATAAATTACAAAACAATAAACATAAGTTGTCTTCATCGATCTCCGATACATCACCTATTATCACTAACCTTATCCCTTATCTCCAATTTTTACCATCTTTGAATTGCTAAAATATGAATTTTCTGTGGATGGAGCTAAAAAACAAGAAATCACATATTTTAATGAGTTATTTTTTTTTTTTTATCTTTTAGTATCTATAATTTTATGTCTTTTTTGTCTTTTAGCTCCATCCGCACAAGATCTGTAATTTAGTGTTTGTACCAAAGAAGCTCTACTTTGAAGTAAATCCCCATCTCTAGTTCTCTTTCCTTTTCCTTCTCCCTTCTTTTCTTCTTCCTCTGACTTTTTTCTTCCTGTTATTCATTCCAAAATTTTTCTATTTTCCCAAAGAGACTAATAAACTCGCTAGAATGGATGTGAAATAAGCATGCACTTAATCCACAAATTCAATTAATAAAAAAGAGATTGACCACAAAATCACTCAAACACTCCTAAAAATATCAACACAACAATTCCCAACATACTTCATTTATATACATATATATGCAGGTCCCACATTTTTTCATGTGGACACGCTTTTAAACTTATTTAATAGAGTCAGTTTTTAATGTTATTAAACCACACGGCTTTATAGAATATTAAAAATTAACTCCATCAGGTCGCACAATCCAATTGCAATTTACGAACTGGTGACCACAATTAATAGATATAAATTGCAAAATCATAAATAAAATGAGCAACCACAAGATGCATAAAATTTACGAGGAAACCTTTGATCCTCATGACCTAAGGTGAAAACCTCGATATGTGATCATGTCCATGCGTAGAAGAAACAATTTACCATGAAAATAATGTGTGTTTACAATGGATCAATAACACTTACAAATCATAGTACTCGTTCGTACCTAAATCCTATTAAATCAATCCTTATGATCCTCAAATTTTTCCTTTGCATTAATCAAGTGCCAAAATCTCCTCGCAAGATAAGGCAAAAAGATAAAATGGATATAAGAGTATCCATCTCAAATTTAACAATACCAATTTCAAAAAAATTACATCTATGATCTAGACCAATCTAAAAGTACGAGAAGAAAATTGAAGCTTATTTAATTCTTGGTGTTTAAAAATAAAATAAGGCGCACAATCAGTAAAAAACTAAATCTCAAACATTAGCCTCGAACCCAAAGGAAAATATTTCTCTAAAAATCTAGGGCTAAAATATAAATTTTAGGGAAATAAAAATATTAAGTCACTTACTATATCTTCTCCCCTCCCAAAAAAAGTCCAAACTTCCATAATTGATCTCCTCTTCGAAAATTTTTTGGCCTTAGCACTAGTTTTCTGCTTGGTGAAAGTCAGCTCCCATAAGTGGTAGAAGGTGTCCCTTAAAAAGTTAGAAGTAATGATGGGCGTTCGGGTCGAGTTAGATGTTATTAGGATTTTTGGTGTGAAAAAGATAATAGAATGATTGTAATAAATTTTAATATAGTGGTTTTTTCTCTCCTCATCCTTGGTGGCTATAATTCTTCTCTAGTATATGAGTTTTCTACGTAAATTTTCATGTTGCGTGATTGATTTTATTTTATTTTTCTCTACATTACACAAGGAAAGTAATTAAGGGCAAGGTAAATCTTATTTCCATTGATGGAAACTCATAAAGGTATATGATGGGCAAGGTACACCCCCAACGTTTAGGTAAATGGATAAAAATCTCCATAACGTTTTAAAAAAGACATTTACACCCTCATTCACTAACGGGAACAGTAACTTTTAACAGAAATTACTGTTATACCCTTCCAGAATATAAAAAAAAAACATACAAGTTTAACTTATGGTATTAATACCATAAAATTTTATTGAAATTTTAAACTTATATATTTAATAATTTTCCACATGTTATTATTTAAACTTGTATATTTATAACTAATTTTTATGTTATTTATTATGGTATTAATTGAAATACAAGTTAACATTAATAACCAATTTATTTATTTTTATTCTTAAGTAATGAATTAAATTTATTTGGCTTGAAGAGGGAATTTGATAAAAATTTAAATAGAGAAATTAGGCAATGATAGTATATTTATAATTTTATTAATAATATATGGACAAATTGAATAATCAACAAATTTTTTTATATGCTAGAAGGGTATAACGGTAATTTCTGTTAAAAGTTACTGTTCTTGTTAGTGAATATGAGTGTAAATGTCTTTTTTGAAACGTTAGGGGAGTTTTGTCCCTTTACTTAAACGTTGTGGGTGTATTTGTCATTTTTTCAAAAATATTGTTAGAACGGAGTATGTTCAATAAGTAGTTCCAAATTAGTAGATGAAGATAATGATAATGTCAACTGGCAATGTGTCTTTTAAATAGAAATCCTCTTGAGTAAGAAAATAGATTAAGAAATATTCTAACAATTAGTCTTTATTTAAACATATTCCTTAACGATATCTATCTTGTTGAATGTTTTCAATTAGGAGACAAAACATGATCCACAATGTATCTACACAGCTATGTTTTATTCACCTTCTTTATTTTACCAAACTACACCCATATAGAGCTTATGAAGATCACTTCATCATGGGTAAAATCTCGTCCTCTATCCAGTACTCATAATTCTCTACACTAAGAATTATCATATTCTACGTTATCAAGAGTAAACATATTTAGCACATGTCGATCATCTTATTGAAAATACCCATTCTCATGTTTGCCTTCCTAAAGAGTCCTTAGCCATTAATATAAAGTTTCCATTATACACCGTTTATAAATGTTAAATCATCCCTTATCTGCAAATCTTGCAGAGCTGCTTGCAGTAACTCCTCTTTTTCCATGGCATGCTAAAAAAAGATAAAACAATTTCTCATGTGAAGAGATACATTGCTAGCTGCTATTAATATCTCCATATACTAATTTAGAGATAATTGTCAAACACACTCCATTGTAAAAATCTTCTTTAAGATGTCTTGATTGTCCATAAACCCCTAGGAGCTTTCGCTAGTAGGAACATGGTTTAAAATAGATTGGATCAACATATATCAGTAACTTCAACTTGTCTCAAGCTAAAGTTTATTCTCCAATCAAACTTTGTATTTATTGTTTGATTGGTATTCTTTCTTGCAAGATCTTAAGTGGGATTAAAAATCCTTAACAGAGAGAATATTAATAATTTTCTTTAGAATAAAACACAAAATCAGTTATTGTTGTTGATGCTTCCATATAATTATATAATTTCTAATGGTCATCCAACAACCATTCTCATTTAAAAAAATGCATGCATACATGTAAATAAAATATAGCAATTCAATGATTACACCAAATCATGAAAGACACAAAGGCCCATGAAAAAAATAAGCTTAATAAAATCTTTGAACATAAAATGATTTAGATTCATTCTTTACAAAAATGACTTAGGTATTTAAAATTAACTCAGTTACTTAGAATTTTAAGTAAAGTGTCTAAAAAGCCAATGCAAATAACATGTTGTAGGCTGTGATATTTAAAAATGACCTAGGTTCTTTTTTTATAAGAATGTCCTAGATATATAAAAAAAAATGTTCTAAATAAAGTGTCTAAGGACGAATATCGACAAAATAATGATTTATCTATTATCATTTAATGATAATATCTAATGACATCAAAAGTAAGATTGAATAATGTCAATTATTTATCTATTATTAGACAACATAAAATCAATGACTCAAGGTTACAAAATAGGTCCACTTTCGAATAAAATTTCCTTAAATTAATATGATTAAATGCACTATAGATGTCGAAATAATTTAACAAACATGAATCTAGGAAACGATTCAATCGCAAACCTTTCTAGGGTTCATTATCATGCAAAAACTGACTATGTTAAAAATTAACAGACATAAACAAAAGCTTGTGGTGAGTCGGAGATAAGTACTAAGAAGATCTCACTCCAATGGGCTAGCCATAAGTCTTTTATTCTTACAGTAAAGTCAGATCTTTAAGTACTCAGATTCATGGCCTCGATGCAAATCTATATTTGTGTATACTAGGTTTTAGTTTGGAGAACTCTTAATGAATTAATTATAACGTCACTCTCTCTCTCTCTCTTGAGTCTCTGTCTCCCCTCTCTCTCTCTAAATATATAGGCTGTAATTTTTGCCTTGCGCTAAGATAGTGAAAGCTTTAGTTTAGTGCTAATTTCTCGAGGGTTACAATGAGACTTGGCGTCATCAATTCCAACTCTTTGGCTCATCAGTCTCAGTTGTAAATCCGGCAACCACTCCTTTTCCTTGATCAACATTTCATCTCGATTTAACTGCATAAATAAAGTTAAAGCACCTACCAATTACTAATTTTCCAGATTAAATGCCTAATTAATTTAATTTCGCAATAGCTATCAGTCCGGATTGGCAGTTAAAATTTTACCTCAAGCCGAAATGGATGTTCAAAGCTATTAAATTTGGCTGCAGAATCATGGGAGTTCGATAGAAATTGCGTAATCACAGTGCGGGTTCCAACAGGCCTTGCACCGTAGGTGTAGGGTTCCCTTTCCCCAAGGGGAGTAGGTTGATGTGCGGCTTGAGGTTGAAAGCATCTGGTAGTGACCTTGTCACTTTTAAGATTATTATATCTAGCACCAGCCTTCCATCGACCGATGTTGATCATTTCAAAAGGAGGCCATCTCTTTTCCTCAAGAAACCGGGTGGGTCTGATTGGCCCCATCCCCATTGCAGTTGCATGAATATTCATATTGGAAGAGCGAGCCTTACCTTGTAAATGGATGGCAGCTGATGATTTCAACAATACATTATCTTGTCCATGATCATCTTTGCCTACTAGAGAACTCGTTGGCCTTATCATGTCAATGTCATCACATTTCCTTCAATAATTAAGTTGCAGAAAGATAACATGATCGTCAGATGTCACTATCTATATGTGTGAGAGCGAGTGTTTATTATATTAATTATTATTAACTTGTTTATGATGAAATATGCTTGTACGTTACCTTGAAAATGTGGATTTGAAATCTAATGGCCGTTGCGAGATAGGAGACTGCAAAATATTGCGAGTGATGCTATTTTCATGAAAATTATTGCTGGCAAGAACAATTCCACCGTTCTCCATTCTGAAATGGTGATGAGGACTGGTTATAACCGGCCGGTGATCAATGCCTCGAATGTGATCTCTTCCATGGATCGATCTATATGCATGATTTAGTACTACAAAACACAAATCCAAATTAATATTTGGGGTTATTTTTACTCATACAGTTAATCAATTCTAATTCGACAAAGGTTTTTTTAATGATTAAGGAAATCTGTAATTTATCCCCTACCATTTCTACTTAATGGGATAATGAAAAAAGAAATGAAATATGCTAAATATTTTCGGTTCATAGAAACTAATATTATATAGTTTCAACCCTTTTTTCAGAAAAATATATACATAATAGTGATTGAGCTTTTACTGGATATTGTGAGTAGCACCACTTAATCAGAATGATAACCTAAAATAATTATATCATCACTTCTTCTTCCATGCTTTTACAGACCTACTATTTAATTTACATCCATAAAAATTACTTTGATGAGAAGTCTAAACCATGTATTATTTTTATATACTGATATTACAATAAGAGTTCTACTGAAATTTATAATTAGAAATTGATCAGGACTCTCTTTGATAATTTTATTATGGCATAGCCCGAAGTTCGACTATCACTTAATATTAAAAGGATATCTAATCTACTCTAAATAATGGGGAAGATAAGTAGATTTCTATCCAATTTTATTGGAGGGAATTAAGCCGCAGCCATTGTTGGGACTTGAATCCTTCAAAGCACCTTAAGTCCATGGGTTGCCCTCGGCCCGTTGTCAACCACATAAAATATTTTGAGTGAGAAGTTTAGAATTTTTTTTTCTTCAAAACACAGATTCCGGTTATAATTGTTTCATCAAATGGGAGAGAGTAGATTATTCTATTCTATTGAGGAGAGAAACAAACTTCACCTTGTCCAGCTTCATCAAGCTTCTTACTTCGGTACATCTGATCCATAATGCACATGTCACAAATAAAATGAGTTAGGAAAACGAAAATTATTGACAAAGAAATCATGAAACTCCACATAATAATTGATTTTGAAAATTTTCCGGAATCAAAGTCTGGGACCGATTTACACAGTAAATCCATCCTGGATACACACACACCCCTATCTATCAAGTGAGGGAAGGGTGAAAAAGAGCACTCGGAAGGTGTATATATATTATTTTCCTGTACCTGCAAGTGACTCTTAACGTGGGCAATGCTAAGTCCTCGGACATTCATCAACTGAAGCACCAGTTTAGGAGTTGCTTCTGCAACAATTAATTTAAAGAGATCAATTAAGACAAAATTAGACACAAGCTTGATCATGAATTGAAATTGTGAAGTTAATGAAGCATGCATACTCTCTTGTCCACCAAGGCGTTCAACAGCATGCACAAAAGAGAGATGGAGATCAGGAGTCCAACGGAGCCGTGGCATTTTTGACCGAACATATTGTCTCACGGTTGACCTTCTTTCGTTATTATTAGTACTACAGGAAGTACTCCCCTCTAAATGATCTGTTCTTTTTTCATCATCTTCAGCAGCTTTGGCAAGAACATCATCCTCTTCGCTGCAGCTGGCTTCTTCATTCAAATTGAAATCAAAGCACGACCATTTCTGGGGAGATACTACTGATGTGTTCTCAGCTTGCTCTTCACTTCTGTCGCTCTTTTCTTGACGGCATTGCATCTCTATGTCTGCTCTCATTTCCTTGAGATCAAATTCTTCTACAATTACCTAGATCGATCTGCTAATATATATAATTGGGAAAATCATATAATTGTGTGAAATTGCACTAGGAAATTTGGAGAGAGAAAATATGCCACAAATTTAATTAATTTCATAGCGTGATGAAATTAGTCTTTCGATGCATGCAATATGACCATGGCTCCAAGTATTGCGTTAAGTATATTATCCCACAACAGTTAAGAATAATTGCTAGTCTAATAATATAAGTTATAAGTTTGAGACAACCTTCGACTCTTGAATTAACTTTTAAATATGAGTTAGGTACATGAACTTCTATACGTTTGACTTAAAGTAATAGGAACTTACCCAAGAACTGAAAACTTAATCATGATGGTAATTATCAATTAATTAGCAATTTAGATCATACCTAACCATTGAAAACTCAAAAACTTAGACTTGCAAAGCATTAATTTATGAAACTTCTTATGTAATAACATATCAAACCCAGCAACATCTGAATGGAAGCTGTCTCAAATTAGAGAAATTTGTTCAGAGGAATTGTATTTTGCCTTTACTGTTAGAATTAATGAATGTGAGTCACAATATCTTTGTTCATTAATTACGAAAAGAGAAACAAACATGAAAAGCTCGCACGATCGAATTCAATCTCAATTCTTAACTCTTTCAAGGAAAAAGAACACAGAGATGGAACACAATAAAATTTAACTGGAGTAAGATCAAGCCAAAACTTACATGTTTATTCAATTATTGTGGGACAGGTTTGATCCAACTACTCCGTTTACACTCAGTCTGTAGTTGTTCTGCGATATTCGTTGGAGTTACAAGATTCAAAAGTACGTCAATAATTTAAATGTATTAAACAAAAAATCATCAACACATTTTCTGGTGACAAGATGAGTATTTTCATAAATGTATTGTATAATATATATGGAACTCATCGGCTTCACTTGACCTATATATATTTGGGAGTGTCATTTTAGAACAGAATAGAACAGCAATAAAGCTTGAGACACATCAAAATTCTTACATAAATTATTTTCCAAAAAAAATCATATATACAAATCTAGCAACGTAGTATTACTTTTGCATAGTTATATATATGCAATGGAATTTACAGAAATTGTGATTCTTGGATTGCTTTTAACTGGTGAAACCAAGGTTCATACTATCTTTTTCATTTGCGGGAATCCATTAGAGATTATGATAACAACTAGTGTCTTGAGTGCATAATTGTAGCTTTACATACATAACATACGGAAACAGCTGTTAATTATCAAACAAATAATTTGGATTGTAGATATATTTTAATTTAATTTATTGATTTTTGACCGTCACAAAAATAGTATGAAGCTGACTTTCAGAAGTTAATGGCAATTCGAATGAGATAAACTTCATCTTATTAGAAACTAGCACAAGATCTTGAGTCTAAGTTTAGCATTAAAACCCACAAAACACTGCAAAAAATTTTCTCAAGAAAGAAAGAGATAGAGCGAGAGAAAAGAATCTAGGTTTTTGCTTTCCTTTTATACAAACCATTGACGATGAAACAAATCTTCCACTCTCCAAGCTGCTGATCAAACAAACTATATCTCTGCTGGATTCAAACATGTCGCAAAACCATATCCCTTGATGCCCGCTACAGTAGAGATATATATCGGAAAAATATGCTTTAAAACAAATGAGAGGAAAGAGAGAAAAAGAAAGGATCAAAGAGAGGTAGCAGGTAATGTTTTTGTCTTGGGTTTCGGGGATGTTTTTGTTTCATTGAATCGTGGAATTGAAGTCATCAAAATTCAAGATATGCTGAAGACTTTCATGGGTTATAAAAATCAACCAAGTTTCTGACGCAACTACTTGAGCTCTTAAAATTAATATATACGTTTATTGAAATTATACATACACACACACACATATATATATATATATATATATATATATACATATATATATATATATATATATATATATATATATATATATACAGACACACAGTCGGCGTTATGGATGCAGATGCGACTGTTGGATATCATGTGACTACACTCGATCCTTTTCTTCCTTTGCCCTACTTTGACAGTTGTCATGTAAAATCTTTCTCTCTCACTCGTGATTATCTTAATTGTTTGACCTATGTTATGTTACAAACTCCTCTCATTGTTAATTTTGTGATTAGCAAAATTTTGTTTTGTCCGTTAAGTTTAATTAATGTCAACATGGCCCTTGTAAGAAAGGTAGTGGGCCATTTCCTTCAATCAACATATCAATTCTTCTTACCTAAACAAAGACTTTCTTCTTACATCATTGCACTGTTTTTCCTGTCCACATGTTCTTATTTTTATAACGTCATGTGTTGTTGCTACGCGCGACTTTCCTGTATTGGTCCAAATCCAAAAATCGGTCGTCCAAATTTTTGGGCTGCAAATTGCATGAGAAATTAATCTGGAGGATTTTTCAATTTTGGTAGACTTGTGCATTTAAATACAACCGGCATCGATCATTTTACAAGCTTTTCCTATTGCAAATGGTAAGAAATCAATTTCATGGACAGGCATGTATGACAAAATTAAGTTATTTTTTTAATATTTATCAATTGAATAAGGTCAATTTGTTATACCTTGAGTTCAATTGGCAGATTTTATTGGGAAAGAAAGTGGCGAATGCATTGAACTGTTTATATTTTTATTTCATTCTATTATATGTATATGCTACAAATAGAAACTGGGGAAGTGGGCATCATATATATCTCGAGTCAAAATGATATTTTGGACAACGTTGGAGCAAGAATAACATCAATAATTTGACAACCCTAAAAGTTTTAATGCTATTCAAAAGAAACTGAATTTGAGGTATAATAGTTTAATTATCAGCTGCCTTCTTGTTAGACACTAAATATTTCTCCTTCCTCCTGCTGCCCTTAGTACGTTTGTACAAGAGAAAATAATTACCACTTAATGCCAACAAATATTTCTTAAATTCTTTTCTAAAAGCAGGTGAAGCTAATAAAATTAATTTACAACTGACTCTTCAAAATGCAGGGACGACATTTTTTTTTTTTTTTTGGTTTTATCAACCTCAACTTAGAGAGGGATTTTATGAAAAAAAAAAAAAAAGAGGGTTATTGCCCTGTTGTTTAATTTGAAGAAATTGAGTGAAACTTAGTTCATATTTTAAAATAAGTTTAAACCCCCTTACCATTACAATAGTGTTAGCTTTATATATCATTTTGCTATTTTAGCCTTAGTCTTGATATTAGCCATAAAATTTAGATTTTTTGGAAAATGTGAATTAAGCAAAATGACATATACCCTTAATGATTAAATTAATTTTATGAAGAATTGTAAATTATGGAGAAAAATTAGTAGACATAACGTCAGAATGAAGTTAATAGCAATGCAACAAGAAAGTTAATGCCTACACCAATAAGGAAGCCAAATTTTTGGGAATAATTTAATCATCTTTTTATAATATTCAAACATATATATTGCAATGGACACATATGGGCAAATGTTATTGTAATTTTATATATGAGTATATTATATTTGCCTCCCCTTTATAGAGTACTATAATTTATGAGGGAGCTCCGATGGTCATATATAGCTAATTGTTTTTGCAATTTAAATGAATCATTTGTACAACTATGAAGGATACATATGATTTTTTCCTTTAAAAAGTTTTATAATTTACAATTTAATATTAATTTAATTTAATATATCAATCATTTTTGCTTGATTCATATTTTTAAAATATTTAAGTTTTATTGCTAACATCAACAATGGTGTAGAATAGGAAAATAATATATAAAAAATTTTTCTGTTATAATTATAGGGAGATTTAAACCTATTTTAAAACATGAGAAGAGGTTTCTCTTAGTTTCTCCAAACAGAAAGGCGTAATCCTCATTTTCTAGGGATTTTATTAATGAAAAATAGAAGCCAACACACTAAATTAGGGAACATAATGAGTCTTACCCCAAAGTAAAAAAATAATAACAATATTTGGGATAAAAAGATAAACAAAACAAGAATAAATTAAAAGAAATGGTATTTTGGAAAGTCATTAGCGTCTTGAGATAAGAATTATTGAATATTTATGGGGGATCATTCCACAAAAAAAAATGTTCATGATCATGACCCAACTTTTCACTGTTGTTGTTCGTAAAAGTATGAGAGCAATGGAAAAATGGCAAATAGTTTCATCTTACAATTCTCAACTAATATAATTCCCATGGAAAAGGGTTTAGATTAGATTAGATAAAGAACAATTATCAGCTCATATCGGAGAAAAACTTCTGGATACACAAAAGTACAGTTAATGATAATAAGAGAAATATAACTTTATTTAATGCAATTAATTTCATTCTTATTATTTTTAAAAAATATGGAGTGGGTAAAACTTAAATATTATTTGTAGTAACTTACATCCCTAGGATTTGAATTCGAATGGCCAAGTTAATAGAGCTGTATAAAAACTACTTGATCGAGCTTCTGGGGCCAATATAATTACTAATGTGTCTAATATTTTTTCTTAATAAAATATACACATGACAATAGACCACCAGAATGTTGTTCAATGAATGACATGGTACCTTTGATGGATCAGGATTCTCTCATGATCTGATCTCCTCCTGATCAAAAATACATGTGGTGATTGGTTGTTAATAAATAAAGAAAATAAAGAAGTTAAATCCTATCCATACACTACCACTTAAATACACATGGCACAAGATCTTTAAAAGCTCATGAGAGCTCAGATCATGAGAGGATCCTTTTCCACCTTTGATATATAGAAGATTTTTCCTCATAGAACTAGAATTTTCTGGGCACAATACTGAAGTACAAGATAGGACTTATCGTGGTGATGATGAAGAATTGAAAATGCTGAGCATTATTAGACAGATATGCGCAAGCAAGAGGAGGACAAAATATATGAACAGGAAATGGATGTAATGAAACCAATGCATCCTTTGTTTATCATTTTGCTTAGAATCCAAAAGGTTTCGTTTCCAAGGCTCATTAGAGAGAATGAATTCGGATTGTTTTGTCTCTACAAGACAACGAGGGTCTCTTCTCTTCTCTTCATAGTCTTTGGGAAAGAAGAGGAATCACTTCAAGGGGTTTAGGTTTTAGCTAGAAGACACCCAAAATTGGCTCGTTGTGTGACGGGTGCATACTTTTTTGTTGCTAGAGAGAAAAGACAGATGTTCCAAGTATTAAACTAAGATGTTTTTAGCAGAAAACACTACGTGGAAGAGAAGGAAAATGAGTACTAAAATATATTTGCTAAAGAAAATGAGACACTCCCAACCCTACGTACATATAAAACACTTCATGCTTTGTCTTGTTCGTGCATGGGGAGTTGACACCCATTTTATTTATTTATAGCGTAAGAATCTTTCCAAGAATTGCTTCTTTTTTTGTATGAATTCATAGATTAAGACAGCCAACCAAGCACTAGTATATGATGTACATTTTATATGTTAATCGAAAAAATGACTTAAGGATAATATTATAATTAGCTTAAGAGACCTAAAGTAGAATCATGTCTGTCTCTGATAATTAACTCTATTAATTGTCAAATCATTTCTAGGTATAATTCGGTTTATTCTTATGTATGAATTTTAGTTGTTTGGACCCTAATATTTCTCTCAATTCGGAGCTCATGCGAATACTGATTCGATTGGTGCAATTGATGAAGTGAACCGGCTGGCCAAATGTTTCCTGTGTCCCTCTGTTAATTTTATATATATGGGTTGATGGTCTGAATTTGGCAGACATCATAAGCATAATTGCATAAGATTAGATTGTAAAATAAGAGAGATGATCAACTAACTTATAAATGGCCGGTCACCAATGTAGTGCTTGAGGTCCAGAGTTTTTCTTTTTGTTTGTTTGTTTTTTTTTTTTTTTTTGTGTATATGCAAACTGAGTTATATGTTGACCTTAATATTAGCAAATCTGGGGCTTGCTTACGGAGTAATATTGCCTTTTTGACAGTTTTTCAGTTAGTCAACAGCCTGTAATGGGAAAATAAAAATAAATTTATCCCATATGCCACTTGTTAACAATTACGTGCGTGCTTCAACCTTGACCCCAAAATAAAAAATAAAAAAGTAACCATTGAGAATTGGCCCCAGATTTTTTTCCCCTTTCTTTTTTAACTCTTGATTTGAGATGTTTATCTCTTTTAAACTGATGCAGGCATAATTGCCGCGGCGAGCAAGGGCACTTTATCAGAGAGATCTTTGTATGTCTACTTTATAAGTAGATACGTTATTTAAGTAAATTTTTATTCACTAATTTGGGTCTAACTATAAGTATATTAACATCTGTAATAAGTCACCAGAATTCTTGTTGTGTTGTTCATAGTTGGAGATACAGAAGAGGCGTGTGAAGCAAGTGATTACTATACTGTGCAAGGAAAACAAAAAATGGCTTAAACCTAATAATTCCTCCAGAACTACCTCTGTTCTGTAACCAATGAAGATTGAACAGAGTATTAATTAATATGCCATCCTGTTGCGGTGTCCTAATCATTTATAGCTGAGAATACAAAGCAAAGTAGTTACGCAGTACCCGTCGACCTCGAATTTGAATTAACTCCCCGTATTAAGACTTTCCAGTTCTCCTTTAATTTTCATAAACTTTGATTTCACATCTTCAACCAACTCTTTTTAAGGATGATTGTGTATCTGTGTGAACCGTTGATCTATGCTATTCATGTCCTGTCTCTATTCTTTCACTTTCTTTACCAATTAATGCCTCCAAGATCAGTACTCTTTTAGCACTTACTATCCATAATTGGCATGGCCAGTGTAAATAAAAAGTAGCATATGGCCAAGGTGTATTGAATTATCAGATTAAATGCATTTTATATTGTGAGGAATTCCCGTGTATTGCAATTATCTGTCAAATAATGAAAGAGTGGCCAACTACCAAGCAATATTATCAGAAAGAAGGAACATGTGTTCTGTACTTCTGTTTTTTAAAACTATTAGGTCGCATATTCGTCTTTGTTTCGAGGCCCAAGATTATGGGATTTTCTAGGGAGATCTTCCGCCCAATTAATCCTAAGAGCCCAGCTAATGTTGGGAAACACCATATTTAGTTGCTATTTGAGTTGAGAACATAAATTTATGAAAATCAATTTGAGAGAGTTGGCAACACAGGAGTGGCATGCTAGGTCTGATCATTATCAGTAATAAAGATTAGTCAGAGCTCAGTGGAAGAGTACACAGCAACTCTTACCAATATGCCAGCGCATATTTGTAAACTTGCATAATGTGTCGCATATCTGACAGAACTCATTAATTATTGCACGGCGGTTGACAGCTAATATTCCAGCAATCAACTCGATGACTCCGTAATTTCTGGAGCCAAAATCTAATGCGTAAATGTAATAGGCTAAAATACTGTTGGAAAGCATTCTAACGTCTAATGTTAGGGCCTTTGTACAGCCCCCTTTGCATGACAAAGCTTTCTGGAATCAAAGCATCCCACTTCTGCGGGGCTTATACCACACGCTTCACCTTCATCAACGCCTTGTCCGCAACACACTTCATCAACAGTTACATTCAGGAATTTAAAGAATAAAAATAAAAAGAACAAAGAGAGAGAAAAGAAAATTCACCATCTAGGTCTCCCCTAGTCCTAGGAATCATCCGGTAATATGAGCAGTGTCCCCCGTCCTCTGAGCAGTACGGAGGTGAAAGAACGTCAAAGAGAGCACGGGGAGTTACAGCTTTGAAACAATGAATGTTGCCACCGCACTAGTTGGATCAAGAATTGTTGTACCACATGGTGCTGTCATTTCACAATCTCTAACAAGTTTTGCAGGTCTTGCAGTAAAATTTCCAACAACCGAAAAATGCCTCTTCACTAAGACATTCAACATGTGCCGAGACATTTTACTGCAGAGATAGGCAACATCAACTAAAGGCTGTCTTAGTTTCAGTAAACTTGTAGGCCAGCTGATTCATAAATCCCATCAGCAAAATGGTCTATTTGGATAACAATTAGTTCTAGGATCTTTTAGGAAATGCTCAAGCTGCTATAAATCCTCCTATACTAGCAAACCAGGCAGCCATCAAACCCATCAGCAGAGCAAGTGCATTGATCTGGTTAAAATTCTTCCCAAGTGCGTTGAGCAGATTAATTGCAACAACAGACAACAGAATCTGAAACAACATTAAGGATTTCCCATTGCATTAAGGCTGTGTTTGTTACGCGGTATTGCAATGTATAAATTGTGGGCTCAGCATTAATTTATTACACGTGTTTAGAGAATAATTAGCTCATTGGAATAGGCATTGAAGGGCGCGCTAATGCGGTAGATTGTCTTCCTCTTTCTTTCTTTTTTTTTTTTTTTACTTTTACTTTTACTTAATAAAAACAAAAAAGAATAAATTTATAATTTATAATTTATAATATAATATAATATTTTTATTTTTGCATTATAATTTATTAATAAATTTATAATTTAATATGATTAATAATAAATACTTAAATAGTATATAAAATATAATATAATATTACACTATTTAATTATTGTAATATAATTAATATATAAAAATTAATTATTTTGAAATAATTTAATATAAAAATAATAAAAAATTTTAAATACTAATGAATTTCAATAATACTAATCTAAAATTAATAATAACATAAAAAATATAAAAAATTTAAGACCTCTACATTTAATTTTTTTTAAGTACTAACAAATATTATTTTATAAATATATAATATAAATTAATCATAAAAAATTAATACAGTACAATACAACATCAAATATCTTATAACTAAAAATTAATACAGTACAATGTAATACCAAATATTACACAGTATTATTATAATATAGTGCTAATACAATACAGCATAATACAATATACTAATATTAAAATAATACAATACAATATAATATAATATACTAATATTAAAATAATATAATACAACATAATATAATACAGTATACCAAACGCATCTTAAACACAAAAAAATACCAGGAACATTTGCACTCCCTCTAAAAGGGCCAAGAAGTTGACAGCCCAACATCATCAGCAGAGTAACCAATTGACTTGGCAGTGGTACAGTGAGCACTATCCAATTAGAGTTACCATAACAACCAAAAGCTTAGCATTAATTAGACACATTACCATCATTGCCGAGTTCCACTGTTGGCATCATTTTATAACATTAAGAAACAAAATTGCTGAAAAGACAAATATAAAATGTTATTATTCTTTGATTACACGCTCGTATTGGCTTCGATTGCAAACTTTTTACACCTCACTTATAAATCTTAAATTTTATTCTAAAACAGTAACCCATAATGCTCAAGCGGCCAATTTTCTTCAATTTTGCAAAATCTCTTTTGTGGAATTTCACAATAAATTTGATTATTAAAGAGTTCAAAATTTTATGATGTCGTAGGATTTTTAAATCCTCTGAAATATGTCGTATGAGTAGTTACTTATTGTCAAAATCGTTGTATCCAACACTTCTATTTCTAAACCAAAACTAACATAATGCAAATATTGTTTTTGGATTTGGGCTTTTTTTTTTTGGGTAATTCAATAAATTAATCAATTAATGTAAGAAACTTGTATAAAGGAGTGCAAGAGGAGTGACCGACTGAGCAACAAAACTTTTATTAATGGGATTGACCCTTTTTGCAACAAAGGATTTTTTGTTTTTTTTGTTTTTGTGATTACATTGATACTACAACGACTATTATTGATATTATATTATAATTAAGATTTACAGTAAGACTATTATTAGGACAAATTTATATTATTCTTATGAAGTATTGTCTATATTTTAACTATTACTAATATTCGATAAACGTTTACTCCACATATATTTTGTAAGTAAAAATAGTAACTTTACTCAATTATCTTCATAATTGAAGAAAGAAATTAAATGCCCATAACTGCTTTTATGGAGGGTTTGAACACTTACACATTATAGGTGTAAGTGCTCTCCTATTAGGCCAAATGCATATTTTTTGCAACAAGAAAACTTAAGAAAGAGCAAACTATCATATCAGGGTTCTCATAAAGTTATAATAAGTTCAATTTCTAAGGTTATTTTTGGAATTAATTTGGTGATGAAAGAAATTAATCAAATTATGTAAATTTTTAATAAGGTGGGTCTATTCCTCTCTACACTCTTTTTTTAACTAAAAATTTTATTATCTAAATAATTTCTGATGAAATTACTTAATTAGCCTTTTTTTTCTCTTTCTCTTCTCAATTTTATAAATTATCATCAATTTTATTCATATAAATTATTTTAGCTACAAATAATTGATATTACTAACAAAGAGAAACAAAACCCACCATTTAAAAATGAACATTAACAAAATTTATGGCCATGAAAATTAATAAATATTAAGAAACTAATTTTTACCAAACACAAAAGCTAATAAATATCAAGAAAAAAATTATTACATGTAGAAAATATGAAATATAGATCATGATATACTAAGAAATGTTAAAAAAATAAATTTAAAAACGAGTGAGTTTGAGTATTTATTTTGCAATATATGAAAATACAGTGAGAATATGCAATTGTATTAGAGAGATAAAATGATCAATGAAGGGTAGTTTTGATATTTTTAAATTTTTAGATTTGAATAATGAATTTATATCTTAAAAATAGATATAGAGATGCATTTGATGAGTTTAAACAGTCCCACCCTTTCTAATATTTTTAAAGAGGTTTAATAAGAAAAAAAGGGTTTTAAAAGGATAAAAGAAGGGTGATAATAATTTCACATTTTCACTCGTATGATTTATTAGCACACAAACTAACAGATGATTGAATGGTTTCTATTTCAAGTGAAAAAAAAATTCCTTAACTTAAATTTAGTTTTATTATTTTTTAAATAAGAAAAGTAATACACATTTGATTATTGTACATAAATCTTTTACAAAGTAATATTTTCGATATCACAAGAAGCTGAAAATTCACCCAAAAAAAAAAAAAAAATTCATGCTTCATTGTAATGGAGAAGAAACCCAATTCACATGAAATCTTTACAATTCAGTTTAGTAGACTTTTAAACAAAAAAAAAAAAAAAAAATCAAACAATACTTATTCTTTCATACAGTGCAAAAATTTGTATGAAAAATGATGCAGCATATGTCGTTAGTTGTTGATTGTATTTGTAATTACTGACTTTATTAATTACTAGCTACATCAATAGAATAAAAATTATATATTTAAACTATACAATATATTATGATAATATGCTTACAAAATTTACATCTCAAATAATACAGTACTTATATGTCATTCATTGGTATTTAAAAATTATCATAAATGATAGTATAAAAATCATTTGTGATACAATTTTTTTTTTAATTCTAACTCACACGGTGCGTACTCATGGAAAGCTCACTGCCCCTGGAAAAAAATTATTGCATTAGATTTGAAAAGAGAATAATCGAGAGACTTGAGTGGTGGTTGCTAGATGCTAGGCCAGCCGTGCGAAAAAATGGAACTAGGTTTCCAACCGCGGCGCCGGCGTTGGCAGGTCAATTGATTCATTGGAGGTCACAATGACGAAAATGTCCTGGACAGTGATGAGATGGCAAAACATGAGCGGTGGAATTTAATATCTAAATATCGTAATTAAAATTGGTAGGAGCGGGACGCACGAACGCAGAACACAACATAGAGTGGGCCCGGTCAACGGTTTAAAAAATAAATTGGAAAAACGCGTCCGATCACAACGGAAGCGGGGGCCCTCAACACCATCCAATTCCAAACCATACCCTCCGCCTTCCGACGATTAACCCGTTCGTTAATTTCCCGCCGAACCGAACATCGTCCGCGCCGCGGGAATCAGAGCCTCACAAAAGTATTCAAAGTCTGCGTATCCCTCATCGCTCATTTTAGAATAATTACCTGTTAAAACTTTGTTTTTTCTTTTTACGCGGGTCCCTGCATTGTAGATTCCCTTAAAAAAAATGCAGTAATATTATTCACAATCTTGAAAATTCTAAAACAAATAAATTAATTTGGAATCTGAAATGTGTATTAAAAAAAAAAAAATGATACAAAGTTTGAACAATATACACTTCCGTAGGGGCCTAGACAAGTCCATTTGTCTTTTTTATTTGTATAATTTTTGCACAAATATTATTTCCAATGAAACATACTACCAACTATGTTGATTTATAATTTTGCTGAAAATCCAGAAATTATTTCTCTTAAGAAAACTTAATTTACCCCAATTACTTTTTTAATCACAATTAAATTGTTGCTGGTAACTTTTTAACACTATAGTCTAAAGGAAAATAATTATAAAAAAAATTATCGGAAACCCACATAACTTGATAAAGAATGAAATAAAAAAAAAATGGAAAACAAAAACCGGACGTATACTGTAGAGAGAGAGAGAGAGAGAGAGAGAGAGAGAGGAAAAACAAATTTTAAAAAAAGAAAAAACAAAGACAAGGGTGAAAAAAGGGGGGGAAAAAACAAACAAACAAGACAGAATTTGAGATAGAGGAAAAAGGAGCGAGTCTTGGTCATGATAGAGACAGAAATGAGGGTCGGAGATAGGAGGACCCTCTGAGATCATCCTGCAAAAGGGCAGTAATTGAAAAAAATTAATAATTTTCTTCAACATTTCTACGATAATTTGTTTATTATTAATTTTTCTTTGCTGCCTTTAGAGTTTCCAACTCACCACCACCTTTTACACTTTCATCGCCTTAAAAATATATTTATGTTTTTTTATGTCAATTTTCTGTCTGTTCATTACTACTGACGAGAGAGAGATTGCATTGTCAGCAACGTCAGAAAAGAGTGATTCTTTTGTACCCGTTTGGTCTAATCGTTTTATGGTAATATATATTCTTCTCTCAGTTTCTGTTCTGTTTCACTTTCTTTATTATTTTTTTAATTTTTAATTTTCCTGTCACGTTGCTTGCTCTGGAGGTCATTCTCATTCTTTGCCTTGGCCATTCTTGAAATGATTGCAGCCTAATAGCCTATTCTGCGTGGAGAAAAATAATAGGAAGCTGAGAGTTTTGAGCCAGATCATGATCATTTCAGCGAAAAGGGTGCTGTGAAATTATTGTAAAATAAAACATGAGAGACCCTGATACGATCACCAACAAACGCCGAGTCTTCGAGTTTGCATTTGCTTGTAATGTAGTCTTTGCGCCGTAGTCATTTTCCAATTTCACATCTCAAAAAACCAAAAGTGAAAAAAAAATACACGAAAAACAGAGTTGTTATTTTATGC
This sequence comes from Citropsis articulata, assembly GCA_030449925.1. Lineage (NCBI taxonomy): Eukaryota > Viridiplantae > Streptophyta > Magnoliopsida > Sapindales > Rutaceae > Citropsis > Citropsis articulata. The sequence goes on from JASUUH010000046.1 coordinate 1,703,314, forward strand.
ATTGGTTCGAAGGGGTTGTTTTGTATAGAAAAACCTGGCGATTTTTTATAGCGTGCTGACTGTTGGAAGATATCGTCGCTACCTTCACCACTGCGGCATTTGGTTCCTAAAGCAATGGGGGGTAGATGGAATTCAATTGGATTCCAGTTCTTCTGCTTCTTGGTTTTGATCAAAAACCTCGAAAATCAAGGCTGTTGGTCTCTCAATTTCGAGGGTAAGTTCGCAATTTTACACAATTATGTGGTTTACATGAATTGCGATATGAATATAATTTTCGATCTTTGATGTTGTGGAAAATGCAGGAATGGCTTTATTGGAATTCCGAACACATGTGATTTCGGATCCTTTCGGTACTTTTTCAAATTGGAATAAGAATGATAGCACTCCTTGCTTGTGGTCAGGTGTTCATTGTCTGAACGGTAAAGTGCAAATGCTGTAAGTCCCTATAATGTGCAATCTGTAATGTGATTCTTTCTGATGTTGATGGGTTGATATGTTTTAGTTATTGAGGTTTGATCCTGGATGTTTTTATTTACTTCTGCTTGTAGGGATATGAAAGAGCTTTCTTTGGAAGGAACATTGGCACCTGACCTTGGAAAGCTTAGTGACTTGAGATTTCTGTAAGAATTCACATTTCTTGAATGTCTTCATTGTTAAAATTCGGGTATTGATATTATGGTGGAATCTCTGATTAATTTAGTTGATTATGCTTTCTTTAACTCACTGGTTTTTTTGGTTTTCACTTTTCAATAATGTAATGCTTACCAAATAACTTCCTATTAAAGCCATTTGTTACAGTACAAAAAAGTACTCTGAACTTTGAACATTGTCTAAATCCATGTTCATATCCGACCAGAGAAGGAATCAAATGCTGTTAGCCTATAGAATCAAATACTGTTAGCCTATATTAAGTTAGTGTTTGATTTATGAGGTGGCAAATGCACGATCTTATCTCATTTATTATGGTCAAGGATGTATAATTATCACTTCTTCATTTGCACTAACAGGGTACTCCACAAAAACCATTTCTCCGGAGTGATTCCTAAAGAGCTTGGAGAGCTTACCAAACTGGAGCTACTGGATTTAAGCAACAATAAGTTGAACGGAATTATTCCAGTGGAGATAAGCTGGTTGCCATCACTAAAACGCTTGTGAGTTATCTGTTTATGGATCTATATATATATACATATATATATATATGATGCCTAGGCCTTATGGGTTTTGGGACTAACTCATACTTTACCCTAGGTTGCTTGGCAATAATAAATTTGAAGGCAGCATTCCTCTGGAACTCAGTAGGCTTGCCTTACTTTCAGAATTGCAATTTGATGACTACCTTACATCTGCTGAGGCCGCAGGAATCCGAATTGTAAACAGAAAGTTTGGCCAATATGGGTAAGCATTTTACTCGTATTAATGAGCCTGATATATATCTAACAATGCTCTGTTAACTTCATATACAGACCTCCATGTAAAAAGACGTGTCACGCTGAAAAGTTCTTAGCTATGGAAGCTTGACATTCTTTATCAACTCATCTTTAGGAGAAGTTCTTTAAGTGCCTAGCATTCGGAATTTTATTGCACGAAGTTATACTTGAATTGGCCACATGAATTATCTCCCTGATACTTTGATTGATTATGCCTTGTCTAATAGTATAGTCCCTTTTCTCTGATCAGAGTATTCCTTATATCTTTTGCAATATTACCAGTCAATGAAGGAGATTTGTAGGTATCTAGTTTTCTGATACTTTAATTGTCTTGGACAGTATCTGGTATAGAAGTTTGAAGCCACTGTATAAGGCAAAATTCTTCATTACTCCAATTAAAGGAGTTTTCACCCATTACCTCGCTTCCTTTGCTATATAGCTTTGGCAAAAATATTTGCCATGTTCTTTCATCTTTTTCGCTTAGTTGAAATTGCTTGTCCTTCTTGCAAGGTTCAAGATAGGAGAGGACTCTCTGCATACCAATGGTGACCATAGTTGTGCTAATCTGCCTGGTGAGTAGGAATACTTTTTAATATCTTTGTGTTGCACATAAATGTTTATGATTCTGATAGAAAATTTGACCTAGTATTTTGCATTAAGCAGGATCCTCTGAGACACGCTTGGTTCAGCATTCGCAGAATCTCATCAATGTTGCACGTCGTAAGCTGCTTGAAGAGTCCAGTAACCTTGCTGCTGAACCTGCTACTGGTGGTTCTTCCTCTGATCAGGTCATTGCCCTTCCAACTTCTAGAAGTAGTGGGACATTCCCTGCTATACCGACTGCCACCAAAAAACATTTTCCTGGACCTGCAGCTTCACCACCTATTGTTTCAGCAGTGCAAGGCAGTATTACCAAGCTTAACAAAAGCTCCAAGCGAACTAGTCCAGCACCTTCAGATTCTAGTGAAAGCATATGGAAGTATTTTCTTATCATTCCTGGTTTGTTTGCTGTGCTTATAATTGCTGCCGCCGCATTCTTCACATGCCAAACCCGTGCAGCTAGAACCATACGTCCTTGGAGGACTGGACTGAGTGGACAGTTGCAGAAAGCATTTGTTACAGGTGATCTTCTGAGGAGTAATAAGACTTCAATTCATTATTTTACTGCATTTTAACCCTGTACTGAGTTGGCTGGTATAAATTTAATTTAAAACCTAATGTGGGCTGCTAAACGTTGGTGTTAGTCTTGATCAAAATGGTCTTCTTGACTAGGCGGAACTGACTAGTTGAAATGAGAAATCAACTCTGGGTGTACTTTACTCAAAACACATTTAGCAAAACTTAAAAATGACTGAATGCTGATGCAGCATTTAAAGAAACAACTACTAATTATTTAAAGAATTGAATTGTAATCTAATGGCTTTCATTGCTGTAATGTCCTAGTTGATAAGATGGAATTTGGCTTCATATGCTGTGCAATGCATAATCGTCCCGTGATTCGACGGAGATCATCTAGGATACTAGTGTTGCGTATAACAAGATTTTTGGGTCGGACTTTGGGAACTCTTAAAATCTGCATTTTGTACATGGAGATGCATGGGTCTTTGTATATTTATGATCCCAAAAATATATCAGCTGCTATGTTTAATTGACTGACTGTTGTTGGATAACCACAGAGAGGGCAGAAAAATGAAAAAAAAAAAAAAGCATTTCCCTTTAATTCTTTTAATATTTATTTTTCATAGTTCAGTTAAAACTAAATATTATTATTATATAAAATGAAGGTGTCCCCAAGCTGAATCGGATGGAGCTGGATACAGCCTGTGAAGATTTTAGCAATATAATTGACACTCAAAGTGGCTGCACTATATACAAGGGAACACTTTCCAGTGGAGTTGAGATTGCTGTTGCAGCAACTGCTATCACGTCTTCCAAGGACTGGTTAAAGAGCCAAGAGATGGCCTACCGGAAACAGGTTTGTTGCTTTGGTGATCACTGGCAATGATATACTTGCATGTTTTTCAGTACTCTTTCCCGGATTCATTATATTTTCTTGTTTTGGCTACTGTAGGTTGACACATTGTCACGGATTAATCATAAAAACTTTGTCAATCTTATTGGCTATTGTGAGGACGATGAACCTTTTAATAGGATGATGGTGTTCGAATATGCTCCTAATGGCACAGTCTTTGAGCATTTGCATAGTAATGTTCTAACTTACACATGCTCCTTGTGAGCGTGACATTCAAGTTGTGGGCTTAACATTTTAGAGGCTAAAATATTCTTTGTTTCTAATTTCAGTCAAAGAAGTGGATCATCTTGACTGGAATGCAAGAATGAGGATCATTATGGGAACAGCATATTGTCTTCAGTATATGCACCATGAACTCAATCCACCTGTAGCACATTCTAACTTGTCTTCTCATTGTATATATTTAACAGATGATTATGCTGCAAAGGTGCGCCACTTGGGCACTTCCTCTAAGAATTTGACTGGCTTCTTTACAACTTTGATAACTTCCATTATGTAAAATCCTCCTGTCTCTCTGGCTTTCCCAGGTTGCAGAGATCTGTTTCACTACAATTGCTTTACCCAAGTCAAAGGTCTCAGATGACATAGAGAATTCTGTATTACCTCCTCTTGCTGATCCAGAAACAAATATATACAGCTATGGTATATTGATGCTCGAAATCATTTCTGGAAAGCTTCCCTACTGCGAAGAAAAAGAGCTGTCCATTGAGAAATGGGTAAGTTTACTTTTGCAGGAGAAGTAATGTTAGCGCTATGAATATATTGTTGCACCTTTTCTTTTTTAGTTAATAAACAATATCAAACTTTGCAGGCAGCTGATTATTTGAACGAACCCCGAAACTTCAGCTGCATGATTGACCCGAGCCTCAAGTCATTCAAACAAAACGAGCTGGAAGTCATCTGTGAAATAGTCAAAGAATGCATTAAGACAGATCCAAGGCAGAGACCAACAATGAATGACATCGCAGTCCAATTGAGGCAAGTGATTAACATTTCGCCTGAACAAGCCGTTCCAAGACTTTCTCCGCTCTGGTGGGCAGAGCTCGAAATCTTGTCTGCTGAAACGACTTAAAAAAATCAAGTTGCCTCTGACTCTCTTCTCTGTTAAGTCAAAAGGGTTTTCTATTATTTTGTGTGTCTAATGCAAAGAAATAGCTTCTCAACTCTATATATCCCGCCAATCACTTGTTTTTCAAAATTTGTTCTTTTTGATCTCTTCGTTTTCATATTATCTCCTATGATTGATTCATGATATTTCTTTGTTGTATATTGCATTCCACCACAGAAAAGAAGTATGTTATGGTGTTGTATAACTGAGGCTGTGTAACTATGTTTTGTTTTTAATAATAGGCTTATGTGAATTGATGTAAAGAACTAATTAACTCATCACTGGGATCTAGTCCTTATGAATATATATTCATTTGTGAACTTTTCTCTCTGAATGATAAATAGGCAGATGAGCAATTTCAGGGAAAAAAAAAAAACACTCCATATATTCTCGTTATGAGATGATGGGATCAGTTATGACTCTGCATGATTTATAGATGTAGATGATGCTGAAGTCAGTTTGCAACGGTGCTGTACGCACGCTCCATAGAATCCACTGATGCCGAAACATCATCGTTCGCCTGACTGCATTTTTTTAAAGAAAAATAATGGGCGTCATCGCGCGCGTGAAGCTGATGAATAAATAATAGGCTACGGTACGTAAGACGACGGAATACCGTTTGACGTAACATACTATTCAATCATTTTAAAGTGAATACGAATTATTGTTCAATCATTTTATGAGTTATTGGTCAATCATTTCAACCATGACATACGCCGGCTCCATAGTCAGTTATAAATTAACCTGTGTCATGATCAGAAAGCTAAGTATCAGTCATAAATAGCTGGATTTCATGCTATTTTATAGGTTTTGTAATTCATCAATAAATTTGCTCTATAGATAAAGAAGTTACCAATGCGGTGGATGCAGCAATAATCATGCATGAAATTCAGTTCGCACTATTATTGGAGTGCCAAAGGCAAGGAGTGCGCAATGTTGTCATGACGAGTCTTTTACACATTCCGATTCGTAATCACTTAAGCACCAAAATGTGGAGTGGCAAACGGACAATATGGAACAGGAGTAAATCTATCGTTACTTTGTGAAAGCAAAAAACACCATTCGTGAAGAGAATTTTAAGGGTAAAAACACGCGCGCGCGCACATCAAGATGAATTCAGCTATGGTGTCATGCAAGCTAATTAACAAACAAATTAAATTTTTGAAAAGAAGATGGCTAGTTACTAGTGTTCACATAAGCCTGCACTCTTTTTGTGCCCCGTATGCTCATCTGAATCTGAAGAATAGAAGTCCCCGCCAAGAAAGCCACACTTTGCTTTGTGCTCAAAACGTCGAGAATTCCTTTCAGCGTCTTGAGCCTCACACAGTCTGCAGCTTTCATAACTTTCTCCAATCCGCTCAACAAACCTTTCAATGCGACCTCCACCAACCCATCAACTTCCTCATTACTGAGTCGGCTCGTTAACCTAGCCAACTCAACCATCTTCCTGTCAGCCAATGCCACCTGTTGCCTCTCCATCTCTCTCTCAACTTTCTCCTCCTCTAGCCTTATCTTCAGTCTCAACTCCTCTATTTTCCTAAGTTGTTGCTCTGTCAACTCAGCAAGACTCGCTCCACCTGGGACCATGGTCTTCCTCAACGAGTCGACGAGTCGAAAAATGATGGAGGGTTTCCACCCAGTGACCCATGAATGAGCCATCTCAAAGGTACTGACCCAAACTGGACGGTAAAAGACGAGCACATCTTCGTGAGCTAAAGCCCACTTCACGGTGTAATATTCCTTGTAATGGGATGTCAATTTCGAAACCAGAGCCTGTTGCTCGGCTTCACTGGAGCTCTCCTTGGAAATCCTACTGAGTTGTTGTGAATAATCATCAAGTTGACAAACCCACTTCTCGAAGAACTCCGCGAATTTCTCCTCAACTTGGTTTTTCATTTTTCTTTTTTCTTCTTGGCAGCGAAGCGGAAGGGTGGTATTATTATTATTCTTATTACTCTAAAATCAAAAGTAAATAAGTGGCAGCGCAGTTAGTTTGGCTGAGATCGTGAGAGATCAATGCATGTAATATTATTAAGGGCGTGTTGTGTGCGTGTATATCCGCATCGAGAGAGGATACACAAGGGTGAACGAGTTGAATGAATAATAAATAATAAAGGGTGGAGGGCGACCGAATGAACAGGCGTACAGATGGAAGGTGGACTTAAGGCCACGGAGAGAGATGCGAGAGGGGGTTTTGTGCATGGCTTACGCGCAGCAGAAAGCTAACAGTGAATGAGTGACGCTTTGCAGATGTGAGAGAGAATGGACATGGAATGAGTGATGAGTCCATTGGTTATGGATTGCAGTTCAGCTTCGACCTTTGACTGTGTCTCGGAGTCATCGACACACCACCTGGTATTCAACCTTTTTCCATATACGTGTCAGCTCCCAACGGCATCTGGTTTTCTACGTGGAACATGCCTAGCCTCTACATGCTTCTTTGTTTCCCCGGGTCCCACTCCTCTCTTACCTCCTATATATGACTCGGTTACTTTTGGACCTTAACATGATTCCCTCCCTATAAATCAAGAAAGTGTTGGAGCACCCTTAAAAGATTTGATTGGATTTATTTCTCAGTTTAAGTCACAGGAAAATTACTTTTGTTGAGAGAATTTGTATCTCCCATTTGAGCAGAGACTTTTAATTTGAGTTGTGATACGGATTTAAAAGTACCTCTCACAGTTGGAGCCCTTCCTAAAATACCTCGTGGTTAAGACCAAAAAAATAATTCCCTCCCTAGACCCTCTATTTCTCCTCAAAAAATTTTCATTAATTAGTTTCGCTTGATTTTGAGAGAAATTGAAACTAAATTGATTTTAACCTTTTGAGTTTGTTGACAAATGACATCAAAACAAAGCTTGCAGAGTGAGGGAACTAACAACTAACAAACATTCAGATCCCTATAATTCCTTTATCGTTGAGAGATGATGAGTTTATACCATGCATAATTCTCTATAAAAACCATGCATAATTCTCTATAAATATGTTTTAACTAAGAATTGAGGACATAAATGATATCGTTCATACTTATTCTAACGATCAATGCTATAATTGGGAGTAGAAATAAAAATATTTGGGGTATACTTAATTAAATTGGTGAAATAGTTTATAAAAGAAGAAAATTGCTTTGATAGATAAAATTAAAGAGAATTTGTCAGAGATTGTACTGTTAATAAATCTATTATTTACATTTTACTCTTTTTTATACTATTTTTATTATAATTGATAACATGAGGAAAGAAAAATTATTTGTATGGATAATAATTAGATAATTTAAAAATCTCGGATATAACAACTTTATTCATTACCTTCACCTCCAAATTGGAGGACAATTAAATTGGTGAAAATGGGTTTTCTGATTAAATATGCCCTGGTTCCACCGAAATAAGAAATTTACATTCCACTATCACATTTTCATTTTATATCGAAATACGAAATTTACATTCCACTATCACATTTTCATTTTATATACATATGCCTCAAAGAAGTGAGAAGGGGGACAAATTAAAAGATATTTCATAAAACACCTTTCTTTGTATCCTCTTCAAGGGAAACACCATCGACAACTGGTCATCATTTTATCTCCTCATTATTTCATTCACACTTCCAGTATTATGTTTTGATAAATATAAATTCATAAAACAACTTAATTATGAACACACATATGTCTACATTTGATATAGTGATTTAATTTTTCTTCTTTTTTTTTTAAGTCGCTTCTTTCTTTTTCTAGTGAGTAGAAAAAGAATTCAGAAATAAGTCGTATACGAAGTAAAAAAAAATTAAATATGAAGTCGATTATGATAACTTGCAGAGGAATAATTTTAAATGGATAATTTGATGAATTGAAAGGAATACAAAAGCTTTTATTGATCTCAGTTTATATAGGCAATACAATGAACAACTTTTCCTACAATTAAGCAATAAACCAAAATATCTGCACCAGCTCATAAAATCTGTAACAAACAGATACACTCCAAAAGACTAGGAAATACATAAGACTTATTCTCAACAATCCCTCCCTTAAACTGAATATTTTATTTGCACAAGAAAAATCATTCAGTTTATTATCTAGAAGATGTGCAACGCCTCACTGCTGGATGTGGTCTTCCAAAGTGCAAATTCCAAGTAACTTTCGTAATTTTAAAAAGGTTGCCAGCTTGAGGGACTTTGTAAAAATGTCAGCGAGCTGATCTTCACTTTTGTAGAAAACTAATTCAATTGTACCATCTTTTGTCAGGTCTCGAAGGAAGTGGTACCTTACATCTATATGTTTTGTTCTTCCATAAAATACTGGATTCAAAGAAAGTTTGATGGTTGAACTATTGTCACAGTAGATTGGTGTAGAGACTTCCTGTTTGCAGTAAAATTCTTCAAGTAATCTTCTCAACCAAATAGCATGACATGCACCTGTTGTTGCAGCAACATATTCAGCTTCCGTAGTGGACAAAGTGACAATTGGCTGCTTCTTTGATAACCAAGAAATAGCTCCAGAACCCAGCATGAAAACATATCCCGAAGTGCTCTTCCTATCATCAGAATCCATAGCATATTCACTGTCAGTGAAGCCAAGTAGTTCAGATTTTTCTCCTTTTCGATAGAATATCTCAAACTTGCTGGTACCCTGCAAGTAACGCAAAATTCTCTTCGCAGCAAAAAGGTGCAATTCTGTTGGATGTTCTATATATCTACTAAGAAGACTAACAGCATACATTATGTCAGGCCTCGTTGCTGTTAAATACATTAAACATCCTACAATTTGCTTAAAAAAAGTATTGTCTATCTTCTTTCCTCCAAGATCCTTTGTAAGCTTCAGGCCACTTTCTGTAGGTATACTTGCTGAATTGAAATTTATCATTTGAAACCTATCTAGAATCTCTCGAATATATTTTTTCTGAGAGATAAAGATACCTGCAGCTGATTGTATCACCTCAATGCCAATAAAGTAATGCATTATTCCCAAGTCAGACATGTCAAACTCACTCATCATGGATTGTTTAAACTTCTCAATCATGCCCATATCATTTCCAGTATAAATCAAGTCATCCACATAAAGACACACAATAAGGATTTTCTTTTCAGCTTCATTTTTTATGAAAAATGCATGCTCATATGGACATTTTTTAAAACCTCCTTTTTCAAAGTAAGCATCTATACGGCTGTACCAAGCTCTAGGTGCCTGTTTCAGTCCATATAATGCCTTCTTCAATTTGTAGACTTTATTATCATTCATATGCTTCACATAACCAGGGGGTTGATCAACGTATACCCGCTCCTATAGATCACCATGCAAGAATGCCGATTTCATGTCCAGTTGGTAGATTGGCCATGCATGTTGTGTAGCCACTGCAATTATCAGCCTGATGGTATCATGTCTTGCTACTGGAGCAAAAAATTCTTTGTAATCGATTCCAAACTCTTGCTTGTAACCTTTAACTACTAACCGGGCTTTATATTTGTCGATGTCACCATTCTCTTTCAACTTTGTTTTATACACCCACTTGACACCAATTGTCTTGTGTCCTTGTGGAAGGTCAGTCAACTTCCATGTGTTGTTTCTTTCAATGGCTGCAATTTCATCATCCATCGCTTTCCGCCATTTTGAATCTTTGACGGCCATTTCAAAATTGGTAGGATCACCATCTGCAAACAAAGCAAAATGAGTTAAGGTATTATATTCTTCCCACCCGGATACCTCATAATCATCCATCTATATAGGCCTCTTTCTAGAGCGTTGTGGCCGTGTCTCACGTGCTGCATCTGAATGTTCCAAAGGTTCATTAGGTGCTGCCATTGGATAGATGTCATGTTGTTGCTAATTTTCTAATGCTTCAGGATTTTTCTCATCATCTCCGTTGTCAAAGTCAACTGGAATTTGTTGTTGTGAGGTGTTGTCAGTCCATGCCCATATATTTTCTTCATCAAATATGACATCTCGACTGACAATAATTTTCTTGGTGCTAGGATTGTATAACTTGTAAGCTTTTGATTGGTTACTAACACCAAGAAACACACATTTTTCTCATTTATCATCAAGCTTCTTTCTCTTCTGATCTGGAACATGGGCATAGACAATGCACCCAAATATTCTGAAGTGGTCAACTGTTGGTCTTCGTCCAATCCAAGCTTCCTCTGGTGTCATATTTTGAACAGTAAGTGTTAGGCTTCTGTTCAATATATGGATGCTCCAATTTACTGCTTCAGGCAAAAAATTCTTCGGTACATTACTCCACTTTAACATGCTTCGAACCATGTTTAGAATAGTGCGATTTTTCCTCTCTGAAACGCCATTTTGTTGTGGTGAATAGGCGGCTGTCAATTGTCTTAATTCGATGCATCTCACAAAAATTGACAAGCTCTTTTGAATTGTATTCACCACCACGGTCGATACGTAGAATTTTAATAGCACAATCTACTTCTTTTTCGGTAAGAGCTTTGTAGCTTTTGAATGCTGTAAAAGCCTCAGATTTCTCCTGCAAGAAATACACCTAAGTCTTTTGGCTAAAGTCATCAATAAATGTCATAAAGTATTGTTAACCTCCATTAGAGATAGGGTTTATAGGCCTACAAATGTCTGAGTGCACTAACTCTAACGACTTTTTTGCTCGCCATGTTTTCACCTTTGGAAATTGATTACGGTGTTGTTTTGCAATAATACATTCCTCACACACTTCTTCTAAATGCTCAAGCTTAGGAAGCCCAAACACCATGTTTTTCCGTTGTAAAGTTCTCAAACCACGGAAGTTCAAATGCCCATATCGAAAATGCCACAACCATGCTACATCCTTCAGCTTAGCCAACAAACAAGTATGAATATTGTTTTGAAGATATAAAGGAAACATTCGATTTGTCGTCATATTGACTTGAGCTAGCAAGCCTTTTCTGGAATCTTGAATTCTACAGACCCCTTCTTTAAAATTTATTTCGTAGCCCTTTTCAAGAAGTTGTCCCAAGCTGAGTAAGTTCTTTTTTAAATCAGGAACAAATAAAACATTGGAAATACTCTGACTCTTATTTTCTTTAGTACAAATCCCAACATTTCCTTTTCCCATGACAGTTATTGTAGAGTCATCTCCAAATGTAACTGTATCTCTAAAAGATTCATCTAAATCAGTAAACACAGATTTATCACCACACATATGATTGCTACAGCATGTGTCTACATAACACATATAATTACTAGTTCTTTCTTTAACATGGCATGCCATCAAGAGTGAGACTTCTTCATCTTTCTCAGCATAATTAGATTTTTCACCATGTTCTTTGTTTAAGTTTGTATGGCATTCAGAACGAAAGTGACCGTACTTGTGGCATCTGAAACATTCAATATTAGATTTGTCTACTGATCTAGATTTGTGATCATGTGTTCCTCTACCTTTCCCATTGAAATCAGCAGCATAATTCTCATCTTGCTTATTTTGTGATGGCCCACGATCTCCATTACCTCTGCCTTTGCCCCTGCCTCTTCCTCGGCCTCGACCCCGACCTCTTGATGTTGAAGAGTTATTGTTAGTTGGAGCTTGCAATGCTTGCTCTGCTCCAATTTGCTTGTTCATTCTTTGTTCATGGACCTTTAACGAACTTTCCATATCATCAAGAGAAAGTTCATCAAGATCGTTTGACTCCATAATTGAACAAACCACATACTCGTATCTTGGGGTTAATGATCTAAGAACTTTTCCAACTATGATAGAATCATCAATTTGCTCTCCATAAATTCGTAATTTATTTGCAACAGCCATACTTCTTGAAAGATAATCAGAAACTGACTCACCCGATTTCATCTGAAGTGTCTCAAAATCTGAACGAAGAACTTGTAGTTGTGTCTTCTTTGCCCTTGCTGAGCCTTGGAATTTCTTCTTCATAGAGTCCCAAATATCTTTCGAAGTTCTTTTACAGAGAATAGTTTCCAAAATTGAATGATCAATTGCCTGAAAGAGGTAATTTTTTGCCTTAAGCTCTTTCAACTGAGATTCTTCTAAGTGCTCAGTTCTTGCTGCATCTAACTCAATTCCTTGTGCAGGTTCTGCTACTCCAAATTCCACCACCTGCCAGTACTCCTTTGACTTCAAAAAATTTTCCATAAGCATGCTCCAATGATCATAGTGTCCATCGAAGCGTGGTATGGTTGGTTGAACAAAACTGTCAGATGCCATTAATAAATGCTACAGCAGTACAAGTTAGAAGAAATAATAATCTGGCTCTGATACCAGATTGATAACTTACAGAGGAATAATTTTAAATGGATAATCTGATGAATTGAAAGGAATACAAAAGCTTTTATTGATCTCAGTTTATATAGGCAATACAATGAACAATTTTTCCTACAATTAAACAATAAACCAAAAAATTTACACCAGCTCATAAAATCTATAACAAACAGATACACTCCAAAAGACTAGGAAATACATAAGACTTATTCTCAACAGATTATATCAAATACTAAATCGAGAAAATTCAAGTACTGAACCATGTAAGTCGTACACTAAGTCAAGAACGTCAAATAGTAAGTCAAGTGTTAATTCAATACAAAGTCGGTTAATTTTGTTTGATTTTAAATAATAAGAATTTAATATTTTCTCAATATTTTAGGTACATGAATGTAAAACTAAAGTTGACTACATGAAACAAAATTCATAGCACTTTTGCGTGAATGTGGAAGATCTACTACAATGCCTTTATCAAAATATGAATCAGATTATTGAATCCTGAGATCTCTTGTCCAGTTAATAGCATTGTTTGGGGTGAGTGAGCAGAGTCAGAAAGAGCATCAGTGAGCACACCACCTGATGAGCAGACCATCTAGTGAGCACACCACCTAGTGAGCAGACCACCTCAACCATGTGGTAATCTTGAGACCGTGCATAGACCACCTCGACCAGGTGGTAATCTTGAGACTGTGAACAGCCACCTCGACTAGGGGGTAAATCTTATGACCTTGAGCAAGTTATCTCGACCAGATGGCAATTCTGGTGACCTCAAGCAGACATGATTGAGGAGACATTGGACCAAGTTACCAGGAAGCAGACTCAGTCAAAATAACCGCCACAGGTCACCTCTAAAAAACTAGGGCATAAATTTAATTCATTAATGGCCACGATCTAAGGTCGTGGAGGGATGTTTATAAAAACCCAAAGAAAATCATGCCATAGGGGGGACTTTCTTTCTAAGTTTTGTCTTTTCTATTACATTTACTTAACATTTTTTTCTTCATAAAAAATGAGAAATTACATATTTTGTTTTCCCCGTAAATCCATAAACTGACTTGAGCGTTGGAGGGTTTACGCCGGAAAAACTTCCGGCGCCTCTGACCATTCTCTGTAATTTCAAGTACTTGTTGATCTGCAACTTGAAGATTATCTGCTCATGAATGTTCTGCTCATATTCACAAGATCTTCTTGGAGATCAACCAGCAGCTTCCCACCAAATAAATTTAATACTGATGCAGGGATCTGAGATCGAATCAATAACCAACTCTTCCAGATTTCGGCATCAACATTTGGCGCCATCTGTGGGGATCCGTACAAAAAGCCAAATTTTGTCTCTATCATAAAAAAGGCAGAATATTATCATGCACGAATCAGAGCAGACTCTCTTTTATTTCCAAATCCATCGTAAAGAGTTGAATCGAATCGGTAATAGCTAACATAATTTTGACGTTCGCAAGCTTCAAATCGGTAATTACCTTCAATTTACTTATCTATATGTGTGATTTATGGCATTGAATGATCAATTTCATATCTCGCAGCCGCGGTATTGCTTAAATTTATTTCTCCATGAGTTTAATGATGATTAATTTTATTTTAATTCTCAGATTCAATTGTCCATTCATAGAGCTATTTGTTTAAATCGTAAATTTGGCAAATTTGTGCATGTTGACCGATTAAACAAGCATGCATGCATTTAGTCAATGCATTTAATCAATGAAAGTCATGCAATCAGCTTGGTTTTCTTGATTGGTGGATTAAATTATAGTATATCTATACCACAGTAGAAAATCAAATGGAAGAATTAGCTTGAGTTTGCTTAATTTATATGCATGAATATAGTAAAATTTGTGGATTAACATGATACTGATTGGAGAAGTTCGGTGTTGATGGTTGTCGAAGCCAGCAAAAATAAATACCTACTCTAATAAATTTGTGTATAGTGATTGAGCAGGGTCGTGTCCACAGAGATTAGTAATTATTTAAATTCTTTTAAAATGTAAAATGAAAAATGGGGAGATTGTTGACAATAATAAAAATCAAATTAAAATAACAAGAATGCAAATTAAAATTGTGATTCAAATTAGGAAAAAGCTCTGGTTGAAGGAATTAACTCAGCTTGATTCGACAACTGATCATTGATCTAAATATAAATCATTATCATGAATAGGCGGTTATAAAGCATCGAGACGCATTTAATAGCCAATCTCTCATTAACTAGTCGATAACCAAGGTACGACCATTAGTTATTTCCCTAATCAATAGACAACCCTAGATACGATCATAGGATTTAATCAATTGACAGCCTGAAAAACCAGAGAGACCCAAATCCTAATCAACAAACGCATACGATGGTTTATTTAAATTAGATTGTTTATTCTCATAACACAATTCACTGCTATGTTATTTGTCACAAGCATTAAAATCTTCATCCTTGATATAATAAGGTAAGTAAATTAAATAGTGGCCAATTATCTAATTAACAAACATAATCGTGACAATAATTGGAGAATAAACAAATACCCAACAAGCAATAAAACAATTAAAGCGTAAGAAAGATCTCGAATGATGAATCAAAGCTTTATTAACTCCAACCAAAAAAATAAATTTAGTTCCTAATAGAGAGAGAAAATTTAGATCTAGGGTTTTTTCTTTCCTTGATGATCCTCTCTTTTGTGTTTCAATCCTTTTGTATTGTAGTTTTTAAAAATAGAATCTAAAATCTAAAATATTCTAAATTGAAATTACAAAATAACCCAAAAGATTAAACACGTTAAAATAAAAAGCTATGACAAAGACGCTACGCCCTATCAACAAAGTTCTTATAATTCCTCCATGAAAATAATCATCCTCAAACATCATCTTACATTGATTTTAGCCAATCAATGTAATCACCTGAAAATAAAACACAAATAAATCACTATTATTAAGTGCAAAATATTGATATTAAAAAGAGTAAACAATACAAAATTAGTGCATAAATTACACTCTAACAAGTGTGCTTTTCACCGTTCCAATTTATGATTTCATTTACATGAGCATGAGAAATTGATCAGAGAGCACAGGTTTAAAAAAAAAAAAACCATATATTGAATATATGAAATCATATCACAAACTAGGCCGTCTCACTTACCAAATTAATTTGAACATTGATTGAATTTGAAGCTCAATATAAACAAATCAATTATCCCTTCGAAAGGAACATTTGTTTCATCAAATGAAATTCGCAAACCCATCCCCATTTGGAATTTGGAAGAGACCCAAACTTCGAAGCGGTGGAATCACTTGGCAATCGTGCGAACAAAAATTGAAAAGTTTAATGTTTTCTACGTTTATGTTGATCAGAATAATTAAAGCAGGCGCCATTGCCGCAGGCCCACAGCGCACATCACTCGCTTTTGTCCAAGATTACATCAGGGGGCCCCACGGATTAGATATTTTGTGCATATCTAAGGGTAAATTTCATCTCTCCCCATTAATAATTTAATATAGACATTTCTCCGTCCGCTCCTTATATTATTGCATGTCATCAACACGCGCCAAAGCTGATACTTCTATTTTCGTCTATCCATCTCAAATTTTTACTCTATGTGATATTCATTAATTGGATAGTAAGATAACACATTCAATTTATTTGAACTTTATTGACCGTGGTTGATCAACAAAATTATAATATATATACATACGTATCTTTTTATCATAGAACAAAAATACTTTAAAATATGTAAAAATAAATTTTAACACAATTTAAATATTTAATTAAAATTCATTCCCATAGAATCATGATCTTATATACAAGCTAAATTTGTCTCTTACAATCAACAAATCAAACCCTAATTTTCAAGAGCAAATGTGACGAAGTTATATTACACACACACACACACCACCCCCCCCCCCCACCTATGAACGGTTGCGACTCCTATAATGATGGCTTCCAATTGATTTTAAAAGAACAGGTAAGGAGAGATTATATATATATATATATATATATATAGAGAGAGAGAGAGAGAGAGAGAGAGAGAGAGAGAGAGGATCCATATCTTTTAGTGATGGTTACTAATAATAATTAAAAAAAGAATAAAATAAAAAAGCAAATCAAGCCCTTGATCAATTTTTATTTATCTAAGTCTTACAACAACAACAAAGTAGAAACATTTCAACTGAGTAAAATATATAACAGCATAAATTAATGGTCGGGTGTGTGTTGATGACTTAAAATAATACTGCAGTAGGTTAATGAATACCAATGCTAATGGGAGTGCAGAGAAATTTATCTCATACTTATTATGTTGGGAAAATATGCTCTTTTAAAGCATATTAATTTATTTTCTGATTAATAAAATATTTGAGATATTTTAATTGCATAAATATATTGAATAAAGTCCATTTAATCATATTATACGATGGCGCGATCACCAGTTGGATTCGGTACATAAATACAAAGCTTATTTTAACGATTAAATAAATTAAGTCAGAAATGATAAACAAAAATGTTTCAAAAGCACTTTATTTGTGTTAAGAATTGTAGTAAATTCATTGAATGACATTTTAATCACGATGAATTTCGATCACGATGTAGTCAATTGGAATTGATCACATGTTTCAGACGAATTAACCTCAAAACGATCGCCGACTTATTAAACTTCATATACTGATTTTAATTGTAATCTTAATCTTGAGTTAATTATGACTCAAGATTATAATTGTTATTCCATCGAGCCACTAACGCATTTACATACCCTCGCCACAAGACACCCGTGATCTTTGTAAGAATTACCAGACGTGAGCTTATAGGGACAACAATAATCCAGACGGATTACACATTTCGACGCTTTCACTGGCCGACTGACCATGACCTTCCACCAGGTTGCAGGCACAACATATTTAATGGCTGAAACGATCAGAAAAAACCAAGAAGATTGGCGATCAGATGTAATTAAACTGGACGGACAAATGAGATATCGATTTAATTAATCTACGCAGACAGCTGATCGTATAAAGAAAAGTTAAATCAACGCGCCGGATTTAATTTTTATTCAACATACAATTATTCGCCCCCAATCTATATATTTTAGTAGAGTTGAATTAAACGATTGACTGTTTAATTACACGCTTAATCACAGTTGTATTACCTATCAGATGCGTTCAAACGATCCCCTTGACAAATTTCATTTAATCGACCGCACCATTAATTGATTTAATAAAAGAAGATAATCAAGAATTCCAAGAAAACATAATTATATTATTTGTTTATGCCCATTAATATACTCTCAGAGTAGCTTATTTTACAAGTTATTTACAAGGCCATCCTTGGCCAAGAAAAGTGAAAGTAACCTAACTTTAGTTTTAGTTTGCGCTTCAATAGTTAAATAATATAAGACTTATTTTCTCCCAAAAGCAAAGAGACAACACTTTACGTATCTTGGTAGCATTTTTCTCTCTAATTTTGGCATATAAAAATTTCATCGCTTATTAAGAAGGATAGCGCCACGCGCCTGTTTCCTGCAGATCAAACCCCGAAACCTATAACCCCAAGATCATTAGCGAAGGCTCGCGATCTAACAAGTGCGCATGTAATACTGGGACGCGATGATCTAACCGAGCCAATAGGACACGGACGGATCTGGTGTTCTCAAATCATCAATGAAAAATCCAAACTGGATTTTCAAGGTACGATTTCTAGATTACGAATTCATATATATTATATGAGATCGGTCCTAAAAGTTTTTTTTTAAAATTGAATTTTCTCCAACAATTGGTATCAGAGCCATCTCATATTAATATATAAGAATTTGTATGAAATTAATCTTGATAATTATATATTAGAGTGGCACAATTTATTTAGATATATATTATTTATTTAATATATGAATAAAACATGTTTTGGATTGTCTTAATTCATAATTAGATTTTCTATTGTATTTTCCTTTGGATCTGTAAAAAGAGGGGTGGTTTAACATCACAATGTTTCCCTCTTAATTTATTTTACTGTAATATAATTTTTGTAAGCCAAAATTGGCCTAGGAAATTTGTAAATTACGGATCACAGTTCGAAAAAACAAGACTGGAAATTTCAGCGCCACACACGCACCAGCCACCACGCGCAGCGAGCAGCACGCGATGCCAGCCAGCGCGCACGGCCAGCAGGAGCGCGCAGGCCAGCAGGCGCGCGCGGCCAGCTTTCTCCCAGCAGCGCGGCAACTCCCAGCAGCGCGAGCGAGTCCCAGCATCGCGACCAACTCCCAGCAGCGCGAGCAAGTCCCAGTCAGCGAACACAGCCAGCGCGCGCAACCAGCGCGAGGGATGGTTCTTTCCGGCGGCTTCAGCAGATCCGGCAACGGAAAAACATGAACAGTGGCTGGATTTTACAGAAGGCGGCTGGGGGAAGAAGGAGAAAGAAAAATATGAATTTAGGGTTTCATGGTTTTTATTATGAGGGTCCCTATAATTTTATAATGTTTTTTTTGGGCACATAAATGTTAAATATTTTGCATTTAAGTCCAAAAAGAGTTTTGGGCTTAATGAATCCTAGTTTTAGGCCCAATTAAATTTTGGGCTTAATTGATTAAAAATGTATAGATAAAATTTAACACATTAAATTTATTTTTGGTCCAAAATTTTTTATTTGTAATAATTAAAAAAAAAGGATTTTATTTATTTCCTTTCAAAATTAAAATTGGACCATTAATAAATTTTAAAAGCCCAATATCTCCTAAATTAAAATACTATGGAAAATGGATATTGTGACGATGAAGATTGAAACAGGGTTTCATGTATTTTTCATTTTAGGAAAGCCATGAATTAAGATTATTTAATTGTTTTTCTATATGTTGTGTTTTGGTTGATAACATGCCATGATAACATGTCATATAGAATAGTTAGTGTCACTCTATGTATAATGATACATGTCATTCATTAATTATGAATTTTATTATATTGTTTGAAATTTGCATGTGCTTAATAATATTATATATCATCTAGATAATATTATAGGAAGCATGCAATTAACAATATAATTATTGTATGTTTAAAAAGGAAAAACCAATTTTAAAATATTGAGTGGGAGAGGGAAAATTCAAGATAATTTTTCCCATGGGCTCCATTGTTAGTTTAATAATAAAATTATATATATAGACACGTGATCACGGTGATCTTTCCTACGGAGGTATATATATTAGATATTTTATTGGATGAACTTCTTTAAAGATAAAATTGAAATATTTTTCAATCAATTGTTCACCCCAACGGTGACTATTGATATGAAAAATACGTAGATTGAAACAATGGTTATACACTCAACTAAAATTTGTTATTAACCTTCCCAACGAAGCTCTGTTAACAAATTTAGGCCCAAATGGATAACGATAATTATTTATCATGTCTTTACATGAAAGTAAATAATCCAATGTAAAATTGGGTTACAGTAAGTGTAGACATGACTTCCCAACGGATAAACATTGTCAATGATACTAGATTATCGTTACAATAAATTAAAATGCATTTATGGTTTTTGCATTTTGTCATTTATTGTGAATATTGTTTCAAAGTATTAATGCATGTCTATTTTGTTTCAGAAAATGACTTCCATCAACCCATTATTAATTATCCTTGTTAAAAATGAACTCACTGGAGAAAATTATTTAGATTGGAAACGCAATCTATTTAAATATCCTCACTGCTAGAACGCAAATTTGTGTTGACCGGTCTTGCCTCCGAACCATCGTTATACGATTATAGAAATCGGAGGAGCCTCACTTATGAGAAATGGTGCGGTAACAAAATGACTAAGCGCTATATATTGGCTTCGATTTACAGAGCTGCATGAAACATCGGAGTATGGAAGCTTGAAATAATGGCTAGTCTTCATCGGATGTTTGGGCGAATACTCATTCGCGGAGATGCGTTAAAACGTATCACGGATACTAAGATGGAAGAGGGCACAAAAGTTCGTGAACATGTCCTCAAAATGATGGACTGTTTGAGTGAGGTAGAGATTCATGGTGTTCAAATTGATGATAAAACAAAGATTAACATAGTGATTGAATCTTTACCTGATACATTCAAAGAGTTTAAAGTCAGCTATATCTTAAATAATAAAGATATGACCTTAATTCAGTTAATGCACGAACTACATGCTATAGAAGAGTTTTATCATAGCAGAAAACTTCCTGAAGAAGGATTCTCTTCAAGGCTTAAGTCGAAAGACTGGAATGAGCAAGAAAGAGTAGGGATTGGCAAAGTGTTCACTAAAAGAAGTAACAAGTCAAGAGACAAGTGTGGACAGAAGGGTCACTGGAAGAAAGATTGTCCTAAGATTATTAAAATAAGGTGTAGGAAATCTTTAAGCTTTCTAATTAGTTCAGATTTCTATTGATTTATGCAATAGTGAATTCTGAGATAACTAATTTGTAATTCATTTATTTAGTTTTCAAAAAACCAAAAGATTAAGTGAATAAAGCTTCAAGCAGCAGTTGAGGACATACTAGTTTATATCAATTGAAAGGTTAGATCAATTTTACGAGACTTTAGTCTTGATATTTGTCTTTATTAGAGGAATTTAATTTCAGTGACTTGTTTTAATAAACAAGAGTACACTGTTATTAATGGATCCTCTATGTATTACTTATTTTACTTATTGATAAAGACATCTTATATCATATAAGTCCATTGATCTATTCAAAGTAAGATATAATGATAAATAGTATATGTTTTTATCTAAGAAAAGAAATATTTCTCTTGACCAAAATAACCTATAATATTTATGCTTAAGTCATATAAACTATAATAAGATTTTAAGAAAATGATTAATAATAGGCTCCTTAGCCTATTAAGATTGATCATGGTAATTCTATAAATCTTATTTAGAAAAGTAATGTGACAAGAATATGCTCTTTTTGAACTAAAAGCATAACATTGTATTGGATGATTTAGTACATACAAATGTACAGACTAATCAGTTTACATGTGGTAAGAGGTTATGAGTATTCTATCAATTTTATTGATGAATATTCACTTTATTTATGTTTGTCTAAATGCATCGTAATTCCATTGCTTTTAAAATTCAAAAGGGTACATGGATAAGACAAAGCAATTAGACAGGAACATAAAAGAACTTCGATATGATCGAAACAAAGAACACTATGATACGATAGTGTAATTAAATGGAGAAATAAGATTCTTTTGGATAAAGCAAAATATATACTAATTGGTTTATCAATTGCCTTTTTGATTCCACATATAAGAATTTAAAACTGTAAAAGTTTAAGGAACTTAGATTCATCTACCTCAGTGTCTACTGCTCCAAGAAATTATGAAAAAGTCACAAACATAGTTTGAGACACATTCGTATTTGGAGTTTACTAGTATTTATACTAGGATCAGAGGTAGAAAAGATGAATTCGTGTTCAAAACTTTACATGTTTTAAGTATCTTAAAGGAATAAGGTAAAGTCTGAATTATAGTCCTCAAGATAGGAATGTATTTATAGAGATATTCTTTACTTTCTTTGAGGAAGACTATATAATGACTTATTACCTAAGAGTAAGGTAAAACTAGAGAAATAAAAAGAAGATCAGGTTGATGCTCAGCTTTCAACACCTATTATTGAGCGGAAAAGAACAACCAAATGATCAACACGGATTATCCTCGAACAACAATCACTTTTAGAACCTCGTCAGTAGTGGAAGGGTAACCACGTTACCGGCGAGATACATGCTATTGGAGAAACCTAGCGGCTATCTCGGATGAACATATATAAGATCTCAACAATAGATAGAGATGTTGAATTTGGAAAAAGGCTATGAATCAAGAAATGGAATCTATGAATTTCAATAAATGAACTTGTAGAGGCACCAAATGGGTGAAACCTATAAGGTGCAAGTGAATCTACAAGAAAAAAAGAAGAGTAAACGGAATGGTGGAAACATTTAAAGCAAGATTAGTAGCCAAAAAGTTCTGCTCAGAAAGAGAATTCGATTATGAGGAAACTTTTTTTCGGTTGCTATGCTTAAATCCATCAGGATTCTACTACATATTGCAGGTGCTAGATTGTGAAATTTGGCAAATCTCTGCCTTTCTTCATGGCATCTTGAAGAAGACATCTACATGCATCAACTAGATGGATTCATACAAAAAGGCCAAGAACACATGATATGTAAGTTGCAGAGATCCATTTATGGATTGAAGCAAGCATCCCAGTCATGGAACATCAGATTTGATCAAGCGATTAAATCGTTTGGATTCATTCAGAATATTGATGAACCATATGTGTACAAGGAAAATCAGGGAAAATCTGTAGCCTTCCTAATTCTTTATGTAGATAATATTCTCCTGATTGGAAATAATATAGGAGTATTGACTACAATAAAGATTAGCAAAACGATCGTAAAGACTGGGAGAAGCAAGTTATATTCTTGGTATCATCTTTATATGAAACCGGAAGAATAAAACTTTAACCTTGTCTCAAGAGGTCTATATCAAAAGGTATTGGCTAGATTTAGCATGGACAATTCCAAGATTGGTTTATTACCATTAAGATATGGAATTGTATTCTTTAAGGATCAATCATCTAAGACATCTGAAGAGATATAAAGAATGAGACGAGTTCCCTATGCAGAAGTTGTGGGAAGTCTCATGTATGCCATGCTTTGCACTAGGCCAGATATCTGTTTTGCAGTAGGAATGGTTAGCAGATATCAATTTAATCCTGAACCTTAACACTAGACTGCAGTCAAGTATATAATGAAGTATCTGAAAAGAACTAAAGATTATATGCTTGTGTATTCTGGTGATGAACTCATTCCAGTGGGTTATACTGATTCTGACTTTATGTCAGATAAGGATTCTAGAAAATCAACTTCCGGCTGTGTGTTTGCATTAGGAAGTAGAGCTGTTAGTTAGAGGAGTGTGAAACAATCTTGTATCACAGACTCCACAACTTAAGCCGAATATGTGGCTACATCTGAAGTTGCAAAAGAAGTTGTATGACTCTATAAGTTCCTATAAAATCTTGTGGTGGTGTGGTAGCTCAATCTAAGCAACCTAGGAACCACAAGAAACAAAACATATTGAGAGGAAGTGTCATCTTATAAGGGAATAGTGTAGATAGGTTATATGAAAGTACCATAAATGGCATAAGATGCTAAATAGCAAATCTTATTAAAATGGTCATTAGTGGAAAACCTTTATAACCTACACTTAGAGCCCTAGAGCATGTGCAATATGCCAGATATGCTTTAAGAGCTAGTGGGAGATTGTTGGGAAAATATGCTCTTTTAAAGCATATTAATTTATTTTCTGATTAATAAAATATTTGAGATATTTTAATTGCATAAATATATTGAATAAAGTCCATTTAATCATATTATATGTATTTATTTGATCACCATGTGGATTCAGAGACATAAAATACAAGTTATTTATGATTAAATAAATTAAGTTCATGATTGATAAATAAAGTTGGGCACTTTATTTGGTTTAGATCGTAGTAAATTCATTGAATGATTTGTCTTAATCATAATTTCTTGAAGTTTGACTACATTGAGCTGGATCACACATGAGATTTAATTAACCTTGAAATGACTGTCAGACTTATTAAATCTCATAGGCATTGATTTTACTGTAATCTTAATCTTGAGTTAATTATGATTTCATGATTATAATTGTTATTCCATTTGAGTTACCAATGGGCACGACATACCCTTGTGGTCAAGATTACCTGGTATCTTGGTGGGAGCAATTATGAGTATTGGAGTTATAGATTAACAATATAGAATTTGTACGACACATCTCTTGATGGGTTTTCGGTACTTGATCATAGAATTCTCTGGCCAGAGTGTGTCAACATATTTAATATGTTGAAAATGATCATTAGAGAAAACCAGTAAGTATCAAGGAATAAGATGTAATTAAATCGATTGGACAGTTGAGATATCGATTTAATTAACGATGTGGTACAAAGGATTGAGCAGTAAAGAAATCAATGTGGCTTGGGACGAATTTTTATTCGAACATACAATTATGGAGGTCAGTTCCAATCTTATAGTGGAGTAGAGTTGGAATTAAATGATTAGGCTTGTTTAATTACATGCTTAATTGTTGTATCCACTATTGTATGTTCCCAAATGATCCCCGGATTAGCTCATTTAATTGACTGCACCATTACTAGATTAATAAGCAAGATAACTAGCAATTTGGGTCAAAAACATAATTATATTATTTAGTGGGAGGCTCCATTAATATACTTTTGTATAAAGGCCTATGTTATTTAATGCCATCCTATGGCAAAAGGAAAGTAACGTAACTTTAGTTTTAGGGCCTAGGGTTTCACTAAAGAAATAATATAAAAGGCTTATTTTTCTCCCAAAAGAAAGAGACAGCCACTTCATACAGATCAGAGAAAAAGATTTTTCTCTCTAATTTTGAGAGAAAAATTTTCTCGTGCTAGTTTGCTTTTAGTAGTGATAAAGGCGCCCACACGTCAAGTGCAGATCAAACCTGAGTCATAACCTGGAAGATCATTAGTGACAGTTCGTGATCTAACAGGCGTGGTGGTGACGGATCGTGATCTAACGGGAGTGGTGGTGACGGATCGTGATCTAGGAGCCTAAATCACTTCAGCGGAAAAATCCAAACTGGATTTTCAAGGTACGATTTCTAGATTACGAATTCATATATATTATATGAGATCGGTCCTAAAAATTTTTTTTTAAAACTGAATTTTCCCCAACATATTATACGCCGCAAGTTCGAGCCACTATAAAAAGAGGAAGTTGAAAGTTGAAATCAACCACGCTGGTGTCTTTTGAGAGCACTAACCATCTGCAATTTCAATGGCAAGTAGTCATAAGCTCCGGTCGCGGTGTTGCTTCAACGAATGGATGCACGTTCAAGAACAAGAGCTAAATGAACTCCTTCATGGCCAAACCTTAACCACGAACACTGAAAACCCCGAAAATTTATGCATTCGACTGACTAGAAAGATCGTAAAAAACTATGAAAAATACGTGGAAAAACGATCCCAGTTGTTCCATGAGGAAGCATCAAGTTTTTTTGCACCACGTTGGTGCAGTTCCTTGGAGAATTCATCGCATTGGATAGGAGGCTGTAGACCCTCATCGTTTATTAGGCTTCTTTACGCACAAATTGGTTCAAAAGTTGAATCCTTTGTAGCCGAATTGATGTCAAACAACGCGAGCCAAAATAGTCTTCTTAGTGGACTTACATCAAAGCAAATGAGGATGATAAACAATCTACATATCAAGACTATCAAAGAAGAGGACAAGATGACGACCATGTTGGCAACCTTGCAGGAAGATGTAGTGGACCAACCAATCTCTGTCATGGCCAATACAATCGGTGAGCCAAATGGGGAAGTTGAACGTGCACTTGATATGCATGATGCCGCTTTGGCTAATATTCTTCAAGAGGCTGACAACTTCAGGCTCTGCGCCCTCACTGAGTAGCTGAGTATTTTGACGCCAGCTCAAAACGTGGATTTTCTTGCTGCAGGTAAGAAGGCGCACCTCGATATCCATGAGAGGGGAATAAGAAGGGATAATAAGCATGGTAGGTACTAGTTTTTTTTTAATTACTACTATTATATAAAAAAATGATGACCGTCGAAGACTTTTTAGATACTCTTCTATGGCTAATTGCATTTTTGTTGCTTTTAACCTGGTAAGTATTATTTCACACTTGAATTTAATTATCCGAGCATTTTTCTTTTGTCTAGACATGCTAATGCATGTGTTGGGGAGACAACATAGCTAGGCATATATGAGCACAAAACGTTGAACGATATTCAGTTTTCAAATTTATTGGAATTAATAGTTAATCAACTTTTAACATCTAACATGCAAAACCAACGAGCATGAACAGTGACACATACGACAATTTAAGTACATCAACATTCCATGCCACAAGGTATTGTTAATTTTTATTTATTATCATTATTATTATTTATTATTTTTTTGGTAGATCAATAAATGGTCATTGATCCTACCTTTTAGTGATCAGCCTCGTCTTGCATGGTACATAACATCACTGATACGAACACGGAATTAATGGCCTGATGGCAGAACGCAGAACTTCAATTTCAACTTCAAAGCTAAGGGATTTGTTTCCGTTACCCACCAATATATATTATAAGTACCCAAAAACAAAAATATGTTTGTCGGCAAAAGTATATCAGCAAAGATCACTGGGGAAAATCATGGGATTTGATTTCGATAAATCACCTGATTTTATTTGACCTCACGTCAGTCCATGATTTGGTTCATTGCAGAAGTAAAGGACAATATGGTGATTAGTTCGGTGAGAAAATTCGATCGAAGTAAGAGCACCAAATTGAATTTTCCCAACGAAAAACCTAGCCACATGCTGACGTGCAATTTACGAAACAATTCAGTAATAGTTGTTTAATTATGCAAATTCATATGATTTTAACTCGTGCCGTTTAGGAAAAAAAAGTTGTTTCTATCGTTACAATTCAAAAGCGGACACTTACATGTCTTCAAATTCATATGATTTCTATCCGCAAGGACCGCAACCTTTTCTTTTTCACGGTTGGTTGTATGGGATAAGAATTAAATAAGGTTGATGGAAACAAATTAATCAATTAAATTATTTTAATTATTGATTAAAAAATTTGAGTCACGCAATTTTGGTTAATTAATTATTATTCTCAAATTATTTTAATTATATCATTCTCTTTTTAATATTTTAAATTTTTTGCTCATAAATCAATAAAAATAAATTTTTTATTTTCTATATTGTCTCTTAAAAATTTTCAGTATGTTTCTCCATATATTTGTGTTAAATCGTCATTTTTTTTTTCCTTTTACTTTCACCAAGCTTACATGTTTGCTGTAAACTGTGACAGATACCTAGATAACCTAATTACCGTTGCCGGTATCCATGAATGAGGAAAATTAGAAGTTGCGAGTTCTTTTATTATTCTTCTAATTTACCGCAAAAATATTAATTGAAATGGACGAAATTAATCCGAAGATGACAAATCACTCACAAAAAGTTTCAACAAGATAACCCCACGATAGTGGAGCCAATTTGATAATGTTATAGTTTTTAAAATAATTATTATCGGCAATGTGTAAATAATCTGTCAAGAGAATTAGTTATATGTTTGGTAACATTTATTTTTTGAAATGTTGTGGATTTTGAAGCAATCGTATGTGTTTGTAAATGTTATTGTTAACTGTAAGAATGTAAATGAGTGAATTGAACGTAATGTTGAATAAAATTTATTATATATTTGTAAACATGTATATAAAATATTTTTTTGTGTATATATAATAATTGATTATTAGAATAAATATTTATATTATTAATTTTATTATCTCAATATAATTGAATTGACAATACTGATGATGATGATAATCATCTCTTTAAATTAATGATTTTATTCCACAATTACTAAGGATAATTTGGATTTTCATAATATACATTAGGATATATATGGAATGGTAATAAATATATAACTAATCTCAAAATTAGATTTTTGGAAAACTACTCCTTTCTGGATTTTCAAAATCTTTTGAAGGATAAAATGATTTTATCAAAAGTAAATTTCTA
Source organism: Citropsis articulata (assembly GCA_030449925.1). Taxonomy (NCBI): domain Eukaryota; kingdom Viridiplantae; phylum Streptophyta; class Magnoliopsida; order Sapindales; family Rutaceae; genus Citropsis; species Citropsis articulata. The sequence goes on from JASUUH010000046.1 coordinate 1,731,679, forward strand.
AAAACTTATCAAATAACAAAATTAACTTTTAATTTTTTAAATTACTTTCGAGTGTCTCATAAGCAATCTTATACGGCGGCTAATCAAATGAAGATAATATTTTTCTTTATAACAAGCCAATTAAATAGTTAAAGAGATATATAGTTGATGTCGTCGATAGTAATACTTCGATGGATGTAATGGTGTATGAGATTTGGGATTCACTATTTAGTAGATTATATAATAAATCAACACAGCTTTTACGAAGCAAGAAGTTCAACTTAATACCTTCAAAGGCTCAACCATTAAATTGTTTGAAAGAGAATTTATTGGGCAATGTTGTTAGAAGATATAATTAATTAAAAATGAAAAATCATTTTGTTATACTATTTTTACAAACCACTTAATTTTTTTAACACTTCAATCATCTAGACATTCAAACACTAATATATACATATATAATCTAGCAATACACATAGAGACTCAAACATTTAATTTCAAGAATAAAAAGGTACACCACTTAAGTAAAGAAGAATAAGACAGGGTCCACCACTCAACTAAAGAGTTGCTAACATTTGACAATATTAATTCACTGAAAATATTCACTAATTTTTTTACAAACACTTTGTATTGTAATTTAAAAATTAAGTTGATAAATATTTTATGTTTGTACGATAAATAACTCAAATTCAAATACCACCTCTGTCGATCTATCATTCGTGGTGAGTGAACTGTAGAGTGTAGACGTATTCAAATGCTCGCCAATAGAATTTATACAATTAAAATGAAAATATAATGCCCTAATGTAAGATGATAATAAAATACTTAAATTTAAAAGGCAGTTTTGACAGGCTATCTTGAATGTTGATATCAGGAAGTTTTGGGATTTGATAAGGTGAGTCTAGATGCTCAATATTTAGGAATCGATACCAAATACTTGTGAAGGCATCAACACACACTCGCTGATGGTAGGACAATTCTCTCATGATACACACCTAATGGCACGATTACCTAAATGAAGGAGGAAACCCTTAATATCATCCATGTTTCAAGAATTTGTCGGTACAATTCCACGGAAAAAAACCAGGAAATGGATAATAATATCTGGAGCCCTAATTTTCTATGTTTTTCAAAAATAAGGATGTAACTTTATATTTATAAAAAATAAAAATAAAAATAGGTCATCGATCTCAATTGAAAGGACCTTTTCTTTTTCTTTTTTTTTTTTCCCTTGAATTGCATTACAAACCTACAAATATTTATAGCTAGAAATCTATTTAAATTTTTTGGATCTATAGAGTTGGCTGATTATTTAAATTTAGACTAGATTGAATCAACTTTCAAATTATTTAGAAGAAAAAAATTAATCTCATACTATTGAGGAGGATACTCTAATACATTCCAGTAATAAGGGAGGTAGCTAGGTGCCACTAGACTTTAAGGTTAAGCTAGTTGTAAAAATAAATCTTAAGTTATATAATCTTATATATGGACATGTTTGGTACGAAATGAACCATATCAATTTTTAAGAAAACAAAAAACTTAAAAGTCGGGATGTCATTCCCCACTGCATCACACATGTTGGTCTGCGTAGATAATTGGCATTTGGAAGAGGAAGAAAGACATTATCAACATGCATGAGTGATTCTTGTGCAATTCTCGAAGCCATACGTGGCCAGCCATGCACCACCTCATTTAGAAAGAAGATGAAGATGCCCTGCTCATCAGGTCATTCCCTTAGAGTCACTCACATTTTGCCTTAATTTAGGGAGGTGCTGGTGGCCCTGTTTGATGTCCTCGGGCTGCAGCCACAAACCAATACTATTTTCCCTTTCCATAATCCACATCACGCAATATGTGGCTAATATGAGCCAACATGGGTCAGTTAATCGCACACCACCCACCCGCATGACATGGGCAGGCCACATGCGGTCGATCACTCAGCTACAGGGCCTCGTTGTCTCTAATATCAACGTCGTAGCCGACTTAAGCATTTACATTTTTCATCTGTTCATGGAGCTTACGTGGGTTACCGTGGGGTCGGTGAAGATTCCAAATTCCCAATCAAACCATCGACCTTATGAGTGTTGACCTAAATCTGGAGTTGCCACCTAATGAAATATCATCTATTTATAACGCTAATAATTTCATTTATTAATAGCTTTTGTCATTGAAAGCGTCATATTCAAGTTCAACATATATGCTACAATTCGTTGACAACATCATAATTAACCATCCAATGGAGTAATGATTTTGTTATCCCTTCAGTTTTCGCACACTTGTTTCTGATTTGCTCTGCAGCAGGAGAATCAGTACGAGAAGCAGCGGTCTCTAGGTGTAAGAGAAATTAATTCAAAACCAAAACCAGCTCAAAATATTGATAGCCATCTGATTTTCTAAATAAGATCCAAAATATCAGCCAATACATATATTTATTGCTATACATAGAGTGCCAGTGGGTAACGGCCAATCCTTGAGCGAAAACACCAACCCAACATTTCAATTACTATAATTATGCTTCTTAATTTTGGGCAGATTTGGTTTTCTTCTTAGCTGAAATTAGTGAAGGGGGATGTGGTTGGTTTTATAGAATAAACTTTGTTTTGTTGCATTTTCTGGCCCTGCCGGCAGGCAAGGTTTGAGCGTCCTTTGCCCTGAGTAGCCAGCCAGCCAGCCCTGTGTCCCTCCATATCCTTTCCTTTCATGTAGAATAATAACAATTTGATTATTGGTGTTCTGTGTGCACATTTTTTCCATCCATTTTCTCTTGTTTTAAAGAAAAGAAAATGGAGAAGAAAGGGGGAATTTTGATGAACAAGTATGAGCTAGGGCGACTGCTTGGACAAGGGACTTTCGCCAAGGTTTACCATGGGAGAAACCTCAAAACAGGGCAAAGCGTGGCCATTAAGATTGTTGATAAGGAAAAGATCCTGAGAGTTGGTTTGATTGACCAAATCAAGCGAGAAATCTCCGTGATGCGCCTTGTTAGGCACCCCAACATTGTTCAGCTCTACGAGGTCATGGCAAGCAAGACCAAGATCTATTTTGCCATGGAGTATGTCAGAGGCGGTGAACTCTTCAACAAAGTTGCCAAAGGGAAGCTCAGAGAAGAAGTAGCTCGAAAATATTTTCAGCAACTGCTAGACGCTGTTGAGTTCTGCCACAGCCGTGGTGTGTATCACCGCGATCTCAAGCCAGAGAATCTGCTTCTTGATGAAAATGGTGACTTGAAAATTTCAGATTTTGGGCTGAGTGCGTTGCAAGAATCAACCAGGCAAGATGGCTTGCTTCACACGACATGTGGAACTCCAGCTTATGTTGCGCCCGAAGTTATTAACAAAAGAGGCTATGATGGAGCTAAAGCTGATATTTGGTCCTGTGGGGTTGTTCTGTTTGTTCTCTTGGCAGGTTACCTGCCATTCTATGATTCAAACTTGATGGAAATGTACAAGAAGATAACAAGAGCAGAGTTCAAGTGTCCGAATTGGTTTCCACCAGAAGTCAGGAAGCTACTTTCCAGGATTCTCGATCCCAATCCAAGCACCAGAGTGACCATGGCTAAGCTCATGGAGAATTATTGGTTTAGGAAGGGGTATAAAAAAATTGAAACCCCGGAATCCCCTCGAGGTCAAGATAGAAACAAGTTAATTAGCGACATTCATGCAGTTTTTGAGTGTGAGAGTAGTAGTTCCCGAGACACAGACCCACCAACAAATTCATGCAGAAGCCCCGTTAGGCCATCTTCGTTCAACGCCTTCGACATCATATCTCTCTCGAAAGGATTCAATTTATCAGGTTTGTTTGAAGGCGATGCCAATAGTAAACTAGAAGCAAGATTTACAACAACGAAACCTGCCTCAGCTATCGTGTCGAAATTTGAAGAAATAGCAGTGACAGAAAGCTGTAAGTTCAACAAGAAGGATGGAACAGTGAAGTTACAGCACAACAGGCAAGGAAGAAAAGGACAGCTTGCAGTAGATGCTGAAATTTTTGAGGTTACGCCGGCATTTTATGTAGTGGAGTTGAAGAAAGCTGCGGGGGACACAATGGAATATAAAGATTTCTGCAACCAAGGATTAAGGCCTTCTCTCAAGGACATTGTATGGACTTGGCAAGGAAATGATGAGCAGTAAAACACCCACGGGCATGTGACATGTCCTAGGTTTTTCGTATAGTATAGATGAAGAATATGTTTCTATGCTCTCTCTTTTGCAGCAAAATGTGCCTCTTTTACATGCTGCTAACTTTCTAGCCATCCATATTAGTGGGAATTCTTTTCAATTTTTGAAATTTCTTTTCGCATTTTTCAATTTGGTCTTATACGGAATCAACTACAGAGCAGGATGCAGGCATGCGAGGACCAAGGATTAAACATTTGAGTGCAGCGTGGCGGCCTGCCAAAATGAAATGTAGGGTGTCCAGAGCTATCTCAAGCGCTTTTCTGGATCCGGCCCATTGCTTACACAAAATGAGAAATTGTCTATCTTAAGAAGCCAACTTCTTCTTACCTAAGTTGGTCAGTAGCGTTTAGCTTTCCTTTGTTATATTTATCTACAAGTGCTGAATTGGCTTCAAGTTCTGCATATTGTACTGTGTTTTATTTGTTTTTATACTGTATTATCACATTTAATACTTAGAAACAAAAAAAAATGTCTCGTCTTAGAAAGCTTAGAGTTATTAGTTACTAGAATTTGGAACATATATATAACAACAGCGATCCCACACTTTATTAAATAGAAAAATATATATTCTAATGCAGTGTATTTTATTTTCTATTATATTGGAGTGTGCATGTGTTATTTCTAAGGGATCTCTCATCTTAATAAAGTATGTGATTCTTTATTGGAATATTACTCATATATTTTATGTGAGCGAGGTTTTAATCGGAAATTCTTAATCATATTAAAATAGAGATAAGATAAAAGATTAAAAAAATTACATAATTCAATATATTATACTTCATTAGAGATTTTTTGTATGTGTATGTGTTTTTTTTATTAATGTTTTAGTTTGTCCTAATTTTAATCAAGATCTCTTGTTAGAAAATTATTCTATATATATATATATATAGTACAATTTGGAATTTTGCTTACGTTGTTGCTAAGCCAGACAAAAGTTCATATGATCTATTGACATGACACAAACCCACACAATAAAAATGATTGTTAGTTCAATCTTTGTTGGGTCAAGTCATTAATGGTGCGTTTACTTCTAAGGAATGGGAATGAGCAGGAATGGGAACGAGCTGGGAATGGGAATGGGCTGGAATGGGAATGAGGAATGGGAATGAGATTCTAATGTTTACTTGGTAAAAATATATGGGAATGGGAATGTCTTTGGAATCTTTGATGTGTTCTTGGTAAAATAAATGAAAATGAGGAATGGTAATGAGAATCGATTTCTTAAAATATCGCGATGTTAAATAATGTGATTTTCATGACGTATGTAATATTATTATAAAATGATATTAATTAAAAATAAAATTAATCATAATAATTATAAATGTTAATAATGATAATATTAATAAAATAAAAATAATAATTAATTTTTATTAGCATTATTAACATTTATTAATTTTATTAACTTTATTATTTTAGTTATTATTAATTATTGTTAATATTATTTTATTAATATTGTCATTATTAACATTTATTATTATTATATTTTATTAACTTTATTATTTTAGTTATTATTAATTACTTTTAATATTATTTTTATTAATATTGTCATTATTAACATTTATTATTATTATATTTTATTAACTTTATTATTTTAGTTATTATTAATTACTTTTAATATTATTTTTATTAATATTATCATTATTAACACTTATTATTATTATTATTATTATTATTATTATTATTATTATTAAATTTTTTTAACTTTATTATTTTTATTAATATTATCATTATTAACATTTATTATTTTTTTTAATTAATATCATTTTTATAATAATATTTATACATGTGTCTAGATAATGAAAATTACATTATTACTATACTTATTAAATTTATTTATACTTATTAAATTTATTAACTTTATTATTTTAGTTATTATTAATTATTGTTATTATTAGTTTTAATAATAATAAATTAATTATTGTTATTAATTATTATTTTTATCATTATTTTTATTTTTAATAATGATAATATTAATAAAAATACAAATAATAATTAATAATAACTAAAATAATAAAGTTAATAAAATTTAATAATAATAATAATAATTATTATTATTATTAATGACATTTAAAATAATAAAATTGTTTGTGATTTGAACAAGGGTAATTTAGTAAATATGAAAAAATTAGAAGGATAGAAAAGTAAATTTATGTTTAAATTCACATTAAAGATTCCCATTCCTAAAATTCTATGGGAATGAAATTATTCTATTACAATTATGTGGGACGCGTATTTTATTAAATTAAAATTACGTTTCTTAGAAATGCATGGGTTTAATTCTCGTTCATAATTCAATTCATTAAATATTAATAACAAAAACTCATTTTAGTCATTTTCAGTCAACATTTAATATTATTAATTTAATAAAACTTATAACTTAAATGATAATTTTTTTAAATAAAAATTGATTCTAAATTGATCACTTATGTAAATGATAAACCTTAAAACTCCTTTAGTATTTATTTTAAAATTTGTGACTATCATTATATATTTATATCTTCTCATGTAATGCAATTCTCTTTTTATAACTTTATCTCCTAAGATTTTGATCAATGTGCCTAAAACTAAATAGTTAATATTTTTAATATTATTTGATGATGTTAAACATGAAGAACATTAATATCTTTTTTTTGGTGTTATAATTGGCTTTTTTTTTTTTTTTTTTTTACAAATTGCATTTCTTTTTAAATTTTATACAAAAGATATAAGACTAAAAATAACAGGTTAAGTAAATCAGTTCGAATACACGATTATGATAACGAATGAGGTCAAATTTTTAATTTTTACCCAATAAATTAATAGGTGAATTTAAATACATGTAATTTAAGACGATATGATATGAAAAGACATAACATAAAACCGCTTAAACACAACACAGGCCTAATTGTTGCGCGATTCGGTAATCTTTAATTGGAAAATGCTAAGGATTCAGGATGGTCAATAGAACAGAACCAGACAAGAAAATTTTCCCCGATGAAAATCAAAGTGATTTTCGCAGATCGAAATAGCTATTTATCATCTATTGCCTTTTCTATCTTCCATTGAATATCGTTCACCTACAGGAACGAAACCGTACAACGTGACACGTGGGATGCGGTCCGCCTTAATGCTGTGCCGCCGGCAGCACCTTGGTTGACAATAATGCATTGATCAACCTGACCCCGCCAGTGGTCCAGCTTAACCCCACAACATCAATTCAGAGAAGAAAGCAAGAAACCAAACTTGAAGCGAAAAGACAACTTGGAAAGTAGAAAAATACAAGGGGAAGGGGTAGTTGCAGCCAGTAACATGAATCCTGATAATTATTTTCCAGTGCTTATATAAGCAACTAAGGCGTATTCTAAAATTTTCCCAGATGGGTCCAGAATTTTACCAACATTTTTTTTATTTATTATTATTAATTTTTTTGCATATAGCATTCTTTAGTGTTTCCGTTCTTGTTGTATAAGTGAGGACCATGTGCCATCTGCTTCTTTTCAACACAAATCTAAATTTAAACATCAAACTCTCAGCAGTTACCATTGAAAAATGCATAACCCCATCCCTGCATTTCACATTCCCTTTCCTCTAACATGTGACATGTAAATGTATTAATCAAAACCTGACGACAAGTCAAAAACTCATATCATATATTCCCACGTGTAACATGTGTTAAACCACCTAGAGGAACCTATTCTCCCTCTGATTGACAGATGGATCAAACAGATGCCAGAAACACTAAAAAATTAGTAATGCAATTAACTCACAAAGCTGTACGACTGAGACTTCAGAGACGAAGATTAATCATCAAACTGGTACCCAGAATCTTTGCATCACAAGCTCATTTTTAAGATTCCAAGAATGACTTTTAATATCACCAAGTAAGGGCTTCTTAACAACAGACGAGAAGTAAGCATGCTACACATGCCAAATAGAGGATAAACATGTAAAGAAAACTTCTTATTTCTTTTCAAGATTGTGATGCTTCAAACATATGCGAGTAAAGATAGTGAGATGTCTCTTGAGAACATGTTTCTAACATAAGTTTTTAATACCTTTCAAGAAAAAAAAAGGAACCAAAAAAAAAAAATTTCCAATCTATGACAGCTAGTCAAATTGGTAGGCTCACATGCAGTGGCCTAAAACAAAGAGGCAAGAGTGCGAGAAACCACAACCACGTCAAGAACATGAACAATTTAATCATAATGATTCTGGCTCCACACAATTTGACTTTGAGCCAACATCATGAACAATGTAATTGAACGCAGCAAAAGTGAAAAGGTAGTAAATGTTACAACAAGGGAAAAATGGGGAAAATGTTCATGCACAGAATCCAGCAGTTGCCAGGTGGGGAGGTGTTGGGGTATCTGATTGATCAATTTTTGCACACCAATTTTCTCTTCCCCTAGGCCTATATATTCTAGAAAACCTAGCTTGGCAGACATATGCATCCCCCTTTTCTCATTGTGCACAAACATCAGCGTTCCTTCTGCCTTCCAAACAGAAAAGAAGGGAAAAGATGAAATTGAGAGAGAAGAAGACTACAATATGAAACCTCTGTCTTAACGGCTTAAATGGTCCCGTGAGTCTTGGCTTCTGCCACTTAACCCATTTATCCACAAATAAACACTCTGGAGAACTAATCAAACCCTCAGCGTTGGATTTGCAAGTTATCGAAATAGAAATTTTGTCATTGTTTATACAATGTCACAAGTTGCAACTAATTGACAGACAAGAAATTCAACACGTAGCAGTTATCCATTAATATAAATCCAATTGAATTTACACAACAGATATCCTCCCACATTCCTGAAAAGTTGTCCTTACATTATCTACACTGTTTCACCAAATTAGGACTTACTCCCTTTCCATTAAAATAAATGGTCACCTAACTAATGCCTCCAAATCATCGCCATGCAATTTATATTCCTGAACTTGGCAATTAGGGAAATCCCTTACAGCACAACTCCACTAGACCGTATACAGAATTCCCAACTACCTGATGTGCAAAAGCAAGATGGCTAATACTGTCAGTAATGGAGGCAAAATGCTGTTTCCACCTAGACGTACTCAAAAATTATTATTATTATTATTTTTTTAACTGTCTTCCATCTCCAAAGCTTTCATATTCAGATAATCATATGTATATCCTTATAGATTACGACTCATAAATTTCAGTTCTGAAGCTCTGCTTCAATGAATTTGAAATGTGTCACTCGATTGGTTCCTTTTGATTTATCTAAATCACACTTCCACTCTTTCAATGAGTTATTTGCCAAATTTAACTTAATATAGTTTCCACAGACCATTATAACAGACTCCATCTTGCATTGCTATGAACTTTACCATGCTAAACAATTATGAAACTTGTTCTTCACACTTGAAAACTGATGAAACAAGCATTTTCACTATTTGAATAATAAATAAAAAAAAAATCCATTTCAAGCTCCTAATTTTGCTTTGGACTAAGTTATTCAGTACATAATGTTCCTTTACCTCACATATTGCTAATAAAGTGTGGATTTAAATCATTTAGAATGAATTTCATCCACAATAAAAAAAATGCCGACGACACGATTAACAGCAGTAGGTGATTGACTTATCCATTGATACATTCTAGCCTAAAATGACATTAAATTGAAAAATCAAAAGCAGAAATGGTATTCTTTCAAAGAATTTGACGCTACAAGAAGAGAAGCAACCAACAAATCTCTACAGAGCTACATTTGTCACCATAACCCATCACAAATCGATGACACTGTTCCATCTGAGGCATAACTCCATAAAAATAGGAAACAAATAAAAGAAAGATATGGAAAAGATAAAGATCAATTACTCATTTCTCAATAGATACAGATAGAAAAGATATAAGCCACCAATCAATGCAAAGATAGTAGAAATATGTATTTCATTCTTCAAATTTTAGCTATATCTTCTCGGTACAAGAACAGAACATACGATACATTGGTAATAACATACACTAGAAGCAAAACAGAACAATCCAAGACCATTTAAAGCATAGAAACATATATCATACAGAGGCCTCAGTAATGGAAAAAGAAAGAGAAAGAGAAGTGTACTCTTTGCCCTTGTAATGGAAAAAGAAAGAGAAAGAGAAGTGTACTCTTTGCCCTTCTCCCCTCTCTCTATTCAGTGTCTGATGGCAAATGCAAAGCATCGTCAACAGCTGCAACAACAGCAGATTCTGAATCATCCAGCATCAAATTTTCCAACCCAGGTTTCAATTCCTTATTACAAAACTCCTCATACTCCCCTCTGTCTCCCCCTTTCTTCTTGACCTCCACTACCACCAGCTTAGGTGTTAGTTCAAAGATTTCAGTTGCAATTGTCAGTGGCCCTTTCACACCTTCTCTAGAACCTTCCAAACTCACTCTACAATCCTTCTTCCTCACTGTAAAACTCACCACTTTAGCAATCTCCTCCAATTTTGTTATAATCTGCGAAACCGGGGCCCCGGACACGAACCTTGCTCCTTCTCCTCCCTCTTCAAACAAGCCAGATAAATCAAACCCCGGGGAAAATGAAATGAGATCAAATGCATTCAAACTAGCAGGTCTAGGTAAAGAGGTAAGCTTTCTTTTAGTTTCCATTTCTGGTTCTGGTTCTGGTTCTGGTTCAGACAATGAATGATCATCAGAACATGGCCCCACATCATCCGCGTGATCGACATCCTCAACATTACACAATTTATCATCCTCGATATAAAACTTGATATGCTTAAACCCCTTTCTAAACCACCTATTCTCCATAATTTCGGGGATAGTAATTCTTTTATCAGGATTTGTATCGAGGAGCTTCGTTAAAAGCCTAATTAAGTCAGGCGAAAACCATCTTGGAGACCTAAACTCACCCTTGTATATCTTCTTATACATAACCATAATATTTTGATCCTGAAACGGTAAATAGCCAGCCATCAAGACAAACAGAATAACCCCACAAGACCAAATATCTACTTTCGCCGCATCGTAGCCTTTTCTTGACAAAACCTCAGGAGCCACATAAGCTGGAGTCCCACAAAAAGTGTGAAACAAGCCGTCTTGACGAATCTGATCAGACACCGCACTGAGTCCAAAGTCTGAAACTTTAAGATCCCCTTTCTCGTCGAGTAACAAATTCTCAGGCTTTAGGTCACGATGATACACGCCACGTGCATGGCAAAAGCCGACGGCTGAAATCAACTGCTGAAAGTATTTTCTTGCGAGATCCTCCTTTAACCGCCCCTTAGCAACTTTGTTAAAAAGCTCACCACCTCGTACATACTCCATAACAAAGTAAATCTTCGACTTCGTTGCCATCACTTCAAATAATTGAACGATATTAGGGTGACGAACTCTACGAAGAATAGAGATCTCGCGCTTTATATGTGCGACCAGTCCACTTTTCAATATCTTTTCTTTATCGATCACTTTAATCGCCACATTTTCCCCAGACTTGACGTTGCGCGCATGATACACTTTTGCGAAAGTGCCATGGCCGAGAAGCTTCCCGATCTCGTAACGCCCGAGGAGGGGACTCTGGTTTTGGTCTTTGCTGCTGCTGCTGGTGGAGGTGCTGGTGGGGGCGGTGGCGTGAGCCATGGGCGGAGGTGCCCTTTCGGGCTAAGCCGGGTCTTTTTTGTATTATTTATGGAGTTTTGCTGCTTCTTTTTCTTTCTTTTTCTGGCGTTGCAGGTGGTTAACGATTCGCCGTTCGTTAGCTCAAGTTTGTTTTCTTGGGGTTAGGTGTGAGTTTGGTCTTAAAGTATAGACCAATCAAATAATTTTTGTTAGGGTTGGAAACAGTACGACAGGTCCTGCTTTATTAAGGCTTAAAGGTATATGCTATATTTATACCCCCAATTAGCTCTTTTTGTCTTTTTTTTTTTCTAGTTTTTTTTTTTTTCTTGTTGCAATTCAATTAGAATACATAATAGCAGCCAGACCCCTAATAATGATAAGCTCACAAATTGGAATATCATTTCAAAATATTTTCACAAAGATCCTTTCTGCCAGACTTAGCAACAAAAACTGCTCAATTTTTACGCCTCATAGCAGCTTATTCCGAGGTCCAAGGGAGAAAGACTCTATTTATTTGAAAATTTGTCCAATCCCAAGCTTCTCCCATGCTCATTAGTTGCCTAGTTGGTAAGGTAATTGGGGTCTCTCATGCTTCGTGGGATAATAAAATTTCATGATTTTAATTAATTAATAACTTAAAATTATTATGTAATAATCAGTTGAATTAAATAATTCATTACCAAGTGACAATATTATAAATTAATGTATTATCTAATATAAAATATTTATAAAAATAACAATTTATATTTAATGAGTTTTTTGTGCCCAATTGAATTAAATCAATGATTAAATAACATTCCCATAATTAAATGACATAAATAATAAAAATAAATATTATAACTCAATCGAAACATGGATTACACCAAATATAAGATGGTGCTAAATATGAATTCACTCCAATCTTATTGAATCTAATTTAATCTTATATAGTTCATCCAATGTAGGTATTTGTATGAAAGAAAGAAACAGGTCTTTTCTTTTAGTCAGAAAATTTTTGATACAGGGATGCAGACGTTATTATACCTTATCAAACATAAAGTTAGAAGTAGATAAAACAATTTGAGGAGAACCAATTCTTCTCATTATTTGACTAATTAAGGTTATTGGAGGGATTATTGCGCATTTTAAAAACACGGCATTGATGAGGATCCAGGTGGGGAAAGGCTGTGGTGGTGACGCAATGACACCGTACTAACGTTTTGGAGACTGATGAAAACGCGACGCAATCGCTCTATGACGTGGAAGCAAACGGTCAAAACCTCAAACCCATTTTTGTGGCCACCACGTCCACGTGTAATCGTGCACTACACGTAGGCAGTCTCGTGTTTCTGTTACAATCCCCATGTCTCCCGTCACCGTCGGATGGTCTTTCAGCTTAATGATGATTAATCAGGCGGCTATGAAGTGCGAGTCGATGGGTTGCGTACAGTTGTCATGTGGGGTTTCTAGATCAACCTTTTGCTGTAGTCGGCGATCTTTTGTGTGTGTCGGACACTTGCCCACAAATTACGAAAAATTAATATTTTGGCCATCCACTTTCCTGCGATTGCACTCCACGTGTCATGGGGCGGTGTCATATGTGAATGTGAAGAATTTACGAATAAACAATGGAAAGCGCGTGAATCAAAAAGTGCATGCTGTATTGCACGCGACTTGCAATGAAGTTAGTAATTGCCGTCGAAATTAAATAAAGTTTTGTTTTTCCTGTTATTAAGTAAGAGTTCTGCTATTTGCCCCGGGTCAAATCCGAAAGATAAACGAGCACGACGTTTGATTTATTTTTTCCTCTCATTCCATTTAAACGACGTCGTTTTGGCGAAAATTCTGATCGAAATTGGTTTTCTGCTGCACACTTTCCTCTTGGTTTTTGGTTGAGTAAATCAAGAGCAAATCGCTCTCTTCTCTTCGTTTCTCTTTGTCTCAGCAACAAATTCTTTCTCTTTCCCTTCATCTCACAACCCCTTTCTTTCTCTATTTCTCTGTTTCTTTTCCCCCTTCGTTTCACCACCATCATGCGTTTGAACAAGGATGAGTGTTGGCATTGTCGTTGAAGGATGAGTTTCGGCATTTACGGTAGCTGCGAAAATTTTCTGATAGAAGATTCTACGTGGCTTTCCCAGTAGCTAAGGTCCTCTCTTCTTTGGCAGCAACTTATTTTCGAAGCTTGAGACGAAGACAAAGACAAGGGATGATGACGAAGACAAAGACAAGAAACAGAGAAATAGAAGGGGAAAGGAAAAAAAAAAAGATAAGGGATGAGACGAAGACACAGAGAAAAAATTTTGGCTGTAACAATTTCGACAAAACGACGTCGTTTTAGGACTTGGTGAAGTAAAAAAAAAAATTGAAACGGCGTCGTTTTGGTGCTTTCGGGATTTGACCCGGGGTTTGACCCGGGGTAAGTAGCATTTTCCATTAAGTAATACTGTTGGAAAATGCTGGTTGCCCCGGGTCAAACCCCGGGTCAAATCCCGAAAACTCAAAACGCGTCGTTTCACAACAAAGCCAAAAACGGCGCGTTTTGAATGCTGAAGTTGTCCCCTTCCCTTCATCGTTTCTCATCTTTCCATTCCCCCTTTCCTGACTCTTTCTCTTTGGCTGCTTAAAAAACAGCGAATTTGCTCACATCAAGCTGAAATCATCATCTTCTTCAAAGATGCCAAGATCCTCGCTTCTCTGTAAAAAAACCCTCCTCCCTCCCTCCCATTCACCAGTCTCTTTCTTCGCAAACCCTCCTCTACTCACGTTGACCTCCTTCTCAGCCATTTTCTTTCCAATTACGATGCATTAGATAATGTGGCCGCCCAAGAAAACCTACCCGAGCTTCTCTTCCGGTCTTGGCGCAATAGTCTTAAAATCCCTCTTTCACGGCGTGGAGTAATTTGTCCAAGAATTTAATGTCACAAATTGAGCAAATTAAAAATGGGTTGAGGCTGATGGTGGGGCATTGATTGGTAGAATCAAGAAGGTGCAAAGTGAGGATAGCAGAAGATTGGGTGGCTTTTGAGGGATAGAGTGATGAGGGACTCAAAGGGGTTATTGTGGAGGGTATGAAAGAGGAGATGGATGATACGGTGAGTGTGTTTGTGGCTGCTAATAGATTGAGAAAGTGTGTGATTGTTGAAATTGCTGTTGCCTTGAGTGTTCATTCAAGCGGCTCTGTTTCTTGAAGACTTAGCCCAATTTCTTGTTGGCTTAAGCGACCGGAAAGTACTTGGCAAATTCAATTGATCCAAGATTGGTTAATTTCAGTCCATTTCATTTGGTTGCACTAGTATCTTTACTTGTTGACTAGGCGTTATCTTCCAAGCAGGGCAGTACCAAGCTACGTTCTTAAAACAGATTTTCATCTCAAGTTGTAGAATCAGATTTTCCTCTCAGTGAATGCTAAATCGATTTCAGTTTTCAAGACTTGTGTGAAATAAATAAAAAAGAGATGAGAAGCTCAGCAAACGGCATCATTTTGATGCTGATCAAAACCGAAAAAAAGTCCACGAAACGGCGTCGTTTTGATCCTGAGCAAAAAAAAAAAAAAAAGCACAAAACGGTGTCGTTTGCATTAGTTTCGGGGTTTGACCCGGGGTAAATAGCAGAACTCAATACTGTTAAGCTATTGCTATTGGTGAATTTATTAGAATAATTATCGAGTAATAAGACAAATTATCCGGGGTTATTTATAGATTTTGGTTGTCTTGAATATGTCGTCTCCCAAAGAGCTTGGAATCAAATTTATAATTTTTGAGAAAAAAAAAATCTAAATTGTCACCCAAGACCAAGAGAATCTTTTGCTCGTTTTGTATACTTTTTTTTTTCTTTCTCGTTTTTGAATATTCTCTGAACTTTAAAGATTTTGTGCGGTATCGTTTAGCTTATCGAGTGGAAATTGGAAAATGCAAGCATGTGATAGACAAATAACTACAGGTTAAGGAAAAAAGTATGATTTTAGTATGTGGACCATCAATAGCACATTGGTTAAAATATATTAAAATAAATTTTTTTAATAAAAATAAATATAAAATATTATGAAATTAAAGTAAAATATCTTGAAATTAAATTTTTAATATATTTTTTAGAGTAGACTTTTAAAAATTAATTTAAATCTTAGTTTAAATAAATATTCTAATTTTTTATGTTTATAATTTACTAAATGAATAAGTAAATATCATGATTTTAATAAATAAAATCATAATTTTATTTATGATATTTATTTAAATAATTTTTTATGTTTATAATTTATTAAATGAATAAGTAAATATCATGATTTTAATAAATAAAATTATAAATATCATAAATTTATAAATGATAAATAAAGAATTTTACAACTTTAATAATAAAAAATTATTCATATGAAATACTTTTCATATTAATATTAAATCATAACTTAGTTAATATTTAATAGAGATATGTTTCATTTGTGAATAAAATATTTTTCATATTTATACAAAAAAAAATATTATGAACGAAATACATTTATGATAAATTAAAAATGATATGACTTATTGTAATTGTTATTTAAGGATTGTATTTTTAATTTTAATTAATCATTATTATGAAATTATGATCTATGAAATAAATTTAATTAAATTTATGTATTGTTGTGTTATGAATGATTAGTTATTTTGAAATTAAATAGCTAGTTGTGAAATTGTGATAAACTGATAATAAAATGTTAACTACTCTTTTAATAAAAATTGATATGATTATGAATTTATTATTATTATTATTTTAGTAGGTTGATGTGCTTAAAAAAGCACGCCAATCGCATAAATTTAAATAAAACACGTCAAGCACATGGACTTTTTTAAGCACGCTGGACATGTGGGCTTAAGGAAAGAAAAAAAAAAAAATTTGGTCAATTTTTTTTTTTTTTGGTACAGCTCGCTTCACTCGTACTGTAGGCTGTTTCAGACTCAATTGAAAAAAAAGTAGGCACAACACAGCCCACAAAACGTTGTGTGCCGACTATTAATATGGCGTGATGTGCGGTGCCGTGCAGGGATGGCAAAATAACCCGGACCCGGACGAACCTGGAAAATCCGGGCCGGGTTGAACCCGGACCGGATTGAAAAAAAATCCGAATCCGGAATGGATTTTCATAACCCGGATGAAATCCGGGTCGGGTCCGGGTTTGGAATAACCCGTATATCCGGAACCCGGACCCGGATATTTTATTTTAATATTGTTTTTTAATTAGTTTTATTGATTACTATAAATACAAACTAAAAAAAAAACCCTAATCGCCATTCACGACACTCTGTCGATGTCGAGTTCCTCGCAACTCAGCGGTCAAGCTTTGGTTCTTAGCTTCTTGCGATATGACCTTCGTGATTCACCACCATGAACTCGAAGCTTGGGCTCGGGGCTCGGGCTCGTCATCATGCGCAACTTCCTTTCGTACTCTCGGATTCGTTCACGGCCAAATGAGACTCATGACCTTGGGTTCTTGTAGCTCAAACAATGATCCGATTCACCAGTAAATGCATTGCGACCTCGGGTTCGCGGTTTGCTATCGTAACAACTCACAAAGATCGAGTTCGCGGTTCGTCATTTGTCACAAGCTTGGGTTGTAAATCGTCACTTGCCGCTCATCTGGCGGTTCACGAATCACGACCATCGCGACCTCAGTCGGTGTCGTTGGCTTATTGCTTAAAATTTGAATTTGTTTATGGATGATTTACAATGCGGAATGGTTTTTTTCTTGAAAAGAGAATGGATGTTTTATTGCTTGGGCGAATATTTTTATTTTAGAATTTTAGAACGAGATTCATCGATCCGGGTTCAAAACCCGAACCGGAACCGGATTTTTCGGGTTTAACTTGACCGCACCCGTGAAAACCGGGTTAAAATCCGGGTCCGGAAAAAGAAAAAATGTGTCCGGGTCCGGATCCGGGAATGCTAAACCCGGACCCGGATTTTGCCATCCCTAGTGCCGTGCCGTAGTTAGTGAAGCCTGATAACTTAACCAGAAATGGACTTGGTTTGCTTTAAAAAAAATCAACTGTGGCCAGAAGTGGACTTGGGCTGCTTCAAAAAAATCAATTGTGGCCTAGAATTTGATTGAACACAGGATGGGCTCAGTTTATTCAGAATTTTGACTTAGTTCTGGGTCTGTCACTAAACTGTTACAATAAGCACCGATGTCAAAGCTTTACTGCACTCCAACCAAATGTGCCAATTTGCAGCCCTCACGAAACAACTACCTCAAGCCAAATTGTACGAACTCATAAAAGCATCATAAATGAAGGGAGGCAACATAAAAGCGCCATCATAAACGAAAGGAGGCAAAATATTGGGTACATTAACCAAGAAACGATATGTATAAAAACTCTCACTCAAATTCTATTTGTACGAACTCATGCATTAGTGATATATGGTTTTTTTTTTATTACATGTTATTATCATTTAAATTTAAATTTATATTAAATGAGATTATAACTGATATTTATAAATTAGATTATTACTAAGATCAATTACAATATTGATACTAATAAAATTCTATTTAAATTTTTAATCATCACTAATATTCGTGAGATGTCTAGTGATATATAGTTACGGAAACATATCTCACATTTTTTTAATAATAAAAGACACGTGTCAATCATGTAGCATTACCACATGAGTTGGATGAATAAAATTCTTATATTAGTTTTAGGCAAAAATTCAACACTGACTTTTTAGAAATGTGTGACTGCAAGTTATTCGATACGAAAATATAAGTATTTAAATCTTAATAGTATATCATTATAAATGCAAGCACAGTATAAATTTATTAAATGACAAACATACAAAAATCCACAAGATAAATTTGATTTTATAAACATATTCTTGTTTTATTATGTACAACTAAAGGACAAATAATAAATAGAGTTACGAAGTGAATTAGTCGTTGGTTATAGTCTTGAAATTTCTCAATCAATGATGCCACATAAAAACGCATGTCTCTCTAGTTAAACATGTTGAGTGTTTTCTTTTTTCCCTCCTTTCAAGTCAATCGTATTGAAATTATTTTTTTTTTCTAAAAATAAAGAAAAAAATACTGAAGTTTTCTCCAAAATACTACTAATATTATAGGGATTGAAATTTTTTTCTCATCTCATCTTTTATTTGTCTTTTTGTATTGCCCTTTTTGTTTAAGGTGTATGTTAAACTAAAAAGAATAAAATTCATAACCATTGAAATTAACAAGGAGTACATCACAATAAATCCACAATAAGACCCAAAAAAAAAAAAAAAACAAGGAAGAAGAATAGAAGATCTTAATCCTATTATTACTACTTTATTTTGTGCACATGTTAATGGTAAATTTTGGGCCATGTGATTAGAGTGCAACACATAGAAGATAGTCACCATGACTTAAATGCCCCTACAAAACGTGAGAAAGAAAAATTAAAGGACAAAGGTAAATGGAAAGGTTCCCAAAAAAAAAAAAAAACAAAACAAAACAAAAGAACATAAGCCACCCTATTAACTTAAGAAGTGTAGAAAATATCTCTAAAAATACCTTAAGTTTGCCACATATTAATGGATGACCATTATAATAATGATACGACTTTCATTTAAATTATTATACATCAACATAATAAGACCCCACAAGGATCAGCAAAATGTTTCCATCAAAAATCACGTGCACCAAGAGTGAAAAAGGGGATCGAATTAGTTAAGTCTGAGCCACCAATTAAGGTATTAGCGGCTCTAAAAGCCCAATCAACGCATTTGAAATGAGCCAAACAAAGATTAATATACTGTCATCAAGGGCATTCTTGTAGCTAACACGTGTCCAGCTCTAGAGAGGATAAATAATCTAAGTCGAATAGTCAAATGACCCAAGATCCCCTAGTTGAGGAAAGGAACTTGTTACAGCTGGACACATGCCTAAAAAGATATAAAGATATCTCGAAAGCACTCTAAAAATAATGTCAGTTAGTTTCAAAAAAAAAAAAAGTAGAGATTGTTCATAACTCTTAATTTTTCATTGATTTTAGGGTTTTTAAAACTTAAAATTTAATTTTTACCACTCACTCACATGATGGCGAAAGCTATTGAGCCCCGCAGACGATTAAGTGCTTAATTTATATTTCTGTAACTCGAACAAGCTGATTCTTTCTCCCAATATGGGAGTTTGACGTCCCTCGAATATTTGAGAGAGTTTAAAACTGACACGTCCCCGAATATTTGAGAGGTTTAAAATCTAAGCTACATATCGAATTGACGTAAACGGCCTCAGAATAGAATATAAACAGAATCTCATGAATATGAGTTATAATCAAGATTACCCCATGTAATTCAAAAAAAAAAAAAAACTTATCACCCTCTACACTACTTACCTGACTTGAATGTCTGGGTGTGTCACCAACAACCGCTAGCATTGCCTCTAAGGCCATCTCTAATGAGTAACACTATTTTAGTGTAATACCAATACTAAAAATATATCTTTTTCACACTAAATTACTATTTCATCTCCAACCCATTTACACCAAAAAAAATATTCTTCTTTTTATTCTTTTAATCCTCAAGAATTAATTCAATTAACACAATAAACATTACTATTAATATAGATAATTAAGTAATAAGTAATTTTATATCGATTAACAAAAAAAATATAGAAAATTATTAAATTTACATTTAATTAACTAAATTAGTATATTATGAAAATTAAACATTACATTAATATAAAAAAAATACAATAACAATAATAATATTCTAGTTATTCGAATTACTAAATTCATAATAATATTAGCCAATATTTTGATGATATTGGAGGATCTAATAATGATCTTGAAGATTATTAAATAATTGTTCTAATTTATACTAGTAGTAGTAGTAGTTTTTTTAATTTGTGTTAATATAATTTTGTATTTTTTATTTTATAATATGTAATCTAGTAATTAATGTTATTGACATTTTATTATTATTATTAATTTTTGTGTTGAATATTTTTTATTTAAATTATTAGTATAATATTCAAAAATTAAAAATAAAATTAAAAATAATAACAAAATAATAATAATAACTTAAAATATTATATAAAATAAGACGTATATGTAAATAAGAAAAAATAATAAGGATATTTAGGACTTTTTTCTCCTTGTACCATATTTGGTGTAATACTATTCATAACACCATTTTGGTGTTGATTTTGGTGTCCCATTAAAAATGTATTTTACACAAAAAATGGTATAAAAAGTGATTTGATGTAATTTTTGGTGTCCCATTAGAAATGACCTAACATCAATTTCTCTCTTATTTATAAGTTCATCCCATAACTAGAGAGATCATCCAACAATAGACAACTTCAAAATTAAGCATCTGATATCTTCTTTCTCAATTAAACTGAACACAATTCACATTTCATTCCATCGACAAACGCAAATGGGAAAGCTTGTAAAAATTAACTAGCTAGCTAGTTCAAATTGATTACCTTTCGATGCTATGAATTACAAGCTGTTTAATTTCGTTACGAAGATGTACCTATTCACCTAACTTCTACGGGATCTTTACATAAGTAGCCATATAATTTTTACGAATTTCAGGATTTACCATAGCAACTATTTTCTATCATCTTTAGCCAATTTATGGGTGCTTGGACTAAAATATCCTTGATTATTTTAATATTATTTTTGAAGGTATATGTTTAATTTCGCTGTAGTCCCTATATTAATTTATATTATCTTTATGGTTGATCATTTCTCCTACCATCGTATCTACATCTATTTTTCATTTTTTCAAATATCTTTTTTATTTCTTTATATAAATATATATGTTGATCTAATTCATATAGATCAATAAATTCTTCATATATATGTTCTCCCATATTAATTAAATTGGCTCTTTCATGCTCTATTTGATCAATCTTTTGATTTAAGAAATTTATGTATAAATTTATTCTGTTTTCCCATCCTAAAAGCATCTGGTCTATACATGAATTTAATTCTTGAATTCTATCAAATGCCTGATCTATTAAAAATTCCTGATGATTCATAATGTCTATAAAGATTTTTTATTTTATATTTCTTATATTTTCTTTTTTCTGATCTTTTATAGCTTCTGTGTTTTTTATATGGTAATTGACATCCCCACTGGGTTGACATTTCTGTTTTATGACAACATATATCTCCAATTGTTCTACTCCTTTTTATTAAATTACGTTGCATGCATATTTCACTCAATCTATCATTTAAGAATCTTATTCTAGATCCTAATGTTTCAGGTACTGTATTAGTTATTTTATACTTTTCGTATTCATTAACAAAATATGTACTCCATGGTATTGGTAACTTAGAGTAGTATAAGTTAAGATATATATTTTGATCTTCATTACTAAAGAATTGTGAATAATAATATTTACTAAATTCACAAGTGTACTCTTTGACATAACACATATTGCATATGTTTAAGTTAATTAATTTCATTCTGTTGTTTAACTTTTCATTTTTTATTTCTTGATCTCGATTTAATCTCCAATCTTCTCCTAGAAATTCATTTGAGATATATTCTACCATTGTTTCTATTCCTAATTCTTTATTTCTTAGGAATCCTGCTTTTATATTATTAGTTATTAATTCTTTTACATTATCTGTTAACCCTCTCCACCAACTAAATATCTAAGAAAAGAAATATACTCCAAAAATTATTGAGAAAAAACAATACAAAAGGATGGAGTGAAGAACATACACAAGCTGTAATAGAACTTAAAGAATATTTTAAAAATTTACCAGAATTAAGATTACCAGATGAAACTGATAATTTAGTTTTACAAACTGATGCTTCTGATTTACATTGGGGAGCAATACTTAAAACTGATATTAATGAAATATGTAGATACACTAGTGGAACATTTGATAAAGCTCAAGTAAATTATCCAGTCCATGAAAAGGAATTATTAGCCATTTACAAAGGGATAAAGAAATTTTCTTTATTTTTATTACAAAAGAAATTTGTAATAGAAACAGACAATATTCCAGTTAGTTCCTTAATTTGTAAAAATTTACCTAATGAACCACAGTATAGAAGATTGCATAGATGGCAAGCATATTTATCTCATTATAATTTTAAAATTATTCATATAAAATGAGCTAACAATTTTCTAACTGACTTTCTCAGTAGAAACGTAGATTTCGCAGAATAAAGCATGGAGAAATGGATTGCAGATCTGGAAACGGATCTCGTAGACCTTGAAGAAGTTGTCAACATCCTTGGCAATTTTGTCAACAATCTTCGACTCTCTATAAAACATTTGAGAGAGGAATTCGAAGAAAATAAAAAAGTAAATCCCTTAAGTGGGAATCCAGTAAATCCTGATGTAAATTCCTTAAGTGGAAGCAGTGGTGGACCAAAACCACATGGTAAATCTATCTGTGATGAGGATTATGTAGAAATCTCATCTCATAAAAAAGTGGTCACAGTAAACCCTAATAAACAGCCTCCAAAAGATCATGTTGTGGCTGCAGTAAAAAGAGTAAACATTGGTGGAGTTGAAATGGTAAATCTTTCACCAAAAGAAAAAGAATATAGGAGTTTTTCTGAATATATCTATAGTAGAACTGAATATTCTGAAAACTGTTTTAGAAGCACTGGTAAATCTGTATACCCGAGAGTCGTATGTATCAAAGGTTCTGATCCCGAATTTGTTAAGAGATTAGCAGATTATGGGTATCTTGACCTAATATATCCTGATGTCAGCCTCGGTGAATTATTTAACTTTGATCCAGCTCTTGTAAGCAAAATAAGCCAGTATGGCCAAAAGAAAAATGTGTGTCTTAAGTTTTACACTATCAGTCCTGAATATGAAGATGAAGTAGAATATGAAGCCATACACCTCATCAGCCTCAATATTGTCACAAACAGCTTCAACCTGGAAGTAGGCCAAAGTAGACTTAAAGAACCTATCTTCAGTCGAGACTGGGCCAGCTATAGAAGAGCAGCTGGAGTCACTGTCATCAAATCAATTGCTTCCAACTTGTATGAGCGAGGATATAAAGTTCTTCTACAACAAGACAATTTTATCCTCTGTACACACCTTTGGGTTGGCGGATCCGTGCTTGCCGACCGTGATGACATAGATGGACACCACATCCCATGTAGGCCCAGTACAAGGCGTATAGCATGTGAGAAATGGAACACTTGGCATGCCTTACGTAAGCACTTACGTTAGAAGCTCTAGATACGTAAGCCCTTAAGTCAGCAACATCAATTATGTCAATTTTGCTTTTTCAAAAGTCAAAAGAGATCGGCCATCTGTCGGCCATCAGTAGAAAAAGAAAAAGCTTAAGATGTAACAAGAGGAGACACTTGTAAACCTCAAAAGAGGATGTAATTTCCTATATAAATAAAGGGAAAGGGGTAAAGAGACCCAGAATTTTTTGGAGAATAAAAAAGAATTCAAAAGATTTTGAGAAAAACTTCAAAGAGTCTTCTCTTTCGATAATCTCTCTAAATGTCTCTGTATAACTAAAACATTTCTCTCCAAATCGTAAAACAAAGATAAAAAACAACTCAACCATAAGAATAGAAAAGGAAACCCAGAGAATCAACTAGAACTTTTAAAGATCAAAACTCTAAGATCTTACTGACACACAGTGATCCCGATTGCATCAGCCCAGAAAAGCCGTTAAGCCAGGAAGGCGTGGAGGCGAGCAGGGCACAGCTACAGGGAAAAGATGACCAGTCAACAAGATAAGGAGCTAGATCTGGAAAAGTTCCAGAAGATTTGAGGGTAATAATAGATCTAAGATCTTTTATATGGAGAAAGCAAATGATATTATTAAATCTGTAGAAAATATAAATTTTGAAAATACAAATCAATTAAGAGAAATTGTAAATAGACTTGATGATAAAATACAGACTCTATGTTGGTTCCTAGATCCAACAAACATAGATAAAAAATTTGTCAACCAAGTACAACTGATAATGGAAAAAAGAATCCTAAGTCAAATAAATATTAATACTTCTTTATTTGGTAGAAAATATCCATCGAATTTTGTGTATTTGTTTAATTCTTTATAATTTATTACCATTCTAGCTTTAATTCTGCAAAATAAATTTTGCATTAATTCTAGTTCCACTTCTATATCCTTAAATTCGCTTTTAAGAATTCTAACTTTCTTTTTGGTACATTCTGTACTTATATGTCCTATTTCTCCACAATACACAACATTTGCATTTATTTTGGGTGGTAAATTTGTATTTATAACTGTTTTTAACTCTTCTTTATTTATTAAATTTTTTGTTTCAAATAATATACTGTTATATAAGTATGTTCTGCATTTGAATCCTATCATTAAATTTTTACTGTTATAGATAATTTTAGTTTCATTATTTAACCATTTTAGTTTTGTCATACCCATTTGTTTACATAGTTTTTCATGATATTCTTCCATGATTGATCAAGTACGAGAATTGTTTACCAGATGTACAGAGGGCACTACTGTCCATTCGGAATCAGCTACCCAATTTACGTCACTGGTTTCCATCGATATACTTTGATCAATCAACATCTGATATATATATATTAAATTCTAAAATCTGTTTTATTTGACTTAGGATTCTTTTTTCCATTATCAGTTGTACTTGGTTGACAAATTTTTGATCTATGTTTGTTGGATCTAGGAACCAACATAGAGTCTGTATTTTATCATCAAGTCTATTTACAATTTCTCTTAATTGATTTGTATTTTCAAAATTTATATTTTCTACAGATTTAATAGTATCATTTTCTACCATACAAAAAACAAAGAAATTTTGATAAAAATAAATGCAAATGTTGGAATTGTGGAGAAATAGGACATATAAGTACAGAATGTACCAAAAAGAAAGTTAGAATTCTTAAAAGCGAATTTAAGAATATAGAAGTGGAACTAGAATTAATAAGTAATCCATCTGATTGTGAAGGAGAAGAAATATTTATATCTGAGGAACTTATAAACAATGAGTCAGAATAAAGAAATAGATTCGGAAGAAGTAAATAAAGGAGAAATCTATGAAGTAGAAAAGGAAGAGAATGTTCATGGATATAGTTTAGTAGCAACATTTAATAGAAGTAAATATAATAAGCTGTTAAAAGCAAAATTAGAAAAACCAGATTATGGAATTTTACATAGATTAAGAGATATCTTTAAAAGAAAAAAGGTAATACTACATGAATATTATGAGCAAGAAAAAGCCATAGAAATTACTCAAGCCGAAGGAAATATAAGACTAGGATTAATGAACAGAAAAACTATAGATTTAGCTCTTAGAAAAATAAAAAATGAAACAACAAGAGAAAAAATACAATATGTTTACTTGGCAGAAATACAAATCCTAGTAAAATCCTTATTTAAGGAAGGAATAGACAGTCCAATAGTACTATCTTTACATGATCAAAGATTTAAAGATCCTATGATAGGACATTTAGGAACAATAGAAGGAAATCTATGCTATACAAAATTAATATTTACATGCTATACTAGGTATTGTGTACACATAAAAGATAAAAATATTAACGAAACATTAAGTTTACATTTTAAATTATTAAAAAATAACTTAATGAAAGAAGGAAATAGATTAATGACCTTCCATTATTCAATATGTATAGTTTCTGTATTCAAATTATGGAGAAATATATAATGATAAACCATTAATAGAAATAAACAAAGAATGTGAAGAGATAACTACACTAATAGAACCCATTAAACCTGAGATTAAAATACCAGTAAATTATAGATTAAGTATAGATGACAAGAAAGAAATAATAAATTCAGAAACCCAAGAAATATCAATTATTCCAATTAGTTTTTCGGGTAAAACCTTACTTAGAGGAAATTCATCAAGGAAAAGTTATTCAGAAAATAATCAATTAATAACTAAACCAACAGCTAAAGTAATGAAAATAATGGGACAATACTTTAATGGATTAGACTATGTAAAAGGACCTTATATAACCATAGACACAGGTGCATCCCATAATCATATAAACCCAATAAAAGATAATGGATTAATAATAAAAGAAAGAGATCCACCATATAAATATATAGATTTTAATGGGAACAAACATATATGTAAACAAGAAGTAAAAGTATCAATTATAATTGAAGGTACCAGGATTATAGTAACTTGTTTTGTAGATTCTAATATGAATAACAATAATCATATCCTCTTAGGAAATAGTTTTCTAGAAGAATTAGAGTATTATAAAATAGAAAAACATGGAATAACTATACAAATAAATGATCATGAAATATTATGTCAAAAATGTTAAATAAAGCATATCTTAAATACCCCTTATCGGTATATATCCAAGTACACACTATAGAAAAAGACATACATACATGTGCTTTAATAGATACAGGAAGTGAAATTACAATAATGAAAACATTCTTATCTCATAAATGGAAGCCAGATGGAAATATAAAAATTACTGGTATTACAGGAGATAAACATCAAGTAAATAATCTAGTTACGGATTATGAACTATTATTAGGAAGTAAAAATATCTCTGTAAAATACATATATCAATACAAAATTTCTTTGTTTTTTGTACCAAATAAAGAAGTACTAAAAAATAAACGCATTTGTAATGCCCATTCTACTAGGGTTTTATGTGGATTTGTCCTACAGTCTAAATCTAAAAATACTCCTGCATTGCTTATTATTTTTAGTTCATTTTCTTGTGGGATATATTCATTTTTCCAAGGCTGACTCCTAATTGGTGGTTTATATTCATAGAAGTGTCTTTTTCTTCTATTTTGTCTACCAAAGTTACTAGGTTCTTCAACGTGGAGTTTATCAGTCCTCCACTTGTATTCATATTTATTTTATATTCCTTTTCAATATCTTCTAAATCACTTAGATTTATTTCACTGAATATTTCTGTAAGTTTTTCAATTTCTTCTTCCATTAATCTGATTCACTGCTTTCTTTTTCTTCACTTATTTCTATTTTTTCTTTTCCTTTATCTTTTATTTTTTCTTCTTCATTTTCTAATTCTTTTACTAAATTTTCAGTATCCTTTATAATTTTTGGATATTTATTTTTCATAAACCACTCATCAAAGCTTCCTGGTTGTGGTTTTTGGGTTAAATTTATATTATGTTTTTTAATTGTTTCTGATTTTAAAGTTTTATATTTTTCTAACTTCTTATTTTTCTTTTTACCGGCGTGTATTAATGTTAATTCTATTTTTAACTTTTCTATTTCCTGTTTTATTTCTTTGGTTTCTTCTTTTAAATGTATTAGTAATTCTTTTACTTCTATTAAGGTTGTTTCCATATTATTAAAATCTATAGGGGTCTTAATGCATATTTTACAGTTAGGGTATTTTAAGAAAGACAGCCTTTATTTGGCTAATCTTGATAAAAAAATCTAGAGCTGTTATTTTTAAAAATCTAAAAATTTTTAAAGTTATTCACGCACATTTTCCCACATTTTCCCAACTTCTACGAGGCTGCCTGCCGCCCACTCCCAGCAAACACAAATTAATGGTTTGTTAAGATTCAATAGGTAGATTACTTAAATAATATTATCAAGCACGAGAAGACGTGTATTCAGTAGTACAAAGATAATGAGCCGCACATTCTTTTGATCAACTTTTGGGTGGGAATGCCAGGTTTCGAGCTGTTTATAATAACAAATCTTGGTTGTCATTCCATTGGAGTTTTTGGTTTGGATTTATGTAGATTAGGCATTTCCCTTCCACTCAGTTTGAAATACTTATATATGAATTAAGAATTAAATGCAAAAGAAATAGGGCCATAAATCACGTGAGGGAGGAGCAGGTGAGCCCTGAAATCGACCTGCATGTGGAGGAAATTACCAGAATGTCTGCCAACATATTTTATCTTAATTATTTATTCTAATCATAGTAACTTTATGTGACTTGATACTCAAAGAGAAAGAATTTAATTATACAAACTTACAAAGTTGTATAAAAAAAGTTTTAAACTTTTGGATTACACCACTGAAAGGCCTACTTCGGTGGATGACTTAGGTGTAAGTCAATTCATTGCATGAATGCGTATATTAAAGAGAATTGTATATCAATTTTTTCTTTCACATTTTCTTTTCTTCTGAGACATTGATGTATTATTATTATAATTTTATTGATATTTATAATAAAAAATTTATTGATACTACTCTTGATAACGTTTATATAATACAAACCAAAATTCTGTTGTCACATAATATCATAGAAGCATATGTTCCACTCATATTAACGGAGAAAAAATCTACTTCCATCCAATTTAATTGACGGAAAAATCAAGACACCACACCTATATTCGGACAAGCTTTGAGTGCCTAGGTTGTGGTACAGTGGGTTGAAAGCATATTGGCTTTGTTCTTTCACATAGAAGATAGCCACTATGACTTATATTTTCCCATAAAATGTGAAAAAGAAATATTAAAGGATAGAGATAAAATGGAAAAATGTGAAAAAAAGAACAAAAATCACTCTAATAACTTGAGAAGTGTGAATATATCTGTAAAAGCGCCTTAAGATTATTATATATTGATGAATGACCACTATAATAATGACACGACTTTCATTTAAATTATTACCCATTAATATGATATAGACCATACAGGGATCGCCCAAAATGCTCCCACCAACAATCACTGCACCATAGTGAAAGAGAGAACCGAGTTAGCTAAATTTGACCACCAATAGAGACATTAACTATTCTAAAAGATTAATTAGCTTATTTGAAACATGCTATCATCAAAGACAATCTCTTACCTAATATGTGTCCAACCCTAAAGAAGTTAAAGGACTTAAGTTGAACCGTCAAATTGCCCCTGAGCCCTATTTGAAGAGGGGAACTGCTAAATATAACCTGCCAAGTATTAAAAAAAGATAAAAAGTATCTTAGGTGCATTTTATAAATAATGTCAGCCAGATTTTAGTATTAAAATTTCTATATATTTTTTTTTATTTTTTTAGTGACATTCTCACTAGAGAATGATTACCTATTAAAGAAGGGAAGGTTACATCATTGACCCCACTGATGATCCTATTTCCCACACAAGAAGGATCTAAAATTTAAAGCAAAAGGTTTCGTTACACCAGTCCAACCAAAACAACAAAATAATTGGCGTTGCTGCTTGGATTGGTTATTTCACAATTCACCACGGGTGAAACGGTCATTTTGCACGGAATATCTGCAGCAGCAATCACCGCATCCCCAACCCCAACAGCTAAAATTTTGTAATTCCTGTAATAAATCAAAGACCCCATGGAATGGAGTCGACGGTGGTTGTTTAAAAATCAACCGTCAACGCACCACCCCACTTCCGTTGTTGCCCTTCTTTCGTCAAACTTAAAGCCGTCAACTCCTACTTCACTAAATCCCTTTCCATAAAAACAAGAACAAGCAAGCTCTCTTTCGTGTCAAATCAAATCCTGTCTTCATTTCTCTCGGGCTCGGCGTGGAATAAAGAAAGAAAATGATGAAAATCTTTTGCAGATTGCCGCTTCTGTTCTCGTTGTCGTTGGTTGTTCTTGCACAATCTACATGCAACAGTAAGGATCAAGAACTAGTTTCAAAAGCTTTTAGCTCAGTCTCAAACTTCAACATCTCCTGGCTTAAACCCACAAACCTCAACTGTTCTAATCCTTCAACTCCAATAAGGGAGTTAAATTTATACTCTAGAAACCTCAGCGGCATCATATCATGGAAGTTTTTGAGGAACGTGTCACAGTTGCATTCGATTGATCTCTCCAACAACTCTCTCAAAGGCTCGGTTCCAGGTTGGTTTTGGTCTACTCAAAGTTTAACGCGAGTCAATCTATCCAAGAATAGATTTGGAGGGACCATTGGTTTCGAACCCAGCTCCAGAAATGGTCCTTTTCCATCGGTTCAGGTTCTTAATCTCTCAAGTAATAGGTTTACAAACTTAGTCAAACTTTCTCAATTTTCCAGGCTTATGGTTCTTGATGTTTCTAATAATGATTTGAGAATTTTGCCGTCTGGGTTTGCTAATCTCAGCAAGCTACTGCATCTTGACGTTTCGAGTTGCAAAATTTTAGGCAATATAAAGCCCATATCATTTCTTCACTCGTTGAAATATCTGGATGTGTCAAACAACTCGATGAATGGCACTTTCCCTTCTGATTTCCCTCCGCTTAGTGGTGTCAGATTCTTGAATATTTCACTTAACAAATTCACGGGTTTTGTCGGTCATGATAAGTACCAAAAATTTGGCGAGTCTGCTTTCGTTCGTGGGGGAAGCTTCGTTTTCGATACTGCAAAAACCCCTAGGCCCAGAAATAATCACATTATGCCTCATGGTGATTCTTCAAGAACCCCACCTTACAAAATAGTCCACAAACACAATCCAGCTGTCCAAAAACACAGATCAAAACCCAAAGCTTTGGTTATTGGTTTGTCATGTGCATCAGCTTTTGTTTTTGTTTTTGTTTTCGGGATTGCTATTATCTTTTGCATGTGTAGAAGGAGGAAAATATTGGCCAGAAGAAACAAATGGGCAATCTCCAAACCGGTTAATCAACAGCTGCCGTTCAAGGTAGAGAAATCAGGGCCCTTCTCTTTCGAGACCGAATCAGGTACGTCATGGGTGGCGGACATCAAGGAGCCAACTTCAGCTGCAGTGATAATGTGCTCTAAGCCGTTGATGAATTACCTGACCTTCAAGGACCTGATTGCAGCCACATCGCACTTCGGGAAAGAGTCATTGCTTGCGGAGGGAAGATGTGGGCCCGTCTACAGAGCAGTCCTCCCGGGTGAACTCCACCTGGCAATCAAAGTGTTGGACAATGCCAGAGACATTGATCATAATGACGCTGTGGCTATGTTTGATGAGCTATCCAGGCTTAAACACCCCAACCTGCTGCCTCTCGCCGGTTACTGCATCGCAGGTACTGTACCCAAACCCAATTGTCCATCTTCTTGGCTTGTTCTGTATTTTTTTGCAGTGCTTCAACCACCATCATTAATGCATTCACGGGTCGGCTAAAATTCAAAGCTTTAATTTCCGTAGACTCATGAGTTAAAATTGAAACTTCTCTCACGTTAATCTAATACAAGCTATCATCATTTTACCGATAGCTATATTTCTTGTATTCTGGACTATTGTACGTTTCATTCGTGCATGGTGCATAAATTTGAAAATTTCCGTATTTTGAAAATTAGAAACCCCATATTCACAAAATTAAAATTAAAATATTTGCCGTATTTAAGTATTTCGTTCAATTTAAAAATCTTTTTCATTTTTTTTTTTTGAAGAGAAACATATTACTGCCCTTAGCAATTTTTTAAAGCGGATTTTATTATTTATTTATTACGTTGTACGCCTTTAGTAAGTATGTTGTTCATGATGATTGGTAATTTCAATCTCACTTAAATTTCGAAATATTAGTTTTATCTTTTAATGACAAATGTGTATTTAATATTGCTCGGCACTAAAACCTTACTATTTCAATTTAGCATATGTCCTATTACCGATTAAAAAGAAATTTGTTTTACTTAATGAGTCTAGGGAAGGAGAAGTTAGTACTACTTGAGTTCATGGCGAACGGAGACCTGCACAGGTGGCTACACGAGCTGCCGACGGGGGAGCCCAACGTGGAGGACTGGAGCACTGACACGTGGGATCATCATCTTGGCGCTGGTTCCCACATATCCTCCCCTGAGAAAACAAACTGGGTCACACGCTACCGCATTGCCCTAGGCGTAGCGCGGGGACTGGCCTATCTCCACCACGTGGGTTCCACGCACGGCCACCTTGTCACCTCCAACATTCTTCTTGCCGAAAGCTTGGAGCCCAAAATTGCCGGTTTCGGGCTCCGAAATATCGGGATCACGAAGGTAGGAGAACGAAGTGAAAATGAGACGTGTAGCCCCGAGTCTGACGTGTACTGCTTCGGTGTCATTTTGATGGAGCTGTTGACTGGAAAGCAGGGGACAGATGATTGTGTTAAGAGGGTTAGAAAGTTGGTTAAGGAGGGAGCTGGAGGTGACACGCTTGATTTTAGATTGAAGCTCGGTGGTGGTGACTTGGTGGCTGAGATGGTGGAGAGTCTCCGAGTTGTATACTTATGCACGGCTGACTCACCCGGGAAACGACCCACCGTGCAGCAGGTTCTGGGTTTATTGAAAGACATACGTCCGTCTGCTGACTTGAGTTAATCCTCGCGTTTAGCTGAGTTAACTCGTTCGTTAACTTAGTTGGTGATTTTGACGGAGTCAAACCCATTGTGGGACCATGTTCTGTTGTCTCTCGACTCTCGAGTTTAGAATTTTTAATTAATTGTGAATTTTTTAACAGCTTTTGTGATGTATAGACAAAAATAAAAAAATTTAAAAAAAAAACGTGGACAAAAAGAAGTGGGATAAGGTGGCAAAGGTGATGAGCGTGGGAGAGAAATTGTTGTCTTTTTTAGGTGGCCAGAGAATCCCACTTATTTTGATCTCTCTTCTAAGAAGCTTCACGGTCACGGCTTCACCTATCATCAGTTACTTTCTCTTTTCTTTTTCTTTTTTTTCGTTTAAATCTTTATTTGTTTTGTCTTTTTCTTTTATCTCTGTTTCTTTCATTTGCATTTTTACTTCTTTACTTGTTACCTTTAGTTATGGATAATAAATTTTGCAAAAGAAGGGGGGGAATGCCCATGCATGTAAATATATGCTCTATTAATTAGGGTTTTTGGTAATTAGAGACCACTTTATATATGTGGAAAAAAAGGCGACCTCGTCTAGATTTGGATGGTGTAATATAATATAATATAAACAAGATGAAATGGATTAAGGCTAAGTTCCAACACTTTATAGGCAGTAAAGTAACGTCACTTATTGTTTAAAAGTGGTATTTGGTTGGGAGTAGGAAATGTAGAAAATGAAAATAATTTAAATTTTATTTTTATTTTTATTATTTGGTTGGATAAAATATATAAAAATTTAATTTTTATTAAAATTTAATATCCATCATAATAAGGATGATAATTTTTTCTATTGGCATGGGATCCTATCCCGTTTAGGATAGGATTGTAACATATTTTTACATTTCAAATTTAAGTTAGATGGGAAAATGATAAAAATAAATTTCTCTTTTATTTATGGGACGGGAGGAGGATCAAATATAAAATCCTGTCTTGTCCTTTATATCCTATTAATATTATAATTTAAAATATAAAGTGAAGATGTCACAATTAAAATTAATAATTTATAGCCATAGTTATCCTTCAAAACTCAGTCAATTTCTCAATTTAAAACAGCACCCTAAGAGTTGATTTGGACAGTTACTCCTCAAAGAGGGGAAATATTTAAAGAGATTTCTCATAGGTTTAATATTCCTTGTAGTAAGGAGTTAGTTCTTGATTGCATCACTAGATGGAACTCTATTTATATCATGATTTCTGTTGCCTTGGAATATAAAAATGCCTTTTATACATTGCATTGATTGGAGGCACAATATAAGTGTTTGCCAAGTGAAAGTGAATGGGAGTTAGCTTCTATATTGTCAAACAATTTGAAATTATTTTAGAATATGACTGAGGTATTTTCTGGAACTAAGCACCTACATCCAATTTGTTTTTCATTCATATTTGTGATATTAGATTATCATTAGGTAGTTGCCTTACATGTGAGCGTGATGAAGTTAGACAAATGGCAATTAACATGATTGAAAATTTTGAAAAATATCGGAAAGATGTTAATGGGGGTATTAATAGTGACAATAGTGTTGGATCCTAGATATAAAATGAAATTCATTGAGTTTTACTTTCCATTGTTATATGGCGATGAATCAAATATTCATATTGAGAAAGTTCATGTGCTTTTTAAAAGACTTAATAAAGGAGTACGAATTTAAGGCCAAATTATCTGTAAGCGGTCCCAGCGCAGGTGCTTTTAGTTCTAGTATAGGAGAATCCTCCGTTGTTATGTCCCATGTTGAGGAACAACTTTCAAGTAGGTATGATGATTTTGTGAAAGCCAATGTAGTTTAGAGCTGTAACACTGAACTTGAGTCATATTTATGTGCATGTATTCATTACCAAAGATAAAAATTTTGATATTTTGGGATGGTGGAAAATAAATGCAATACAATATCCTTTGTTATCTACTATTGCTAGGGATATACTAGCAATCCCAATGTCACCAAATGCTTCCGAGTTGGCTTTTAGTACAGGTGGTAGAGTAGTTAGCCCACGTGGTAATAAACTACACCCACAATCAGTGGTGGCATTGATGTGCACTCAAAGTTGGTTGAATGCTTACACAAGAGTAAATTATTTTATTGTAATTTATGCATATTCTAAATCTTCAAAGTTTTTTTTTCTTTTCTAGTTTTTTAATTTTTTTCCTAAGACAATGGGCATACAACTTCTAGTGAAAATCCTACATTTGCAGATGAAGAAGAAGTTGATGCAGAGATTGAAGAGGTAATCGATTTTATTAATAATTTTGATCATTAATGATTAATTATTATGTAATTATCAAAATCCATTAGTCTTACTCTAACCTTTCTTTATTAATTCCTATGGGTTTATACAGAAATTTGAAAGTGCAATCTTGAAGGTGTGGTTAAAAAATGAAGTTTTCTCGTCTAATGAAGTGGGAACTGGAATTGAAGTCAGCTTTTGGAAGTTTTTGTTAATTTTTAACTTTTCCTTGAACTTTGGAACTTAGATTGATATGGATTAGTGTGAGAACTTTGAATTTTTTGTTTTTTGTTTTTTTTGGTTGTATACTGAATTATGATGATCCATAAAAGAAAAAATTAAAATTTATTTATTTACATACGAGATTATTCAGGATAATGGGATGAAATGAGATATTTAATGGGACATGATTGTGATAAATTTTTATTCTAAAAAAAATAAAGAGACAAGAATGAGACTTTTTTTTTGTCCCAATTCAATATACGAGACATGACTGGAATTGATAAATCCCCTCCCATCCTATCCCATTGCCAACCTTACATCATAATATAAAATTTGAATTCCATACTAATTAGTGAAGAATTTAACTTCCTCTTATATTGGAAACTAAAGTTTTTAAAATTACCTTTCAACTTTTTAACTTATTTAATGTCATTAATAATTATTTTTTATAATAATTATTTTATTAATTTAATATTATAAATAATTATATATTAATTAAATTTAATAAATGATTTAAGATACTTAACAAAATAAATAAACTTATTTAATATGAAAACATAAAAATATAAATTAATTGTCACCGGACCTCCGCCGGACGTCGTCGAAAACTCGCCGAAACTCCGCCAGCCATCACCGGAAAGTCACTAGACCACCATCTATATATATATATAGATAGATAGATTATATTTCATTAGTAATATAAATAGTTTAATATTCAAGACAAGGGATAAAGTTTTCTAAAAAAAATTTATATTTTTTTTTCTTATCAAATTTTATATCAAATAAAACAATGAAATCTAATTTTACTACTCTCCTCCACTACTTTTTTTTTCTCTTCCCTTCCATTCCACTCATTTTCTCTCCTCCCATTTCTTCAAACCAAACATGGCCTAAGGGTCTTCTTATTGTCAATTGCGTTCAGGATGTTTGCTTCTCGTACTTTGAAGTTTGAAGTTGATACAAAGCTAAAAAGTAAAGCAAGTCCAAGTTGATGAGGATATATATAGATATAATCAGATTAGATTGCTTCATGCATATCTACATAATAGTAAAACATGATATATGGCGATAGAGAGAGATGGACGCATGTATGGACCATGTTAGTGGTGCATCACTCGCAGCATTCAATGACACTCGTTGCGGAACGATCATGATGAACTTTGTCCAAAGCAAGATACACTATATTTCGTGCACTGATTTTTTTTTTTTTTTTTTTTTGATGGAAAGAGCAATTTCGTGCACTGATTTTTTTATTTTACATTAACGCTACAAATATACGTAACATAATTAAAAAGAGGGCAAAAAGAATTTTCATCTGAAACGTTTTCGCTCCCTTGAAAAAAAAAAATCAATAACAACAACATCATCAAGACAACCAAGCCATGTGTTCCGTTCGAATTCAAGATTATCAAGTACTCTGAAAGCTTCCTCAGTTACTCTAGTACTTTAGACACCCCGCCTTGTTTTGGTCTCCCGTAGGGTGTCATGGGAAAAAGAATGGCTGGTTATAGTAAGACTTGATTGCTAATTCCAAAGTGAAAAACAAACCTTAAAATTTCTTGTGATTTTTTTTTCATTGTATTGTTTTAATACTAAAATTCATAAATTTCCTTTTCTCTTTAGCCCCCATCTACTTTTTTTTTCCCCCAGATTTCTCATACCTAAAACAAAATGAAATTTCTTCAACAGTCTTGTTTATCTATATAACCTCCACAAAAACAAATTTTTTAGGTTATAAATCCTATAATTCTAATCAGTAATTTAAAATAGACATATCTATGTTTTAGAGCATGTTTGGTATGGCTTATTTAAGAGGTATAAGTGCTTATTTAATTATATAAGCACTTTTAACATTTTTTTATAGTGTTTGGTTATTTTTTTAGTAGAGCTTTTTAAACTTAAATAAGCTAATTTACCTCTACTAGCAAAAGCCCAAAATTTGAGCTTTTGGGAGTAGAGGTTAGAGAGCTTTTTCAAAAAATATATAATATCAAAAATATCCTTGATATATTTCATTTATTACATAATACCCTTTGTATAAAACCTACCCAACGAAAATTGCGCTATATAAATATATTTGCCGCCGCCACTTCACTTTATCTCTCTCTCTTTTTTTTTTAAATAACCAGCACTTTAATTTTATAATCCCTACACATACCCAACACTTGAAAGAGTATATATTAATGATGCAATTTAATTTGGATAGTATTATTTGTTTGGGAGAATATATCAATGATGTAATTTTTTATTTTGAAAATTGAAGAAGTGATTGAATTAATTTTTTCTCATTAATTGATAACTTAGATGCATTTTGTTCCATGTTATATAACTATGAATACATATACTTTTTGGTAATTTAATTACACAAAAACACTTTTAATTTTATACAACCAAACAGTTTAATAGTGAAAAATCTTTTAATTGATAATAAACACCCAATGACTTTTGTCAAAACTACTATTGGTATAATTTCTATTCATATAAAATTTCTCTTCTATAAAATTTCTATTTAATAAGCTGTATCAAACGGAGCCTTAGTCTAAAAATAGAATTTAATTTTAAGAATAACTAATTTTAAAAAATAATATGAGAATAATGAATCCGTAAAAAGAGGAAATAAAGATTATTTCAATAAAATAATTGGATAGATGAAGATTGAAGATTCACAAACAAAAGAGATAAATAAAAGATAAAAGACTTTTCGATATATTCAAAGAGAGAGAGCTGAAGAGAGAACAAACAATATTATATATGCATGAGTCTTGAAGAGAAAAAAACAGTAGACGTGTTTAATTAGAATTACGTAATTATCGTTGCATGGAATGACATAACGGAAGGGTGTTTCGAATAAAACTAATGGGGGTGCTAATAGCAATACTCAAAACTGAAATATATCTATGGCCCAGCCTGAGTCTATAATAAAATAAGCCCCCTCTTTCAACATCAACCCGATTCGTTCCCAAACAGAAACAAGAGCGCTGCTTCTCTTCTCTTCTCTTGATTCTCTGCCAACTGAATCAGCTAAAGTGCAGACCCTTCCACTCTAAATCAAACAAAATTTGAATTCAAACGTCAGATATTTCCCCAAAAGCAAAACCCTAGATTCGATGTCGTCGAAGAAGAAACAATCGGAAGGAATTGCGCTGCTGTCCATGTACAACGATGACGAAGACGACGAGGAGATGGAAGAACTGGAAGAAGAAGAAGAAGAAGAAGAGCAACGGCATGAAAATCAGGAAGACGAAGGAAATAGAGAGGCGAAAAATTTGGAAGAAGATTTGAGAATGAACGGCGGTGATGATGCGGTTGCTGGTGACGAGACTTCCACGCCGCTGCAGCCTCATGTTGACGCACCGGCGGCTTCAGTTTCGAGGAGGAGAGGCAGGGGAAGGTTGACTATCGTCGACTACGGTCACGATGAGGTTGCCATGTCACCTGAACCTGAGGTACTATTAATGAAATTTTATATTTTTAATTTACTGCTGGAGCAAATATTGATTTTTTCAGATAAGTTTGTTGACGACGAAATTTGATGGTGCTGTGTAATGGCAGGAAGGGGAAATTGACCTTCGCCGCGCTCATGGTTTGTATGGCTTTAATTTGAGCATTATATATATTCTTTGTACTCCGTCTATTAATACTGGACGCAATTGCTTGCAATTCATTCACCGTGGGTAGTTTAGCTTTTGTTGTACATTTTTCTCTAAATTGGATTTGAATTATGAGTGTGTTAATGTTGTGCTTGCTTGATTTTAATTAATTTTTAGCAGATGATGTTCAAGAAAGCACAGTTTTGGGATCTGAGCAAGCAAGTGAGCAATTAGAAAAATCAGAACCTGATGCCACAGTTTTTTTTATGATAGAATCGGAAACTGTGGTAGTAGAGGAGTCTACTGAAGTTAAAGAGGAGGAAGTTGATCCATTGGATAAGTTTCTTCCTCCACCACCAAAAGTCAAGTGCTCAGAAGAGCTGCAAGTAAGTAATTTTGTCTTACGAACTACTGTACAACCCATATGTTACTGTTTGCATTAAATACTTGGCACTTTTTATGGCGTTTTTTAAATTTGGTACTACAGTAAAACCTTTCTATAGTCATATTGTTGGGACCAACTAGTTTTATTACTATAAAGAGGTTTAGTTTAAAAATTAATATTTGACTTAATTATAATATAAAGGTAAAGACATTAATAATTAATTAATGGCGTGTGTCAATTCAATGAAGCTTTAAACATGCTTGATAAATTAGAAATATTTTGGCTTCAACAAGAAGGTGTTCGTACTAGCAAGTTATTATGTATCCGCAAGTTCAAAGATGCGGTAACAGCTCTAAAGAATAAATTATTGTCTCAAATAACTTTAGAAAAAATTTTATTCTATGTTAAACGTTTAATGTACTGTAAATATTTTTGCAACATACAAATAATTATTACTATGTAGTAGCTAGTTACTTAAGACAGGATCTAGAGAATTTATAATTTATTACCATGTGGAGTTTATTCTTATTCATAGCTGGCCCAAATTGGTACCAAATTTTTTTATGACTATACGGAGATTATTCATATATAGAGTATCACTATAGAAAGGTTTTACTGTAGTGTGAAATTCTTTGTAAATAGATTACTGGTTGACTGAAAAGTCAATATTTGTTAATATTTTTGAGTCAAGAATGGACACATGGCTGCCCAGATTCATTCATATGTCCCTCCTGATTGAGATTCAGGCTTCTTTTTGGTTTCTAGTTGTTATGTGGTCTCTTTGAAGAAGTTTGAGGCAGTCATGGAAAGGAATATGTTACATACTCAGTTTACTGAAACGAAGAGTATAAATCTTTTGGCTTAAAAAGGTATCTTTACTGTGGAATTGTTTTGAGGCTTTGTTGATAAATCATAATTTCACTAAATAGAATGTTTGAAAGCTTTTTCTTTTGCTAGTTTAGATCACAATGATACTTCAAAGCTGAATTCGGGTTTCATGGGGCATGAGTCACTTTTGATGGCACTTTGATTTGTTTTTGACTTTTCATGGTGAGGCTGAAAAGTGAGATAGTTGGTAAGAGGTGTTTGTGCTTCAGTTATTAAAGCTGGGTACGAGTGTGAGCTGTTGGAATTCTCTTAAGCTGGTCTGTTACATAGGCTATTTGGTTGATTAAAAGACATTCAGCTGAGGTGTGTGATCATTTTGACTCGAAATAAGAAATGGTTGGTTTGAAATATTCGGTAATGTGGATTACTAGGGATATATCCAGAGTATATTTTCTTTTTAAAAATTAACAATTAAGTTTTGATGTATTTCTTATGCTATCAACTTTACTTTGGTTGTATTTGGGTGAAATTGGTAGTTTGAAATATAAAATATTCCTTTACACTGCAGTACTGCAGAGTTGCTTTTGATAATGAATTTTGTTTTTGTGTTTGCATGCATTACCGTAGACACTTGTCAAAATCTGACCATAATGTTGGTAACTTGGTTGGAGCGTTTGCTTTCTTGGCTTTCTTTCTAGTATCATTGGCAATGGCTGCTTGTTGTATTTTGTGAAAGAATAAATTGATTTGCTATATAACAGGTTATAAACAATTAAATGAATCATATGTTGATATTCCATTCTATTCTGTTATGGCTGCAGAGAAAAATAGACAAATTTCTAGGATTAAAAAGAATTGGGAAGAGCTTCAATGGTGAAGTCCGCAATCGAAAGGATTATAGGAACCCTGACTTTTTGCTGCACGCTGTGAGGTATCAAGATATTGATCAGATAGGATCTTGCGTCAGTAAAGATGTATTTGACCCACATGGATATGACAAAAGCGACTATTATGATGAAATAGGTTAATAACAGTTCCTTCTACAAAATTTCTCCTTTAATCCTGTCCCTTTCTTTTTTTTACCCTTCATCAGCACAAAAACACACACTTCTTTGTGGCGATGAAAGATTTGCTGAGATCTGAGTCTTATGTTGTACAGTTCATAACAGTGGTCTTTGTAGTCACATTATTAGCCTTGTCTGTTGAAATTTTTTCATTAACCTAAAATGTTAGTCTTTAATTTGTTTATACGCCGGGTAAATATTAATTCCTACCATATACATTATTATGTTTTCTAATGCAGAAGCTGACATGAGGCGTGAAAGGGAAAGAAAAGATCAAGAAACTAAAAAGAATCAGAAGGTTGAATTTGTAGCAGGTGGAGTCCAAGCTGGAATAATTGCTGGTGCACAAAAACCTAACATACCTATTCCTGGTGAGTGTAGATTCTTTTGAAGCGGAGCTGTTTTCAGGGTATGAATAACTTTGTAGTGCTATGCTTAAATTGAGTTGTCATTTTACAGGAGGCTCAGCTGCAGCGGCTGGTGGTTTACAGTCCATGCCAATGGCAACGGACGCTATTGCGAGGGATGGTAGACAAAACAAGAAATCAAAGTGGGATAAGGTTATCATCTGCGCACACAGCTTATATCTGTTTCCAGTAAAATATTAGAGGTGTCAATAAATATCATTTTTATTGGCCAACTTATTTTCAGGTAGATGGAGATCATAGAAATCCCCTACCTTCTGTGGGGCAGGATTCGTTATCTGCTGTTGGGGCTCATGCAGCAATCTTATCTGCTGCTAATGCTGGCGCTGGATACACTGCTTTTGCGTAAGTCTTAACTAAGACTATTCCTACACGTCTTTCTGTATTAATTAGGAGATCTTTTAATAGTGGCCCATGTCTGAATGTTTTATAATTGTGATGATATTATATTAGGAAACTCTTTGAGGTGTGTGTATGAGATAAATGCATGTACTGGTCATGGAAACTGCCGCTTTCATATCGCAGTGAACTTTATTAAAGTAAACCCTTGGATGGAAGTATATACAATTTGTAGATATTTGTTGTTAAACTTTCTACAATTTGCAGCTAAGCTCTTAAAGGATACTAATTCTGGTTGTTCACTTTTTGTTTTTCTTAAATTGCAGGCAACAAAGGCGGCGAGAGGCAGAAGAAAGAAGATCTAGTGAAAGGAAATTGGAGAGAAAATCTTGACTGGT
The DNA here is from genome assembly GCA_030449925.1 of Citropsis articulata. Lineage (NCBI taxonomy): Eukaryota > Viridiplantae > Streptophyta > Magnoliopsida > Sapindales > Rutaceae > Citropsis > Citropsis articulata. The sequence continues at coordinate 1,774,017 of JASUUH010000046.1, forward strand.
ACTTATTATCCTCCCTGGAGAGAATTGATGATCACGATTTTGGAGACATGCAATGGCTTTGCGGCACCAAATTTCAGATTCATCCCAGTTCCTGAATCCTACATCACAAAATTGTACTAGATTGAATCCTTAGCACGTGCTTCATTTTCAGTTTCATAGTCATTGTGATTACAGTAGCCTGCTTTTCTCTCCCTCTGCTCAGAGATAGTGTTGACATATATGGTTGTATGTATTTTTAATAGCTGTTTCCCAACAGAATTACCAGTATCGATCTGCAGCATAGAAGAAAATATTAGATCTATGGCTTTTCGATGGACTTATTGGGGAATAGCTTTGTTGAAAAAGTTTCAATTTCTTGCTGTCCAGCTTGTACAATGTTGACTTTAAGTCTTCTTGATAAAGCGAAAATTGCCGCACAAGCACAACAAGCATACTTAGCGAGAAAGATTTGGGCATCACAAAGTGATATTTTTAGCATCGTTTTTGAAAGAATGCATTGATACTTGTTTGTTGTTTCCTCTCTCCCCGAGTCCAAGTCAAGATCCTTTGTGGGAACATTCCAATTACTGGCCGAAAGGAATGCGGTCATTCAAGGGAGGGCGAAGGACCCACGTTCTCCCTCTTCTCATCCTGCTGCTTGTAAAATTAATTTCCCTTCTTCGATTAGGTATCTAATCATTGCCCTTTTCCTCATTCCAATTCAGCCTTTGGCCTACCGTCACTAGACGACAAGTCAAGGATCTTAGAAATCATGAATTTTGTTTTTTAAAAGAAGTTGACTCTTCATAAACAAGCTCCTCTATTGTATACAACTGAGATGGACGGTTATTACATCATCATGTATGTACATGATGATGTAACTTAACAAAAGCCTTTTATATATTAGACATCAATTCATAACTAATTCAAGATTTTACAGGTTATAAATTTTTAATTTAATCTAATTAATAAATTGATAAAATTCAATGTAAATCCAATTAATACGTCTGCAGATCAAATGTATATTTAAGTTAATTCATATTTAATTCATCATTTTATGGATTGATTTACGGGCTAAAGATTTTTAATTATGTCATATTTATGAATTAATTAAATATAAAAATTAATATAAAAATAATTTTACTACCCATCAAATTCTAAATTAAATGAGATTTAAATAAATTAATTATTTAAATAAAGCTAGAAAATACATTCAAAGTTTCAAAACATAACACACAAAAAAAAATATCATTTGTTTAGATCAATACATGAAAATTAACTGCTTGAGAAGTTATTTTTTATTTAATTATTTTTATTTTATATTATTATCGAATAATATATAATATAGTGTTAGTGTAACTATATTTTAATTTATTTATTTATTAGTAAGTATAATATCATATTTATAAGTTTAATCTTTTGATTAAATAAATATTTTTTATTATTTTTTGTAGATTTATAAATTTTTGTGGGTTTACATAAGTAAATTTATATCTAATTTACTGATAATAAATTTTTAAATTTTTAATTCAATCTAATCTATTAATTTACGGATTAAATTTTTACAAATAAAAGAAATTAAGCTGAACGAATTGAATTACGAACACTCTTATAAATAATTGATCAGTTAAGTCTACATGTATGGGCAGTGAGTGAGCAGGAGCACAGAGGCGCAGAACCGTCAACAGCGTAAAAATTGCTGCAACTGCAGCGAAAAATCATAACTGAGTGGTTATAAATATACCTGTAAAATGTAGATAAACCCCCAAAAAAAAAAAAACCACTAAAATCTTCAAACAAATAAATAAAATCATAAAATTAAAAAGCTCAGATTTCCAAGCTGCTTGTCTTTGCATCAAATTGGAGACGTTATAAAATCGTACATCGTGTCACTGATCTTTCACACGTTGTCAGACCTCATAAAAACCACGAATCTTTATTTGATCCACTTGATTTTCGGTTCCCAAATGTTCATTCTGGTTCTCCACGACAAAAGAGGCCTCCGAAGCACTCTTCATAAACTGAGATGGACGGTGATGATCACAGTTTTTAATTTATTGATCCCACGATAATCATAAACCAAAACGAAAAGAAAAGTAAAGTGATCAAGGAATTCATAAAAAAATAAATAAAAAGTCAAGAAAAAGTTTGGCTGACCCCACTTCGGATCCCGGGCCATTTGTTCTTAATTGGATGGTCGCGATGATACTCCAAATGTTTGTTAAAGCACTACTTTAGTGGTCTCCCTGAATCATCATTCACTGGCTGTCTTCTCGTTTTGACTGAAAGAAAATGTTTGTTTCATGAATCCGAATAGTTGGTTAAATCAAATATAGCGAATCCAAGATAATTTGTACGTTTAAATATTTTTCATTGCACTCATTCATGGTCAGACCAAAATCCAGCCCCTTTTTTTCCCATTCTTTTTTTTTTTTTCAAAAGAAAGAATTATTTACTTCACTTTTATTTTTATGTAGGTTTGGTAAGTGAATCTGAGAAGTATTAAATAAAGTCGAGTTGTAAAATTTACTAGCAACGGTAACATTGGGTTTGGAAGTTCCTTGGGGGGCAAACTCGGAAGATCAGAAAAGTTAACGGCAACTTTAGTATAAAATCAAAAGTAGATAGGGATGAAACTCTACAAAGTGAAGCTTAGTGGGCGGCAAGTGCCTAATTTCGCGATTCACATTGCTTTGCTTTGTTGTGCTTTCTCTTCATCGGCGTCAGCAGCAACGGCGCTGTCATATCTTTCTCGCTTCTTTTCGCTATCTTTGCTTCTTCTTCTTTTTTTGCCTCAGCCTTCTTTCGTGTTTTAGCTTTTTATTGTTTACGTAAACGCTTTGAGAGTCTCTCTCTCTCTGTGCTTCCATTTTTTTTTTTCTCTCTTTGGATCTTCATTTGAATCGTTTGGTAGATACCGATTTGAATTTAGTAGCTAAAGAGAAGTTGTGAAGCCATGGCAGCTCCAAAACTAGAAGAGATAAGTCATCCTCCAATGGACCAGCTTCAAGGCTTAGAGTACTGTATTGATTCCAACCCTTCATGGGGTATGTCCATTTCTAGCCTTTTACCAAATCTTTAACTGGTCGTTGTCATTCAGTTTGGCTTTGTATGCTTGTAAGCTCTTTTCACTTGTATTAACTATTTATCCATTTGAATGCAGGGGAGGCTATCGCTTTGGGGTTCCAGCATTACATTTTGGCGTTGGGCACTGCAGTGATGATCCCTTCATTTCTTGTTCCTTTGATGGGGGGCTCTGACGTGAGTCAAGTTTCAGATTATGTGATTATTCAGTATAATGCCTGATGCATGATCTAGGAAACAAAATGGATATCTTGAAGAAATGAAAAAGTTTGAAGTACATTATCTGTGAGCTTTTTTACAATTTGTATTGTTGATTTTCGTTCTCTTTTTCTTTTTGTTTTTGTTGATTGTGATGGTTCAGGGAGATAAAGTGAGAGTGGTGCAGACACTGCTTTTTGTTGAAGGGATTAATACACTTCTGCAAACATTGTTTGGAACTAGGCTACCAACAGTGATTGGAGGTTCTTATGCATTTATGGTTCCAATCATATCAATAATTCATGATCCATCATTGGCGAGTATTGAGGATAATCATGTGGTTAGTCTAATTTATCTATCTTAGATTTATTACTCAGCTCTTGTCAAAAAAAAAAAAAAAGATTTATTACTCAGCTCTGCACATGCTTTATTTAATTGAAGCTGGATTCCATTGCGGTGCAAAAAAGCGTCCTCCAGTCAATTTTTGTGTGACCCACCAAGTTGCCTTTGCTATTAACTATTGTAAGCGTAGCCAGAATACATATTACAGGGTTGAATTGAAATTTAAAAATGCCAGCCAAACCAGTGGTGGAATAATAGTATTTGACTCGAGTTCAATAATTGTACTGGGATATGTTTGAATGACTCTTGTTTTTTAGTTTTCTTCGGTTAAATAGTAACACAAGGATCTTACAACAGATAAAGCACAAAGCCACTCACTTATAAGTCAGCAGCCACTATTTACTAAAAGCTAATTTTGGCTCACCCCCATTCACACGTACTCTAGTCTTGTGGGGGAGTATTAATTTTATTATGCCTTAAAGCAATCACTAATTGTCTTGTTTGTGTTTATAGAGATTTCTTAACACAATGAGGGCAGTGCAAGGTGCTCTAATAGTGGCATCCAGCATACAGATAATTTTGGGATATAGTCAGCTGTGGGCCATATGTTCCAGGTGCAACTTTCATCTTAACAGAAGTTTATTTCAATATTAGGGTTTCCCTACGTTACATGTAATGTATGCTGTGGGGAGCGCAAGTTACATTACATGTAACGTAGCGGGCTCCTCAATATTATATACTGTTTATTGATGAAATGACTGTTAAACTGTGCATTACAGGTTTTTTAGCCCACTTGGAATGGTCCCAGTTATTTCCTTGGTGGGTTTTGGCCTGTTTGATAGAGGCTTCCCAGTGGTATGGTAACAACTATCAAATGCCGTTGATATTTTCGAGTCTTTTGAGTTTGACTAGTAATTTCACAAATTGAGATGAAATATTAGAATTTCTGATGCAATTTACATTTTCTTTTTTTCAGGTTGGCCGGTGTGTAGAAATTGGCATTCCTATGCTTATTCTATTTATAGCCTTCTCACAGGTGTTTTTATCTTTTTTTTTAATTATTAATAAAAATTACTCAAAATTTCAGACTTTTTCATTCTGAAGAATTGATATACCAGATCAATAGGAAAACAGAGGTTTTCAAGATTGATTTTAGCTTGCACATTGCATGCTACAATGTAATTTGTTATTTCACTTTGTTGCAAGTCAGTGGCTAGATACCTTGAATTTTGTGTGAAGGAAATCCAGAATAATTATTTATTGCAACATTTGATGCACTTAAACCAAAAAAAAAGGTCTTCTAATTCTGTTTTGTTCTTCTGTTATAGTACCTGAAGAATTTTCAGACAAGACAATTGCCAATAATGGAGAGGTTTGCTCTCCTCATAACTATCACAGTGATTTGGGCATATGCACACCTATTGACAGCCAGTGGCGCCTATAAACATCATCCTGATCTTACCCAAATGAATTGCCGAACTGACAAGGCCAACCTCATTTCTTCTGCTCCATGGTTAGTACACTCCCCATGCATAGATAAAGATAAAACTATTCTCTCATTTCTAATTTTTCTTGCAGGAACTTGTATAGTATCTAAATCACAGAGTTCTAGTTATAAACATTTTTTGGGGAAAAGGTATAACTCTGCTGATAGTCAAGGAGACTTCCGCAGATTGAAATGGATGCGAAAGTGCATGAAGCACATTATGTGAAGTACCAAAATAGTCATTCAGTTCAGAAATGGCATTAGACTAGTTTTCTAAGTTAGGGAACGGTTCTGGGTCTTGTTCTCTTTATCGTCATGACAGTAGTAATGAAATACAAAATATTTCCTATTGAGTCATTGACCTTGAAATTTGCTGCAAACAGGATAAAAATCCCATATCCTCTTCAGTGGGGAGCTCCTACCTTTGATGCTGGTCATGCTTTTGGGATGATGGCTGCTGTTCTGGTCTCATTGATTGAGGTACTACTTACTGAAATTTAATCAGATTTTCAAGTTTTTCTCTGATAATAAAAGTGAAGTTTGCCTTGACAGTCAACTGGAGCATACAAGGCTGCATCACGTCTAGCAAGTGCCACACCACCTCCTGCCCACGTTCTTAGCCGTGGTATTGGCTGGCAGGGAATTGGGATCCTACTGAGTGGACTCTTTGGAACATTGAGCGGTTCTTCTGTCTCGGTGTAAGTTTCTGTTTGGTTTTACTTTCAAATTCCTCGCTTTCTTATTCAGCTTGATTAAATTTGGAGAAAAACAACAGCGAAAATGTGGGGCTTCTTGGAAGCACTCGTGTTGGGAGCCGGAGGGTCATTCAAATCTCAGCTGGATTTATGATATTCTTCTCAATGCTAGGTTAGTGGCAGAGGCAAATACTTTTTATGTTTGCATGTTAACCCAATTTCTTTTTCCCATGTTAACCGAATTTCTTATTTCCCCCAGGAAAATTTGGAGCTTTTTTTGCATCAATCCCCTTCACCATTTTTGCTGCTGTATACTGTGTCCTGTTTGGTCTCGTTGGTAGGTTCCAAAATCTCCATGTTGCTAGTTTTGGTATTAGTCTTATCCTGTCTTCTCTTTTTATCTGACAGTTAAATTCCTTCTTGTTTAAAGCTTCTGTGGGGCTATCATTTTTGCAATTCACAAACATGAACTCAATGAGGAACCTCTTCATCACCGGTGTAGCCCTCTTCTTAGGTTTGTCGGTTCCTGAATACTTCAGAGAATACACTGCCAAGGCTCTTCATGGTCCTGCTCACACCAGGGCTGGATGGGTGAGAGTTTGTCTTCTTGACTTCTTCAATTTTCATGCTTTAATAAATTTTTCTACACGTGAACAAAAATTAAAGATAATATATAGACCTTTCTAAGTTGCAAAGAATTCTTTCAGCTGATTGAAAATTGTATGAAGAAAGAAAATTCGGACTCTTTAAAGTTTCTGAGAAATTTTCTGCTGCTGCTAAGCTTGTATGTCAAGATTGCCAATTCCAACCACCGCTGCCTTAATCTGTGCTTTTTTATTGGCCAGTTCAATGACTTCCTGAACACCATATTCTTCTCATCTCCAACTGTTGCATTGATTGTCGCTGTTTTCTTGGACAACACGCTCGATTACAAGGACAGTGCCAAAGACAGAGGCATGCCATGGTGGGTTAAATTCCGCACATTTAAAGGAGACACCAGGAATGAGGAATTCTACACCCTCCCTTTCAACCTCAACCGTTTCTTCCCTCCATCATGAAGTAGTGTCATATTAAAAGAGACCGTCATTTCTAGAAAAGAAATGATAACTCCGAGCTACTGCAGAGAAGACTGAGACAGAGATGGATATGTTTTGCATGGCAGAGAAATGATGACTCTGGTTTCTCTCCCTATTTTCATCTCATATGTAAATTTAACTCCGAATTATTTGGGTTTAATGCAATAATTTATTCTTTTGTCCCTTGCAACCAGTTTGATTTATTTAACGACAGGATCTAACTTGTTTTTGTGGTGACACTGGAACCATTAACCGACCATCTAAAATTCCCATCGTATCATTGTTTATCATTGTTTCTAATGACTAAATGAACAAAATAAGAGAATCTTATCTTAATGTCGATCAAAAATGATTTACATTGATCAAAACTTATTGAATCATCGACTAAAAACTGGGAAGTATCAGAGAAAAAAAAGGGGACACGTCAGTGGTGGGCATTTCTTGTTCAACATTTGAAATTCATTTTCAATGGAATGCTTCATGGGAGTAGCGGCTGAGTGAAAAACAATTTCAGAAGGGCAAAAGCCTCTCAAAATTCACTCAGCTTTAGAATGTCCTAAGTTCTGCACATACATTCTGGGGACCTTGGTTGTCGATAAATGCTTCGTCCAAAACCCCTTACTCGTACCCTTTGACCTTCCTCAATCATCTTTCTTACTCTATCTTCAAAATCATTCCATCTTATGGTGCTATTTTCTGACAAAATTGCTGCAAGCCTCTTCTTGTTAGGCCGCAAAGTAGGAGCCTGCCCATTCCCATAGTATGTTCGAAAACCAGATACAAGGGATGACAATTGGCTCCCAGAGTCGGTCATGGCAAAGACATCAGCAGTTGCACAGGTAATAAAATCCAGTGCCGCCAGCTGCATGCAGAGCAATTTAAACAATGTTACTTAACACCAAAATTCAAAATTCAAATGCGGCACACAGAGTGATTGTTTAAGCATCTTCAAGTCAATTTCCCAAAGAAATGCAGGAAACTTGTCGAGTATTAGATGATTACAAAAGAATAAGCTAATACTAATTTACCTGAGACGAGAAATTCCTGAAAGGTTCAAGCTCACTTGCTGTGAGGAGTGTTTCCTTTGTTACCAAATTTGGATAGAGGATGGTAAAAGCCTGCATCCTGGAATTTCCTCCGTATATTTGAGAGCCTGCCAGATATATGTAAGTTCCATGTTTAAAACCAAGAGCAGAAAGAAGAAGTGCTGCCTCTTCTGGTGTCAGCGGGCACCTTCCCAATTTTCTCAACTCCTCTGGAGAAATAGGCCTGCAAACATCAATTGAGACAGATTAACAAATTATAATATGTACACTGAATAACAAATGAAAATTAAAACTCGAAAAACCAATCAAATACTTTGAGCTCTTCAAGCGTTCAATCAGCAGAGGGAAATGGATTTCTCTGTATGCTTGAAGTTCTTTTCTCTCGCTTTCTCCTCCTCCAAAATCACATTGGGAGTAGGCCACCATGTCCTCTTCAAATCTTAAGTGTAAAGCAAGATATCTATATGAACCTCTTGCAACCTCTTGGTGTTTGGAGGGAATGTTAGGCATGTAGTTTCCTAGCAGTTGTTTGTCTAGCATACTGCGAGCAGAATCATGCTTCCTAATCCTTCTGACCAGTAATGAAGCAGCTTCTTGAATTTTTGGCACAAACCTCAATGCATGGAAGTTACATTTGCACCTTAGTCTCTGTAAGAAGTTCAAGAAGATTTATATGAATATGACACCAAGATTAGAATTTCTCAAAATGAGCAAAGCACAGATAATAGCTATCTTGCCAAAATTAAACCTAAATGAATGTCCTTAACCTGAAGCTTAGAAGGCAATGGATCAAAGCCTAGTCGATTTCCATATCCAAGGAAATGAACAACTCCATTCCGCACTAGAATCGGAAGTACTTTTCTAACATAATCAATGGGTTTTGCCTCCTTTGCAATATCTGCATCAGTAATCTGAGAAAAGCTAGGCAAATGATTTAAACAATATTCTTAGAAAGGAGTGTGCATTGTTAATTCGAACTGAGCACAGAAACTCAGAAGATAACTTACTAGGCTACCAATTGCTTCAATATCTATGGATTTCAGACGAGGAGGAAGCTCTTTGACAATATTTACTTCATGCTCCAACACACTGATAAAATACTCCTCTTGGTAGAGGTCACCAAACTGGCTGCGGTTCCGTAAAAAAACAACATGGTGTGAGCATTTTGCTGCTCAAACATTAACTGCTTGAACATTTCCCAATTGGCTGCAACTACAAGTATATTGTGGAAAATACTACAGGCATTTGATCTATTATTCTGAATTCAGCAATTTTTTCCATATTATTTGTCACCCTATGATAGAAATACTAGAAAAATGGAATGGATATTCTGTGACTCAGATAATGACATTAATGAAATGACAAACAACCAAAATTTTTCATTACAATAACAGATATAATAGCAGACCTAGGATCCTTCCATACATTGCTGTAAAGTAATCTTGGAAGAACGAGAGTCGCATTAAGCAGAGATGCCACTGCAACGGCATTGCAGATCTGCAGGAAATGACAATGTGTTACTAAAGTGTGCAACTGCAATTAAGAAAGCAAGAGAGTGCGTGTAGATAAATCTACACTGAGAGTGAGTGTAGATAAAAATCTACACTCAAAACACTTATCTGCAGGTAATCAATCACAAAATGATGATTAGATCAAAATCTGCTGGGTATACTTGAATCACTACTAAAAGAAAATAACTCAACAAATGGTGTCTATGATGTAGAAATCAAAATCACCGGTGACCTTAGCCATAAAAAGATTGCATAAATGGGTTACTTTAAATATGGAAGAAATCTTTCTTTTCTCTTGCGTGGTCAAAAGAATGTACAACAAAGCAGCTTAGATACTTACAGCAACACGCTGTTGATTGAGACCACCGTTTGCACTCACCATTATGTAACCATTACTTTTGTCATGTTTCCCTATCTCAATGACACAAATTGAAGGAATTAATCAAATTGTCGGTTACTGTAAATGAAGCAATAATTTGAATATTTACATGCATTAATCTGGAGTCAAGAACTGTCAGTTACCTAGATTGGGAGGTCTCCTGTCAGCACATGGTTTCCATAAAGACGCATGCCTGTATGGTTCCTTCCAGAAATCTGATTTCTCTGGCTTGAACTCTTTCTAAGGCATAGTAAAAGCTTCAGATTTTGAGGGGAAGGAATAATGCCATTCATACACTATAAATATAAATGTATTGTTAATGTGAAAGCTATGAAGCAAACCTCTGTAAGAGCACTGGAAGCCAAACTTAGAAGTCGACCATACATCTTTACAGGTGGTTTCTCTTTGTTAGTGCAGGCGACCTTGCCATCATCCTTCAAAGACATGCAGTGGAACGTGATACCAATTAATCACTAACGGTAAATCAATTATCAATGGCTGCTTGCCATTTGTCTGTTAGATAACTAAAACACACGACGACTCCTACCTTAAGCCCTTTTGAATTTGTTGAGGTTGAACTATGCTGAAGATTTATGGAATCAAAAATTGACACCATAAGAGAATCAAGCAGGAAAAAGAAGCCCACCAATACGAAAATATAAGCAATAGATCTAACATTCTTATGAAACCACATATGCCTTTTCCCCACATGGGATCCCTTACAAGAAGAGCTAAACTTGCCAGAATCACTTTTCAACCCATTAAGCAGAACGACTTTTGAATCCCAATTATGATCTCCTCCTGACACTCTCCTCCCAATAGAAGGATCACTCGCCGGTACATTTTCTGAACGTCTAATCTGATAATCCTTCATCCCAGAATCACCGTAACAAATATCATACACGATGAGAAATATGTTGAACAAAATAATAAGAAGTTATAACAGCATGAATTCAAACTGAAGCTAAGAAGTAGGTAACAGCGATTTGTACAAGCAGATGAGTGAAACCCAAGTAAGATATGAAAACACAATACAAACTAACCTTGGAAAACAAGATTCCATGTCATTAGCAACAACTCACCACCAAACACAACAAACCATCGTTTTCCAGCTATCTGCCCAATTTGGAACCCCAAGTTTTTGAACTAGAAAGAAAGAAAGAAGAAGACATTTGTGAAAAAAACTGAAGCTGCCATTGAAAAATGAAACTGACGTGGCTTTGTCAATTTGGCGGTAAGACGAGAACACGTCTTTAAATTTTGATCATCCTCTTGTTACGTGACATTGATGAAATTTACATTTTCATTGAACAGGAATAATGAAAATTATTAATATAATAAATAAACTCCATTCCTCTTAAATCTCGTTGTGGATTGCATAGGCATGTGAGCGACTTGATTGAGTATTAACCACGGCCGCAGGGCTTCCATAAATCGGGTCGTCATCCAATTTCTTTTTCAGTAAATAATTCAAAAAAAATTATTGTTGTTGTGCGGAAACATATGATTGCCAACATTAATTACTTCCATTAATTGCAATTGACTTTTGCATTTGTTTTTTCAATCAGTTTGTGCGGATATGGAATAATAATAATTCTCCCAGACTCTACAGTGAAAGCGTATTCTGTTTACATGAATTAACATTTATCATCAACCATAAGAGAAGAAAATTGTTCTAAATCTTTCAGCTTTTATATTATCTTCGGCCGTTTTGGAATTGGCAAGCAATTTGACTCTAAAATTAACTTGTCTGCAGTTTAGTTTTTACCAAATTACTTAGTTAACCATTTATAACTCAGTCATAAACTAGTTAAATAATAATGCCTGACTGAAATAATATTTAAAATTAAGAGAAAGCACGATAACATAAGGCCATCTGAAATAAACAAAACGGATTAAAAGTATCATTGTTGAAAATTAAAAAAAATAAGAATAATTAATTTCTTTGTTTCCCAAAAAGTTCGCCAACTTATCATTACTTCTTCATAAGAAAGCAAATTAGAATAAGGTCAAAGCAGAGATTATACTATGATTGATATTTTAGTTTATGATTAAAATTAGATTATATTTCACTATGGTATAATTGACATTTTTTTTGCACTAGCTGTCTTAAAATAAGAGAAAGGAAAATGGTTGATGTAAAGAAGCACGAGAGAAAAACGAGAGAAACAATGAAGAAAATGATAGAGAGAGATAACAAAATCCTCTCGTGCTTCTCTCGTGTTTCTCTCTCTCTAACACTACTCGAAGAGAAAAACAAGGCAAGAGCGAGCTAGCACCTAGGTTTGAAGAAGAACCATCTCCCACGAAAGCAAGATGCTGCCTAGAAATTAGAAAGAAAAGGGAATCAAATTGACATTTGACCGCCTTCAGCCTTACCATTACTTACAAGAAATTTGAGTCTGATATTTATCAGTTTCATTCAAGATAAGCAAATAATCATCATTTGACAATCAAAAGAGATGTTAACTTGTAAAAAAACGTAATTATTTGGAATTAATTAGTTGGTGACGTACAATCAATGGTGGCAAAGGTCTCTGTTTGTGTCACAATGGCTTCTTCGGCTAATAACTTTGCCATGCGAAAATCACTCAAACGAGTGACCATGTTCTCGTCTAGTAAAATACTATTGGGCTTCAAGTCATAGTGAACTAAGAATTTGAATAACCAAAGCGGCAATATTGTAAAGCAGATGTAACATCTATCATGATGTTCAATTGTAATATATCTGAAAAAAAAAATAATTATAACCATTTCTTTAAAGCCCCCTTTGGACAAGTACTCTTGCACCAGTTTAAATGTTCATTTAAACAACTATTGATGATTTTGATGACGTTTTGATTGATGAATACTTTTTATTACTTCACATTCAACACAAAGCTCTAAAATGCTCTTTCAAGGTACAAGTGAAACAACTTTACTTCAAGCTCATCCCCTTCTAAAATAGAACCAGCACCCTTTCCCGAGTTGATTGTGAGCACCGAACCCATATGCTGCCCTATTGGGTTCTTAAAATTAATCGATTAAATTAATCCTCTTTCGATAAGGATAATTAAAGCGATAAATAAATGGATGGAGTTCAATTCAACTATAAAAGGTATAACTTATGCTTTGTTTGGTATTGAAATAAAAGTTGATAATATGTGGTAAGTATGACTTTTAAATAAGAATTTTAATAAAAATATTAAAGATATTATAAATTTTTTAAAATATATATATATGAAATAAATTTGATTAAGCTCAAAACTATATCAAGTAAATTATAATTTAAAAGCTACAAATGTCCAACCATAATACCAAACATGACCTTGTTTAATTAGATAGATTTTTTGTAGTGAAAGTAAGAGGTCCAGCACTTACTCTTCTTTCTTCTCTTAAAAAAAAAAAATAATAAAAGGAGATCCATGACTGAGGAAAACAGAGATGGCAGCTAGATGTGAAGAATCGTCTCCAATAGAAGCAAGATAAACATATCACGTCCATACTTGTTTCATTCCTTATTCATGCATATCCACTGTCGGCAGCTTAGTCAGATTAAACAGATAGTTGCTGCAGGCAGATATTAGAATCTAACGCCATCTGAAAACATATAATAGAACTATTGACGATGAGAGTTAAGGTGAAAACAGAGGAAAGAAGAGCTGGAATTGAGACATGCGCAAACAAGAACCAGCTCTTACAAAAACGAGACATCTGCTTTATCTGAATACTCTAATGGATCTTCTTCACGTGAGATTTTAGTTCATGGGCAATCTAAATTCAAGAAAATAAAATTAACTTTTAATTACAATACCTTTTATTGCTTGAATTCTCAATATTTGTAAGCAACGTATTTCTGATTTTCAGAAGTTTAGTTAATGCTTCTCTTATGTTGATCCTCTCCTCTGCAGACTCTCTTGTACATTGCATAGCCAAACTCAAGACTGATGATTCCCACTGTTCCTTTGCTGCGAAATACTCATCCTCTTTTTGCAGTAAATTGATGTCCACAACATTGATAATTTTACCATGCAAGGAATCATTAACCCAACTCTTCAAGCTTATTTCCCCCACAAACAATTCATCTGTCGGCTTCTTCTTCGTAAAAGTTTCCATCAGCATGATGCCATAGCTGTAAACATCTCCCTTTCTTGATATTTTTCCTTCTCCTCCGTACTCTGCGTATAATGTGAATTACATCGTTAGATAAATCAATAATCTTTTGAAAGGAAAAGAAAAAAGTCAATAACATGGGAATCTCAACAGCAAGAAAAAGTTTTGAATTTGAAAGACCTGGTGCCATATAACCAATTGTAGCGAGAGTCTGCGTTTGAGTTGTAGAAGTTTCGTCACCTAAGAGCTTCGAAATGCCAAAATCACTCAAACAGGCAACCATGCTTTCGTTTAGCAATATGTTACTAGGCTTTAAATCACAATGGATAATAGGAGTGGAGTGATCATAATGAAGATATTCCAACGCTGAAGCAACATCAATCACCATGTTCAATCTTTGTAGAATGTCGAAACAGCGGTTCTTATTGTACAACCAATTCTCCAGGCTGCCATTAGGCATGTATTCTAATACCAATGCTTTAAAATGATCACTTGAACAAGTGCTGATGATTTTGACAAGATTACGATGGCGAATACTTCCTAGAATTTCACATTCACCATCAAAACTTCTAAGAGTCCCTTCAAGCTCAAGGTTAAATACCTTTACTGCGATCTGCATCCCATCCGAGAGTGTTCCCTTGTAAACCGAACCAAAACTCCCTTTACCAAGTAGATTGTTTTCACTACATCCATCTGTTGCTCGAAAAAGTTCCTGGTATGAAATTCTTCTCCATCTTACTCCAGGCGACATTTCTTCATCAATTTGCAATCCAGTGTTTCTTTTTCGTCTTCTGATAAGCACCACTGAAAGAGACAGAACGAGCAATATTGAGGCAGCATTTGGAAAAACATAAATCAATATTTTCTCATCGGTTTTCCTTGCTATCGTATTACTTTTAGCTTTGCAAGCAGGGAATTTCAGCTCGGGTGCACCACATAATCCCTTATTTCCCACGAATGATTGAGATGAGAAATTTGTAAATGGCCCTCCGTGAGGAACTTCTCCTTGCAGTCCATTGAAAGACAAATTTAAAAACTTGAGAAGCGAGAGTGCTTTCAACGAATTTGGATTTCTCCAGATAGATTATTACTAGACATATCCAAGAATTTCAGGCTAGTCAGGCCGCCTAATGAATCAGGAATTGAGCCTTGAAATTTATTATCCGCCAAGGAGAGATGCTGCATATTCTTTAGGCCTCCAATTGAGCTTGGGATTTCACCTGACAAGTCATTTCCTGATAAATCTATTTTTGTCACAACCTTCAAATTCCCAATCTCCACTGGCAGAGTTCCATTAAGAGAATTTGATGACAAGTTGACATTCAGGATATCTCTAAGGCTCCACAAAGATGAGGGAATTACAGAAGTCAATCTGTTGAAGCCCAGTGAAAGGGTTCTGTTGAGAATTAAAGATGATAACTTTAATTCGATCCCCAAGAAAATGTCCACACACTGATCTTGTGTTAAAGAATGTGTTTGTTTGAATCAGAAACGGAACTAAGATGAATTGGTAAGAGATTAGAAGGAGAGAAATTAAAGCAAACAAGGAACAAGTAGGATTATAGAGGTTCGGCTTATGCAGCCTACATCCTCTTGAGAAACAGGAGCCATAGACTTCTCATTGATGCTTAACAGATTACAAGTCTTATACAGAGTATTTCCAGGAACAACTTAATCCCCAGATTAGCCACAGAGATCATATATATAGCTCTGAAAAAAAGCACAAACAGTTACAACTAGCCAGCTCTCGGTCTGGGTTTGTTACAACAAACCCAGAAAATCTTCCCGCCAAGATTAACAGCCTTTTGAAGCAAAACGACATTTTGGAGCTGCCGTTTTGCTGTAATCGTGAATAAGTAACTGCACGTGCAGGCCACGTGCATTACTTATTCTCTTGAACGACAGAAGGCTGAAGTCGTATGAGTGGCGTTATTCCATTGGATTTCTTGTCGTTTGTTAACCCAACATGCAACCGACGACGTCACTTCTTCCGTAATCGATTAATTCAGGTTCACACTTAACAGGTTCTCAGAGAAATGAGACTATCTATGCGTTGCGGTAGCGACCCATTTAGCTCATTGCCATCCGAGTAGAATTCACTCAAACTCCGCAAATTACAAAGATCAATAGTAATTGATCCTTGCAATTTGTTATGCTGAAGATACAAACCTTGGAGCTTTTGCAATCTTCCAATTGTTTTGGGAATGGATCCTGTGAGTTCATTTGTCTCCAGGTGCAATGCTATCAAGTTGCTTAAGTTGCCAATTCCTGATGGAATGCTTCCCTTAATGTTGCAATCAGATAAATACAGCTCGTCCATAGCATTTGAGAGATTTCCAATAGAAATTGGCAGGACACCGCTGAGGGGATTTTCTGACAGAATTAATTTTCTCAAGTCTTTGCAATTTGCCAAGTTCATCAGAGCCAGAAGATACAGCTGTCAAATTATTTGCCCCAAAATTGAGCCATTGGAGGTATCTCAAATTACCAAGTGAGTTGGGAATGAAGCCAGAGAATAAGTTATAGGGCGTGTCAATGAGAGTAAGCATAGAAGCATTGGAGATAGAGCTAGGGACAGGGCCAGTGAGTCTGTTTCCTCCAAGGATAAGTTGTTGCAGATATGGAAGCGAATGGCCTATGTTTGACGGGAGATTGCCTAAGAGGTTGTTAGCAGGCAGTGAAAGGACAGTTAACGAGGAAATATTGAAGATTTCAGACGGGATGACACCAGTAAGTCTATTACTTGATAAAGCTAATACTTGCAGAGTCTGTAGATTACCAATCTCCCCCGGTATTTCACCTGCCACGACATTAATAATGGTGCATGAATCTAAATGCTCTAAGCCCCTTCTCACAGTAGTGACCAAACGGGGCAACAGAAAGAACAAAAGCTTCTACCTATAAAATCAAACTTAACAAAAATAAACATATGAATAAGCGGGTATGTATTAGTAAAAATATTGCGATTTTTGTAACCATGCATGATTGGTAGTTTTTACAATAAAAGTATACATGCATATTAGGATTCTATTAAATTGTCACACGGCTGATGTGATACGTACAATGAAGAAATTTAGACTTTATCATAAAGAGATCAAATTATCAGCATGTTAATTCAAGTTGATAAGACTGCCCCTCAAATTTTGACTTCAAAAGAAAAAATTATTGTATCTATCTCCACACACTCATCAGTAATTGAAAGATCAATTCTGACAAAATTTAAGAAGGACATTGTTGTTTGGTATTTTTAAAACACGATCCTAGATAGAATCTTCCATATACCTTTCTAAAGTATCAAATTGTTGTTTAACTCGATCTAGCGCAGTGGAGACTCATAATTACACCCATAGAAAAACCTAAAACGTACCTGTCGGGTTGGTGTAGGCGAGATATAGTCCCTTTAGCATGGTTATGTCCCCAATTTCTCTAGGAATGCTTCCTATGAAATTATTAACGGACAACGATAGATTTTTTAGCTGTTTGCATTCAAATAAAGTTGATGGGATTTGTCCTGAAAGCTGATTATATGCCAAATGAAGCACTTCCAACTGAGGAAGAAACCTGAACATATCCTCAGGGAGGGCACGGGACAGCCTGTTGTACTGCATATCAATGTTTTGTAATGAAGATGTGTTGTAGATGGAGGGCATGGGACCTGAAAACTGGTTGTTACTGAGATCAATAACCAACGGTGAAGGTATATTCAAGACCAAGGATGGCACGTGACCCTGAAGCTGGTTAAAGCTGAGATCAAGAGTGAGCAATGAAGATATGTTGCAAATGGAAGGTGGGATTGTTCCTATGAAACCGTTACCATCTAGATACAAGCGTTCAAGTTTAGGGAAAGAATCCAGCCATGGCGGAATTTCTGTACTGCTGAAGTTGTTGGATCTAAAGCTAAGATATTTTAACCTGCGCAGATTAGATAACTGAATGGGAAGAGTGTCAGAGAAACTATTGTTTGTGACATTTAGCAAACTAAGGAATGACAGGTTTCCAAGCTCTGGAGGGATGGTGCCTACTAGACCCACATAAGCAAGATTTAAAGCTGTGACTCTGTGGTGACGGGGGCTGCAAGTGACACCAAACCAGCTGCAAACAGAAGTGTTTGTGGACCAGTCGGAGGCCAATACATTGAGAGGATCATTATTGATGTGAGCTTTGAGGGCAAGAAGAGCTGATTGGTCTCTGCCGATGTTGGTGACTGCATGAGCTATTCCAAAAGTGAAATAGTACAGTAAAAATGCTTCAGCAAGAATGGAAAGACAAGCTTTTGCCATCTGGTATTCAGGAATAGAGGTAGATGAAACGGGAAACTTCTGGCAAAGAAGGCGGATTGATGTGGATGCATTAAAAATGAAATTTATAGAGATTATTATATACAACGAAGAGGAATATTCAACGTTAGTATAAAAAATTTGTGGACAATTACAGGATTTGACCAGTGCAACGAAGAGATAAATATAATACGTGAACTTCAACTCTTCCTTTTCCGGAGCAAACGGTTTGGTCAAGCTCAAGCACTAGAGAATTGTTGTTGAAATTATTTATACACGAAGACGCCAAATTAGTCAATTACACCAACTCTATAATAATTATAGTACTAGTAGATTAGGGCTAGCTCCTTAATTAATTAATTAATTTGTTATAATATTGTTTACTGTTTGCTTCTTTCAAAAATTAATTCAGTATGCTTGCACATTTGTTTTCCTTTATCTTGTTTCAACTTATTCTTTCTTTGGTTCTTTTGAGAACTAATGAACTTTATCAAGAATTTGCATTCTTATGGTGTACCTTCTCATCTACATCTTGAGTGTGCCACCGTTGACATGCGTGGAAGAGATGATAGAAGGGCAAGACGTATAGATCGTGATTTGGGGAGTATCAAATTGAAAATTCCTTCTTTTCAAGGTAAAAATGATCCGAAAGCTTATTTGGAGTGGAAAAAAAAGGTGGAGCTAGTATTTGATTGTCATAACTACTCTGAGGAGAAAAAGATAAAACTAGCTGCTGTTGAATTTACTAATTATGCTATTATTTGGTGGGATCAACTTGTTTTGAGTAAGAGAAGAAACATTTGGAAGGAGATCAAGGCCATCATGAGGAGATTTGTTCCTAGTCATTATTATAGGGAGCTGCATGAGCTGCATCAAAGGCTTTAAAGTATTACACAAGACTCCAGAAGTGTGGAAGACTACCACAAGGAGATAAAAATAATCATGATTCGAGCCAACATTGAAGAAGAACGAGAGGCCACTATGGGCAGATTTTTACATGGTTTAAATTAAGATATTGCTATGGCCATGAAAGTGGAACGACAACTGAAAAAGAAAGGTTCCACTAGAACCAATTTGGGTTCATCTTCCTCATGGAAGTCAAAATGGAGCAAAGACGAAAATGCTGTTTCAAAGCCAGATCATAAAGAGGGAGGTAACTAAAGCAAAGGTAAATCTAATTCCAAACACTCTAGAAATAGAGATATTAAATGTTTTAAATATTTGGGGATATGTCATATTGCATTTCAATGCCCAAATAAGAGAGCAATGATCTTGAGGGACGATGGTGATGTTGAAACCGAGAGTGAATCAGATGATGATCTTATGCCACCTTTGGAGAATGCTAATGATGGTGTAAAGTATCATGTTGATGGTAAATTGATGGTTGCTAGGCGTGCTCTCAACATGCAAGTAAAACAACAGATGTTCTTTCTCCCAATCCTTTTTAGAGACACTTTCCTTATTGACTAATTTTCGTAATAATAATGTTTTCTGCTTGTGACAAAAAGCAATTACTCAGGACCTACGTTTACTTATTGAACTTTGAACAGGATGTATAAATTAATAAATTGTTGGGGTCATAATGGTTGGACAAATTGATGTGTTATTTTACATTTTCGAATTTCATTCTAGTTCTTTTAAAGATACTATAGATCATTCACTAAGCGCATGTTTGATACATAAGGTTTTTGAACTTTCTTTGTGAAATTAAATATAGTTTATGGGTACTTCAAAAAAAAAAAATATAGTTTATGGGTATTTGATAAGGATCATGATTTTCTATTAGCATTACAAATCAAGTGAAAAAAAAATGGCTTAAATTATAAATAAAGTGAAACAAATATGCAAGAATTAATATATGATTTTTTTATTGAAAAATGGATGGAATTAAATATAATAAATAAAAAATAAAATACAACTGTCACAACCCAACTGCAGCATCTGGACACTAGTCCCAAACGTTACTTTAAAATGTTGAAACTCAAGAATTAATATATGTCGTGGACGATAGCCTTATGTCTAATATCTTCATAAGTCATATCTGCTGAATAAAGAAATCCTTTGAGAAATAAGAATAGGTAAAACCACCAAATTACTCATTTCGCATTTATCTGTTAAATTAAAACCACCAAATTAGCCATTTTCTAATTTCTATTTATTTCAATATACTGTCATTAGCCTCTAGAAAAATAGATACCTGTCATTTTGGGGGGGAAAAAACAAAAATACCTTGTCATTGGTCAAAAGAATATTTTAAAACATCAGTAACGTGCCTCAGTTGTGCTTTCAATTAGTCAACATTTTATTCAGCCACTCGGCCTTTGGTCGAGTAGTGAGAGCACAAGCTCTCACACATTGTGAGAGCTTGTGTTCGAGTCCCCATAGCAATATGGGGACTTAATTCCTCCCTCAAAAATTTGAGTGGAGGCTGATCTTCTCCCTTATGAAACATGAGTGAAGTGGACATCCCTCGATTATTAGTGAGGGTTAAAATCTAGGCAGAACTTCACATGATATCAATGTGCTAGTGTCCCAGTAACAGTCTGATTTGTAAATATCAGTTATAGTCTCATGTAATATGAGTTGTACTCTTGAGCAATAGTCTCATATAATCAAAAAAATTAGTCAACATTTTATTCCAAAATTTAAGGACGTAGGCAATGCTTAATAATAGAGGTACATCGAGTAAAGAAAAAAACAAGGTGCATATATGATTCTCTCTTGGTAGTTATATTTCCCCTCCTCAGATTTTATAAATACACTTTATTTAAAAAATAATAATAAAAAATGCAAACTAAGGAATGACAAGTTTCCAATTTGATCTCGACTCAAGAGGGATCATGGTGCCTATTATCAAGATTTTTTGTTTATTTGATTTGATTTTCTTTTGCGCAAAAATATATGTAGATGATTGATGTTTAATTAATGAAGAAAATAAAAAGTCAAATGCTATGTATACACTATCGTTAAAAAATACAATGTACGATTTTTAAAAGCTCATGAACAATCAAATCAAGGAGAAGATCTTAGTACATATGTAAGACTCATTTAGTAAACTTCTAAGTTTTTTTTTTTTTTTTGGTCTTTCCCTTCAAAATTCGGATTTGATTTTTTTCACTTTTTAAATCTCTAGTATTTTATCAGTCAGTAAGTCTATGGGTCTCAAATCCTTGTATCAATTTTATGTCAGAATATTGAGTATTTAAGAATTAACAATTATTAGGGTTTTTAATGTATAAGGATGTAAAATCTTAGGGTTATGTAACTTTTGCAATATCAAATAAATTGCCCAAAACTTTCGCTCTTTTATGGTTTTCACTTTGTCGTAATGTAATGATGTTTTTTCAGCAACTAAAAGAAATTAATCAAGGTTTATTTGTTGACGTTTGAATGAATAAATAATTGGGGTTAAACTATGTGGACAAATTTATATACTGTACATCTCTGAATTTCATCTCGATCGATTATATGAGAGCACGAAAGACTTTTTAAATAATATTTCACCTTTAGTCTGAAGAGTGACATCACTAATAAGGGTTTCAAGAGATTTTTTAAATGAAATTCTTTAAATGAGATCGTCATTATCTCCCTTTATGAAGAGTGACTTCTCCCTCTTCAAATAATATTATATTAATTTTTATATCATTATTACTATGATTATATAATTAAACAAAATAAAGGATACTTAAATTTGGTGAGAGATGAATTTAATTAAAATAATATAAATTTATTTATATTTGAAGAATCTTTTAAGATTTGCTAAATATATAAGTAAATAAGTATTTGAAAAGTAAATCAAATAAATATTTCGAAGATGCTCTAAAAATAAACAGTATGTGATTATCTATTGCATATAATGATTATGAACTAATGTATTAAAAAATCATTTATGTTAAACAATTAAAGAAACAAAAGCCCTCAAAAGTTGGTAAAACCTCTAATTTATCATTGGTCAAAAAATATTTTAAAGTGCCAATAAGTAATGTCTCTTGGTTAAGTTTTTCAAACGGTATGGATGCTCTAAAAGCATTGTTCCTTATATTTATTTGTTGGCACGTGTACATGCATGTTATCATGATTTCTTAAAGCATACACATGTAAAAAAGTGAATGAAAAAGGAGCTCTAAGAATACTTAAGACTTTTTTTTCAAAATTTCAATAAGTCAAGATTCTTTTTCTATATCTAAAAATGTAAGCAAAACTTAAAAAATAGAAGTATTTGATAAGAGAAGGAAAAATAAGTTATCAACAATGTTATATTTATATAATTTGAATTTGCGGTGGTGTATCTGCACAAGTTGTGAATCTCAAATACGTATGTGTAGCATTACTTATATGTTACGTATGATTCTCCCGCAGGGCAGACGCCAGACAGCGAGGTTTTCGACTGTTACGTCAACTTACATTACAATGAATCATGTGTATTCAAAGTAGGAAAAGGTTGAGTCTGTGTTGGCGTGGGCTTCAGTTTCGCGTTCTTAACTAAGCCCAAACAGAACCTCTAAAATCTGGGCCCGGTAGTAAACATTGGGTCGCATCAAAACGACCCAATGGTTACAATTAAAAGCTTTGTGCGTACCGTCAGTCAATCATTTCGGATTGCTCCTGATCCTACGAGATTGTTGCTGCAGCTACGGACCTTCGATTGGCGAGCCTTTTCTGAAAAAATCTTTGAGTGTTGCTGTAGCTCAACATCAAATCAACTCTCTGTTTGAACACGTATCCTTATCTAATTCTTGGCGGTAATTGTCAAGTTGCTTTACAATCTAGCAGCGCAAGACCTGGCCACAGAAGCCTATCAGAGGCTCAGAGCTGTGGGAAGACTAGGACCTGCGCAGCTGCTCCAGCGAAAAAACAAAAAAAAAAACAAGGAATACAAAGCCAATTTTGACTGTGACCAAAGCACACCGACTCGCACTCACTCCGCCACCTCGGTCAAACTTACAATAGTGATTTATGAAGCAATAATAGGTGTAGAAGATTAAAATCATTCAACTCCAAGTGGGCAGAACTCTTTTCACTATGCTTCAGATTTCCGCTCCATAATCAAAAAAAGGTTTCAGGCTAAAGGTTAATAAAGTGACCGAAAGGTGAAACTTGAAACCCCAAAAATAGTTTTTAATATTGGCTCAGTTTTAGCTTTTTGAACGGCAAATTTCTTTTTCCCCTTTTGGAAGAATGAACCTCTGTGCATCTCTCTATCTAAGGAGAGTTTTTATATATTAATCAATTGTAGGTTGACAAATCAAAAAAAAAATTGAGGATTGGCCATTTTGTGAGAAAAACAATAATACTAAGCTCGATTTCAGAGATTCCTTATTAAGACTAGCTAACCATATAGTATTAAGCTAGCCAGTGATAAAAAATAAAAAAAGAAAAAAAAAGGGAAATTTACAAAAATAACTCAAATTTTTTTATAATTTTCATAATTAACCCCTCTAATTTTTTTCTATTAACATTAGCCAAATGTTAAGTATGTTACCGAAACTACCCTTATTTACAAATCAAAAGCAACTTATCTTCTTCATTCTTGTTATCAAACCAAATGCAGTTTTTCACTTTTAATCAACGCAGAAGAAACAACAACTAAGAAACAATAAAAGTAAATTTAGCACATCCATATTTTATTTTTTTTTTTCCGGCGATTTTTTACTACAAAAAACGCTCCATCACGCGCTCTGCGGTATGCCCGCGTCAGCATGCGCACACGTCCGAACGAATCGATCGCGCGATGCGCCCCGTCGCGACTATTTTGCGCGCACGCATCGCATGATTCAATATCAGCCGCGCATCGCATGTCGCATGTTAAGTGCGACAAAGATGCGACTTGTCGCGACAGTCTGCTGCACTTAACACAGTCGCATGTCGCACTGGTTAAGGCGACCGTCGTCGACTTGGTTAAGGCGATGTCGCCTGTCGCATACGCATCGAGCGTAAACGAGCGAGCACACATCGCATCAATTTCTTCCACACTAACAACTTCAACCGTACAATTAACATTACAAACTCTTCAATCTTCACTCCTCATCACCAATACAATAAGAAAATAACAACATAGAACAAGAATAGAAAATAAAGTATGGTTCAAAGTCTAGGGTTTTTGTCTAAGTTTTTATTTCCGATCTTCATCGCAAGCTTGATGTTGTTGGCTGCCGAAGAATGATTCCGGGAAGCCGCCGGTGATGATTAAGCTCGTTGGAAACAAATTTTTGGTGAAAAGAGGGAGAGAGGGAGGAGAGGGAGAAAGGTAGGCGAAAATGGAGGGGTTGAGAATGGGAGGTAGTTTAAGTTTCTGGAAGTTTTCTACTAATGCTGAAAAAACTTGAGGGAGTTAGTTGTAAAAAACCGAAAAATTTTTGGGTTATTTGTGTAAATTTCCCAAAAAAAAAAGCCCGGGCGCATGTTTTATTAGGTAAGGGCAAATAATTTCTCTCAAGAATATGAATAGAGTAAATATATTCAATTATAAAAATAAAAATTTAGATCATGGTATATTGGAATTAATTTAATTTAATAATAATATTAAGAATTTTAACATTTGAATTTCTACTCGAATCTTAATGTCATATGTCATTTTTTTTTAAATGATGGATTTAATAACTTATAAAATTATTGAGGAGCCATAGTATAATAAATGCATACCATATTAATTAGAATTTAGATTAAGATTCAAATGTTAGGAACTCAAATTAGGATTTAAATATTGAGATATTTAATATTACTTTAAATTTAATCTATTAAATTTCAACATATAAAGATCTAATTTGTTTGTAGAAACATAAAAAAAAATAATAATAATAACTTAAAGGAAACCTAGCAATTGGACCCATGACCAAAATATGGGTTGTGAAACAGAAAAAAAAAAAAGAAAAAAAGTAAGAGATTGGATTGAAGTGTTGCACAATGCGACGATGACATGCGGGGGAGATTTCACTAAACAAAATCAAAGAAGGGCACCAGCGAATGCGTCCAGGTGCATGAGAGCTTTCAAGTCATTAGGCGTTTCCAAATAGGCCATGATGACTAAAACAAAGCATGCCAAAACTCAATTTTCGTAATGTTTCTCTCATGCTTCTCGCTATCATCATATCGGTATCTTAATTAGGTTGTTAATCAGACCACTAAAAACTGTAAAGCAAAAATTTGCCCTTCCAACTGCTCGTTTTATACTCTGACCCAGTAGATGTTGGCTTCTTTTATTATAGTCCTCCCCCGCCTGCAAGAATGAGAAATAAAAAATTTAGTTTATAAGAGGTAATTTAAAAAATAAATTCAATGTAAGTGATCATAACTTTAACTCATAAGGCGCAGGAGCTTAAATTTTTCAATCTTAGTAAATATTTTAAGTAATAAATGTAATTTAGAGGATTTTTTTCAATCAAGTATGGGCTGTTGACCACAGTTACCCGATGCCAGCTCCCCTCCTCGCCGAGCCGACCCCTCCTTTGATATCGTTTGAGAAGCCATTGTTCATTAAACTTTCCCAATTCCCAGCGTACGCATGCCCTTCTAGAACTCAAGTTGAAAAACCAAATTTTATTTCTGAAGTTATAAAAAAATATTATATTAATTAGAAAAGGCTTATAAAATACTATAAATTGCTCCCTAATATAACTAAACGAATCGTTTACAAATGAAACCATCTACTGCATGGGGTGTCGTAATTGACTAATTGTAATTCCAAACGCTAGGTGGCTGGTACTGAATGGAAACAAGAGTTAAGTTTAAATAAAGTCGTCTCCAATTCCAAGCTGGTGCTGGACCACAATGTTTAGTTTGCAGATTGGAATTAGATCATTCCATGCCGTTTCAATTTGCA